>CM067354.1:9863992-9886492 GCA_034190875.2 Urechis unicinctus
ATCATTATCAAACTTAAGTGTGTATCAGTAGCAAACCGCGACCATTCGACTTACTGTATGTCTGATATATAAAATTTAGAGTTACTCTAAAACAAGATAGGGTCAATTATTTCCAGCATCAACCATACATCAGTTACGTTTTCCAAGTCTCATGTTATTCACTTGTGAGCGTATGTGTGCCAAACTTCGACCTCCTAAAAACAATAGTTCTGCTCTCTGCAGATCTGATTTGTGCACACTGGTCCTTGTCTTCTTAATATATCACTGAAAGATGTCTTTAAGGGTTGCTGTTTCCTTGTCAGTCCAGCGCCTCTTTTGTGTTCTGCTCCTTTCAAAAACTGTAAACATAAAATACCACTTATTACTGTACTACCCTCTAAACATTCACACTACACATACATGGTACAGCACAAGAATCAGTGATAAAGCTGCAAATTGTTATATGATGTGTCTGGTGTCTACTCATGCAAGCATTACAAACTTACTCTCAGTAACAGAGGGTAGTTCATCCACATCACAACCTTCTGCATCTTCTTCTTCTATACTCGGAAGATCTGCATCAGCCAAGCAGTTGGTCAATAAATAGGCCTACATAAAGTCCTATATCTGTGTCAACACAATGTGGTAGGTTGTTCACTTAAGTAACAAAAATTTGTCAATGTTATTTTATTCAAGGAGCATTTGTGACCTTCAACAGATATATCCTCCAGACGCATTCCTTTCCATTGATTCACCTTGCCATTCTCAACTGTATGGAGGAGCTGTGAGACCTTGACACAAAACAGTTTTGTGTATAAAGTTAATTATAAATGTTTAATCAGGATTAAATTAACAGCCAAAGGATTTGGTTTGGCTTGATGAATGCAAAACGGATTTATACTTATCACAGTGTAGTCATAAAAGTAAACACAGATCATAGAAAACATGGATACATTTTCTTTATACTTAGAATACAAACCTACCTTTGATAACTCTAGAGTAGAATGTGACAGTCGGTAATATTCCCGATGTGTCTTTGGATCATGGCCAAGATGTTTTGCCAGCATACCAAGCTCACCCTCACTCATGTCCAAAATCTGCAAAAAATTCTGCATAGATAAGTGAAAAGAAGCCAATACCTCTCCCCACTAGTGAACATCATCATTTACAAACTGTGGGTATTTATGTCCAGGTCAACAAAACATTAATATCTCAGACATATGCACAACATTTAGTTGCGAAACTGTGGCAATGTACTTCCTCAATTGTGTAGATTTGATGCGTTCTGGGTGTTGCAATCCAGGGCAACTGCCTGCCACTTCCTGTAGCTCGGTGTTTCCACTCATTAGAGTGTCTGCATTTAAGCACGCAAATAAGAAGAGGTTTGTTGCTGGGACACCTTGCTCTTGTTTTTAAAAGCACTTCTATTTCTCTTTTACCATCTGGTGGAAGGAGAACATAGGCATCATTTTTTGTTCTGCTTTAACCTGCAGAAATAATCATGTCCATTCGTTACGCAAGCATCTTGTCTGTCGTGGATAATCCCATGCTCAGCTCCTGGTTAGGATCCTTTCTCCAGTCTGGTCTTGTTAGATATCCATGCACAGTGAGATCATTGACTTCAGCCCTCCTTCTTTTGTTGAAGAGAATAAGTCGACTCATTGTACATTTTGACAAATCTGATGGCTTCGGATCTTTCAACAATAATGTCATGGATTCTTGCATGCTTGTGGCTATGAAATCTCTCAGTAAGAGGAATCTGTACAACTTTGCTCCTGTTTACTGCATTCTGCGTCTTGGTGGCAATTGAATTGATGCGGCAGGACCATTCTGCTTGAAAGACATTTTGAAATTTCAGTGCTTCTTCATATTCCTTGGTGCTTTCCTTCCAGTCCCCATCCCAATTTTATGGTGATTATGTGTCCAATAATGTTTCCGATATCTTTTTTCCAAGACTGAGAGATGGAGTTATTTTCTCAATAGAAATTGCCCTTGTTGCTTCCACAACAAGGTCAAAGTTGCCAACCCTAATCAAATCATTATCAGCCGGTCTCCTTGGACAATATTCTGTATGACCCCATCGTTCATTCTATCTAACATCAGCTGAGCATTTGCCTCTCCATCTTCCATAATTGAACTACTGAGTAGGTGTTTTCCCCTTCTTAGTGCATTTTTCAGTTCGCTAGGTTCATTACTGCTAGAATTGTCAAGTGATGTTAATTTGTCTTCCATAATGGTCCCGCAGTTTTGAAGATGGTGCCACAAATGTGCCTTTAGCACAAACTTCAAACACAATTCACAAGGGATAAAATCTGGTGGTTGATGCTCTTTTGCACCAGCAGATCCGCAGCGTGCCACAACGATATGGCCATTTCCCGTTTTAAGCACTTCCACATTGTGCTTAAAATTACCCTCATTGGCCAGTAGTCCAAGGCGATGCATTCTCTCTTTCGACCATTTGCAAAGTATTTGTATGTCCATTATCCGTGGGTGACTTTTGTGCACAGTAATTAGATGGCGAGCAATTTTATTCTTTATCTCCTTCAGACAAAAAGTGCAGAAATTGCTTTTGTCATAGATCTGCCTGCATCCTGGCCTTACCTGGCCTTTCAGGAGCACCTTCTGGTAGTGTGCATGGAGTTGGGGTTATGCGGTTACGTTCATTGATTCCACTGCCCACATTTTGCCCTTGTTCACTGTGTTGACTGGATGAAGCAAACACTGGAAATTCCTCGCTCATGTATGAGTCAAAGCTTGTTTCTGGTACATATTCCGATGTTGAAGGTGATGAACTTCTACTGCTGCTATTGCCGATATCACTTGTCTGTCTAACTATATCTACTGCTGCCAAACTGAGTACTTTTACGCAGCATTGGCCAAAATCTTTCCAAAACCAAAGTGTCTTCTGGTGCTGATGGCATTAATAACTGGATCAACAATTACTCACTGCATTGGGCTTGAGTGAATTTGTAGCAACTGATTTAGTTGGACGAGGACTGCCTGTCATATAAGTGTGTGCAAGAAATATGTAAAACATGCATATGAGTATAACTATTGTAATAGTATTTTTGAAATAATATTACCATTAAAATAATACCATGAAAAAAGGGTGAATTAATCAGTCAATGAAAGATGAATGTGAAGGTCACCTGGGACATCAGCTGTGTTTCTTGGAAGGGAATAAGTTGATGAAGCAGAGGGGGACTCAGTGACATCTGACATAGCAATGCATGCACCTACACATGGCATATACAGAAATGATAGTTGGTCAGATAATGTACAATTTGTAAGGACCAATTTGTTAAAAACACAGTCAGGAAACAATACTGCTGTTTGTTTGGAAATAATTGTTTCAGTGTGGGTCGGTAGTAGGTAATTTGCAGGGTCCTGGTGGTCATGAGTTGCAATTACTGAGATGTCTTCATGAACAACAAATTAGGTTCAATATGTACTACCAGCTATATTAGTGTTTGTATCTGCAATGGCTGCAATTATCTACCATTTGTGTTAATATTTGTTAATCAACAAGTCTTTAAGACAAACAGTAATGTTATTAAAAAATAACCTAACCATTACTTATTCAGTGATGGGTGGATGTGTGGCTCATCCAGGGCAGCAGCTGCATTACTCTGGAGGGATTTGGTTGCAGAAGTTGTAGTCAGTCGAGCATCCTCTTTCATTTCATAGCATGCATCTACACATGATCCAGACAGATATGACATAGATGACATAGAGTTTTTGAATGACAATTGTTACATACGGCAGTTGTTGATTGTTACTGTTTTGTGGAATGTTCTTACCAGTGTGGGTCGGTGATAGGTAGATTTCAGCCAATTGTGGGGCATCAAGTTCATTGACCAGGTTCACTTCAGGAGTAACAAATGAAGTTTCATATGCACAAAAAATTATGCAGTAAGGTGTGAGCACAGATCGTCTCAAACAATATTTCAGACATTATACATTATTTACATTGATTTGAGCATTTTTGTCATTAACCAAGTTCGTAATAAATTGCTTGGTTTATCACTAAGTTGATATCTAAACTGAAATAATTTCTAAAACTAATGGAACAGTAAATTGCACATTTTAATTATATTACCATATAGAGTGATTTAAAATAACCTTGATATAACCTTCTTGTCGGATTGTTATGCAGGTCTGGAAACTTCTGACTGACTCTCTTTCTTTCTTTACCCATTGCTGCAATTTCAATATCATCACAAATATAATATCAACAAATACATCAAGTATAAGGTTGACACAGCTCTGCATTGAATTGGTGGCCGAGTGCCAATGACTAGTTGATCAGGTTTTTGATGTTTTTTTTGCCAATCAGGTGCGATCCATTGGTATAATATTCCCAATAAATTGTATATAAGCCATTGACCCAACAACAAGTTTAAATAATATATACTCTCATTTTACAAAGCTACATACGTTATCATGGGACATCCTATAATATATATATATACTCGTATTATTGGGTCCAGACCCAATACATTGTATATAAGGCATGGACCCAACAATAAGTTTTGATAATATATACACACATTTTACCAAGCTATATATGTCATCTCAGCACAGCCTATTATATATAACGAATCGTATTATTGGGTCCAGACCCAATAAATTGTATATAAGCCATGGACCCAACAATAAGTTTTAATAATATATACACTCATTTTACGAAGTTATATCACATCATCTAGACACATCATATATATATATATGGACTGTATTATTGGGTCTGGACCCAATAAATTGTATATAAGCCATGGACCCAACAATAAGTTTTAATAATATATACACCCATTTTACGAAGTTATATGCATCATCTAGACACATCATATTATATATATGGACTGGTATTGTTGGGTCCGGACCCAATAAATTGTATATAAGCCATGGACCCAACAATAAGTTTTAATAATGTATACACTCATTTAATGGAATACATCATCACGATTTTTATATAGGATATATATATATATATATCATATATATATAGCATATGATATATATGGATATATGGTATAATGTTGGGTCCTGCCCAATAAATGTTATATAAGCTGTGGACCCAATAATACCTATTAATATTGATACAATCATTTAACGAAGTTATATGCATCATCTAGATGCAGCATATGATATATATGGACTGGTATTGTTGGGTCCGGACCCAATAAATTGCATATAAGCCATGGACCCAACAGTAAGTTTTAATAATATGTACACTCATTTTACGAAGTTATATGTATCATCTAGGCACAGCATATGATATATATGGACTGGTATTGTTGGGTCTGGACCCAATATATTGTATATAAGCCATGGATACAACAATATGTTTTAATAATATAAACAATCACTTTATATACACAGTCAAAAGGTTTTTTCAGGGGGAGTTTTGCTACTCCCATTCAAAGAATGATAGGGATAAAAATTCCACCCCAGTGATGAAAATTGTTGTCACCAAGGAAACATATACCGCATTATCACTATTAGAAGCAGAGGCAAGGAGATTGCATGAATATGTGACCTAACTCTGGTGAAAGAAAGTGGGGTTGAGTGGACCAACATGGAATACGACGCTGTGTGCATATGTCCCCTCCAGCGATCAGAACTTACACTAGCCGGGGTATGGCGCTTAAGGGAATGGGGACCTTGACTTATACATATTATATGATTAAACAATTAAGGTTACAACATGGGCAACGCACGTGAGTCTCCTATTAAGTGCCTTGCTGAACTAAGCAGTTGCTGTCTGACGCAGAACTCTTACTCCTTATCCCCTCCCCAAAACGTTTTAATCTACGTCATTCTATATAAGTATAAGTAGCATATCAATTACATTATTAACTGATTTAACACTAAATCAAGAAACACAGACTACAACATGTGCAACTTTTGTCCGTTATCATTAAAGATGAGGATTGGTGCCACTGCCTTCACGCTAGCCTCAGCAGTCGCGCAGTCCCACCACATAATGTTCTCGCTCCCCTCCTCTCCCGCAGATATTTTAGTCTAGGTAATTGATTTAATAGCAGTGAGTTATCAAAATGAAACTTTTTCGAAAATGACGGTTCAAACAAATACGTGCCTCAAACGTCAGGCAACTGGATTAGGAGCCTGACAATTCCACTTGCTGCAATTCGCCAGTGTTGGAAACCATATGCCCCATGTAGGATACACATATTACACTCCACTAAACTCCTTTACAAATTGAAAAGCAGTATCGCACGAGGCCGTACTGCGCGGACCATTTGAACTCGTTCCGTCTTCACCACAGTAAGTGGCCAGGGTTCAAATGCATGGAACCGCTTTGAACTGGGAGTACTTTAAGATAAGGGTTTTCCCATTTTCCCGTAGTGGATTTTTATGGAGGCGTGAAAATACGCATTGGTCCAAATTATGAAGCGTCCCAACAACGCGTGAGGTATTTGGGGACGCTGTCAAGTGCTTTGTCATCAGAAGTAATGTAATTATATATCATATAATATTGGCTCAGGACCGAACAAATTTTATATAAGCTATAGACCAACAATAAATTCTGATAACATACATTCACATATCAAGTGATTGACGCAATCAAGAGACAAAATATATTGCATTCGTCAGGACCCAATCAATTTTTATAAAAGCCCAGACCAATCAGCAATGTTATGTACTGTAGAGTCATCTTGGGAAGTGATATAGTAAATCAGCTTTTAGAACTAGACTGCTTTTAATAATGAGTGAGTAACTCGGGGTCGGGGAGTGTTTAGTAGACCGTAGCTTTCATTGAAATTGACTCCAATATGAAAAACAAGAAAGATGAGCAAGAACCAGTACGTCGACCAGGCCAACTCTGCTGACTTGGTAATACACAATCGGTTGGTAACCTCAGCGTCCCTGTTGATTGTAAGCACCTTACACATATTAATACAATTCATGTCAGAAGGCACAAGATAAGATTCACACAGGACCCACCTGATACACCAAACCGAGCCACAGAGCAACTACAGCACCTTTGACAGCTTTAAAGGTCGCACTTCAAATTATGGCATCTATCAATCGAAGAGGAGAGACATTTTAGAATGTTAATCGAATTATTGAAGGACTCACTTGCCCGAAATTATCAGCAGTCTAATGAGCCGTGAAAACATTCATGCATCCAAGCACTAAGTCACAGGTCATCTGTGAACTCCCAAAGTTCACAAGCTGATCAACAGCACAATGATAGTAAAAAGTATATGCATCTTACATACTGGTATAAGCACTGTTTTTTGTGGGTGAAACACAACTACATATACGCCTCAGGCTAGAGGCTGCTTGACCAAATGATCATTGTACGCAGCTCTGGAAGCGATGGATTAAGCGATAGCACTGTACAATATTTCAGTATGAACTGGCCGTATTCACCAACCACGTCGAGTTTGAGTGACTAATCTTTTTGAGTCCTAACTTAAGTCTCTTCACGTTTCTCCCTCACCAATCAACATTGACAGTGAGCCGCACCATGACTTCGCATTAACACACATAGCGGTAGTAATAAAATCATCGTTTTTAACCGCTCGCAATAAGCTGCATTTCCACGGACTGATAAAACATACCAATTTAGTTTTATATCTTGGTATCTGGCGCCCCGAGCTTGACCTAGATCATGCTCCAAACGAGTTCGACATCCAGTACAAAATAATCATCTGATGACCTGCACTACGTCGCATAGCTCCGTCAACGGTTTGGAGTGCGCTGTTCAGGGGAAGGAAATCAACTCTTCGTGCGATATCAGTCTTTTTACTCTACTGAGCACTCTTCCCCGCAGCCGCCTTAGAATCGTGTGATTTTCCAAATGGTACCACGGGAGGGGTCGGTGCAATAATTAAAACCACCTAGCATCACTATAGGACGCGCGTAAACTGCTCGCCTGCGGGTCCCATGGACTCGAATGCATAAATCACTGGGTTTTCATCGGCACTTACGCAGGTCCTTCACCCGGGTTCCCGAGTGCCCTGCACTGGATTGAATCCCACGAAGAAATACAAATTTAAAGTGATTATTTGTGATACAGATGGTCAAAATCTCAAATTATCGTTCGCCCAGCCACCGCCACTCACTCGCTTCCCGATATCATGGTTCCGAGCACTGAGTGACACGAGCGCCTTCGCGCCAATCCGCCGCGCTAAGACTTCATAGTGTTTCAGATACCACAAAAAAGCTCTCCGCATTCTACTTCAGTGCTCACGCAACACTGCTTTCACTTGTTTTCACACATCGGGCGACAATCGTCTTATATACAGCTGGTAATAATCCCGCGACAAATTTACTGTACTCTACTCTTTCCTTTCCCCTTTATATAATCGGTGGCCGCACATTACTATTGAATCAAAGCGTGAACATATCCGTGAAATGCGTGACAAAAACAAATGTCATTTAATCCGATACAACTGCATTTCCTGGGTACTATGATACCACCTGTCGATTCGCGCTTGTGACCTACAAGTCAACAAGTTCGAACCATCTTCGATGCTTAGAGGGTTTATATGTTTTTAACTGACTATGCCACGTGCGGGAAGATACAGGTTTTATTCCCCAGATAGATTCCTATCGTCTACGCTGTAAGAGTATCCCCTCGTATAACGCTAGCTGTGTCGCATTGTGAGTTTTATGACAGAGTTTTATCTTCAAAGATACGGGATAGAGAGAAGAGATGACTTTCCTGACCAATGCAGGTCAAACAGTTCATTGGGATTTTTCAATGAGCAGGAGTGATAGGTTAAACAGGATGACATAAATTCAAGAATAAAATATTTTAAGTATGTTACCAGCTTCATCCACACACGCCAAATGGCCGTGAATCGTGAACATGACTGCAACAGTCCAATTGACTTTGTAAATCAGTTTTACTCCATATCACCGAAGTTCCAAATACGTGTCCTACTCACACTAGCTTTCCTTTGACAAAGTCACAATATGAAATCTCCCAAGGACGTGGATCATTGCCATGGCGCCGAAGCTATGGCGTGTGGAGATTTCTCAGGGAAGATATATATATTCTTCTACATTTGGGTGTAATCTATTCAGCAATTGTATGAAGCATAAATTCGTTCGACTCTTTTTTCATAAATAGCAACACGACTTTATAGCCTCGAAAAAATTCTCCGCCAGGAAAAATGAAAAATCTTCATTTATAATATATTAAACGAACAAAATTCATCATTGCACCAACAAATTTCATCATTTACATGATAATACCAAACGGCCCAACAACTGCCTTGTCTAAATGAGATCGGCACGGCCTTTGACTGCCCTACCGTGCGTGCAGCCTGACCAGAAAATATATGGCCCCCGAACATGGATGCTAGACAAGAAAGCCCTTCTGTAATACTCGCAAGACAGGTATATTCGAGTTTTCAATGTTGCTTACATTATATCCATGATCCAAATAAAATCTCAAGAAAAATACTTACCCTTCCCGCGGATAGCTAAATATGAGTTTGTAGTAAAGTTTGGCACTGGGTTTAGCCGCCGATACCTTCCCATAACGAGCTGCTACAGTTAAATAGCCCTCTTCTGCGAGTTGTTCAGCGAGACGTCTAACTCAGAATCCAAGTTCGGGGCCTGACATTTCTTGCAACCTTCAGTTGAATGAGTGGGTTTTATTGTGTAAAATGGGAGAATAGTGCTCTATCGTATTTGAAGATATACTATACCCAGCCATAGCAACGTACATCTATTTACTGAGGAAGGAATCCGGTGCAATAATAAGAAAGCTAAAATTGGCCCAGCATGTCAAAATCTTACCGTTAGGAACTCAGGAGTCAGGGCATGGTTTGACATATATTTGCATAAGCGTGTGACAATCATGTGATGATTATAGTGAAAGAATGACTAAGATATCGTCTCGAACTTGTCCACATTTAGTCCTAGATTAATCCTCGGTGTACATTTCATCTGTAAACCATGACTTAACGAATCACAGCTATAGTCTGGGTGAAATGGATTAGATTGTCTGACTAACCTGATGCGGCTTGATCGAAAAGATGGCGAACATGAACTCGTGTGGACATGAAAATCATAGGCGTGCTACTATTGGTCGAGTGCGTACGCGCGTGCGACCAACCAATCACAGCGCACTTCTATATACATTTGTATATAGCAGTTCTGGATAGTGATAACAGGTGGCGCACGCGGCCGGTGTACTGATGGGCTAGACCCAACATTTCAGGTTTAAGGCGTAGCCATATTTCATCATAAGCATTGCAGAACGAACGAACGAGACTATAATTATTATTGGGTCAGAAAATTATTGGGTCCAAGACCCAATATTAAGGAGTGTTGGGTCTTGACCCAGTATTTCGAGTAAAAAACCCGACGAAGACCCAATATGAATAACTACGTACGCACTCGACCAATAGTAGCACGCCTATGATTTTCATGTCCACACGAGTTCATGTTCGCCATCTTTTCGATCAAGCAATTGGACTGTTGCAGTCATGTTCACGATTCAAGGCCATTTGGCGTGTGTGGATGAAGCTGTTAACATGCTTAAAATATTTTATTCTTGAATTTATGTCATCCCGTTTAACCTATCACTACTGCTCATTGAAACATCCCAATGAACTGTTTGACCTGCATTGGTCAGGAAAGTCATCTCTTCTCTCTATCCCGTATCTTTGAAGATAGAACTCTGTCATAAAACTCACAATGCGACATTGCTAGCGTTATTCGAGGAGATACTCTTACAACATAGACGATAGGAATCTATCTGGGGAATAACACCTTTATCTTCCCACACGTGGCATAGTCAGTTAAAAACGACCCTCCAAGAAAACTTCATTTTGCTCTCCTTCTAACATATAAACCCTCTATACATCGAAGATGGTTCGAACTTGTTGACTTGTAGGTATACACCAGCGCGAATCGACCGGTGGTATCATAGTACCCAGGAAAGGCAGTTGTATTGGATTAAATGACGTTTGTTTTTGTCACGCATTCCACGGATATGTTCACGCTTTGATTCAATAGTAATGTGCCGCCACGGATTATATGAAGGGAAAGGGGAAAGAGTACAATAAATTTGTCGCGGGATTATTACCCCTGTATAAGACGATTGTCGCCCGATGTGTGAAGACAAGTAAAAGCTGTGTCGCGTGAGCGCTGAAGTAGGATGTGGAGAGATTTTGTGTGGCATCTGAAACACTATGAAGTCTTAGCGCGGCGGATTGGCGCGAAGGCGCTCGTGTCACTCAGTGCTCGGAGCCATGATATCGGGAAGCGAGTGAGTGGCGGTTAGCCCAACAGACCGACAGACGATCAGGTACTCCCTTGTTGGTCTAACAGGAAAATCCTCCGTTTATCGGTGGATTGACAAACATGCTTAATCTATCACGTTAAAAATACGTACTGAGAAGAATTTAAAGCCACCAACAGTGAGAGTATTGACGAATTTAATTGCTATGTTTTTGTTTTTTTTTAACCAAAATTAGGGAGAACATTAGGGATATTCGATTAATTCCTAGCTTTTTGGCGAAATTCCACTCCGAATTCTGGGGGTTGTCAACAACCGGTCTCTTGAATGACGTTGTCGTAAACGACCGCGCGGAATTTGCTAAGTTTATATCATACCATCATCTGCCTGATAATACATTTCACATGTTAGTCAGTTTACACTAGATTTATACCTTATAACTTTCCGACCTAGTTGCCTTTTCCTCTCCTTTATTCAGCATCATAAGACCGTTTCCAACCAACTTGCATTGCGCAATCTCGCCGCCATATTGTCGGAAAAGTTAATCGCCTCGCATATTTTAGGCGATTATGCATATTTACAAGTTGTGGCGATTCCTGAGACTCTAACGCGATACATAATACTGATTGTTTATTAAATTGGACTTGTTAAATCAAGTTGACGTCGTGAAGGTAAGGTCCTATCATCGAATATTCTACATTGGAAAAGCCATCTTCGAGAACCAAGAGGGAGCGCAAGCTCCACTTGGTCCAAAAGAGCTAGTGTCGGTGGCTGGGCGAATGATATTTGAGATTTTGACCATCTGTATCACAAATAATCACTTTAAATTTTTTTTTGGTGGGATGCAATCCAGTGCAGGGCACTCGGGAACCCGGGTGAGGGACCAGGGTAAGTGCCGATGAAAACCCAGTGATTTATTCATTTGAGTCCATGTGACCCGCAGACGAGCAGTTTACGCGCGTTCTATA
Source organism: Urechis unicinctus (assembly GCA_034190875.2). NCBI lineage: Eukaryota > Metazoa > Annelida > Polychaeta > Xenopneusta > Urechidae > Urechis > Urechis unicinctus. Next base: position 9,876,170 of record CM067354.1, read on the forward strand.
GTGATGCTAGGTGGTTTTCATCATTGCACCGACCCCTCCCGTGGTACGATTTGGCAAATCACGCGATGCTAAGGCGGCAGCGGGGCAGCGTGTTCAGCAGAGTAAAAAGTCTGATATCGCGCGAGTCGTTGATTTCCTTCCCCTGAGCAGCGCACTCCAAACCGTTGACTGAGCTATGAGACGTAAGTGCAGGTCTTCAGATGATTTTGTTTGTATCGGATGTCAAACTTGTTTGGAGCATGATCTAGGTCAAGCTCGGGGCGCCAGATACCAAGATATAAAACTAAATTGGTATGTTTTATCAGTCCGTGAAAATGTAGCTTATTGCGAGCGGTTAAAAACAATGATTTTATTACTGCCGCTATGTGTGTTAATGCGAAGTCATGGTGCGGCTCACTGTCAATGTTGATTGGTGAGGGGAAATGTAAAGAGACTTAGGACTCAAAAAGATTAGTCTAGACTCGACGTGGTTGGTGAATACGGCCAGTTCATACTGAAATATTGTACAGTGCTATCGCTTAATCCATCGCTTCCAGAGCTGCGTACAATGATCATTTGGTCAAGCAGCCTCTAGCCTGAGGCGTATATGTAGTTGTGTTTCACCCACACAAAAACAGTGCTTATAGCGGTATGTAAGATGCATATACTTTTTACCATCATTTTGCTGTTGATCAGCTTGTGAACCTTGGGAGTTCACAGTGGACCTGTGACTTAGTGCTTGGATGCATGAATGTTTTAACATACTGCTCATTAGACTGCTGATAATTTCGGGCAAGTGAGAGTCCTTCAACAATTCGATTTACATTGTAAAATGTCTTTCCTCTTCGATTGATAGATGCCATAATTTGAAGTGCGACCTTTAAAGGTGTCAAAGATGATGTAGTTGCACTGTGGTTGGGTTTGGTGTATCAGGTGGGTCCTGTGTTGATCCAATCGGATCTTATCTTGTGCCTTCTGACATGAATTGTATTAGTATGTGTGAGGTGCTTACAATCAACAGGGACGCTGAGGTCACCAAACAATTGTACATTAGCCAGTCAGCAGAGTTGGCCTGGTCGACGTACTGGTTCTTGTTCACCTTTCTTGTTTTGCATATTGGAGTAAATTTCAATGAAAGCCACGATCTACTAAACACTCCCCGACCCCGAGGTACTAACTCATTATTAAAAGCAGTCTAGTTCGAATAGCATATTTATTATATCACTTCCCACGATGACTCTACAGTACATAACATTGCGGATTGATCTGGGCTTTTATAAAAATTGATTGGGTCCTGACGAATGTAATATATTTGGTCTCTTGATTGCGTCAATCACTTGATATATGAATGTATGTTATCAGAATTTATTGTTGGTCTATAGCTTATATAAAATTTGTTCGCTCCTGATCCAATATTGTATGATATATTACTGCTGATGACAAAGCACTTGACAGCGTCCCCCAATACCCAATAATTTGGACCAATGCGTATTTTCACGCATCCATAAAAATCCGCAACGGGAAAATGGGAAAACCCTTATCTTAAAGTACTCCGGTTCAAAGCGGTTCCATGCATTTGAACCCTGGCCACTCACTGTGGTGAAGACGGAACGAGTTCAAATGGTCCGCGCAGTACGGCCTCGTGCGATACCGCTTATCAATTTGTAAAGGAGTTTAGCGGAGTGTAATATGTGTATCCTACATGGGGCATATGGTTTCCAACACTGGCGATTTGCAGCAAGTGGAATTGTCAGGCTCCTAATCCAGTTGCCTAACGTTTGAGGCACGTATTTGTTCGAAAAAGTTTCATTGTGATAACTCACTGCTTAGTTAATTAAATCAATTACCTAGACTAAAATATCTGCGGGAGAGGATGGGGAGCGCGAACATTTTGTGGTGGGACTGCGCGACTGCTGAGGCTAGCGTGAAGGCAGTGCTACACATCTTCATCTTTAATAATAACTGACAAGAGTTGCACATGTTGTAGTCTGTGTTTCGTGATTTAGTGTTTAATCAGTTAATGATGTAATCAATATGCTACTTATATAGAATGACGTAGATTAAATCGTTTTGGGGAGGGGATAAGGAGTTAGCGTCGTATTCCGTGTTGGTCCACTCAGCCCCACTTACTTTCACCAGATTTTGGTCATATATTCATGCCATCCCCTGGCCTCTGCTTCCGATAGTGATAATGCGGTATATGTTTCCTTGGTGACTGAACGATTTTCATCCCTATCATTCTTTGAATGGGGGTAGCAAAACTACTCCTGAAAAAAAACCCCTTTTTCACCAGTATATCATATATTTGCCATCCCCTGGTGATGCTTCCGATAGTGATAATGCGGTATATTGTTTCCTTGGTGGCCTGAACGATTTTGGGTCCAGCCTATCATTCCAGTGAATGGGGGGGGTATCAAAACTACTCCTGAAAAAAAACCCTTTTGACTGTGTATATAACTTCTAAAAAATGATTGTGTATATTATTTATAACATATTGTTGTATCCATGGCCTATATACAATTTATTGGGTCCAGACGACCAGTCATATATATCATATGCTGCTGTGCCTAGATGATGCATATAACTTCCTAAAATGAGTGTATATATTATTATACTGTTGGGTCTATGGCTTATATACAATTTATCGGGTCCAGACGATGCATATAACTTCGTAAAATGAGTGTATATATTATTATACTGTTGGGTCCATGGCCTATATACAATATATTGGGTCCAGACCCAACAATACCAGTCCATATATATCATATGCTGTATCTAGATGATGCATATAACTTCGTAAAATGAGTGTATACATTATTAATAGGTATTATTGGGTCTACGGCTTGTATACACATTTATTGTGTCATTGTGTCAATACAAGTCAATATATAATATCCATATATATATATATATATATATATATAATATATATATATATATATATATATATATATATATATATATATATATATATATATATATATATATATATATATATATATATATATATATATATATATATATATATATATATATATATATATATATATATGTGCCGAGATGACATATATAGCTTAGTAAAATGAGTGTATATATTATCAAAACTTATTGTTGGGTCCATTGCTTATATACAATTTATTGGGTCTGGATCCAATAATACGAGTCTATATATATAATAGGCTGTGCCATGATAATGTATATAGCTTTGTAAAATGAGTGTATATATTATCAAAACTTATTGTTGGGTCAATGGATTATATACAATTTATTGGGAATATGTTATACCAATGGATCGCTCATATATCAGTGTTTGTGAAAGCTCACTAACGCAAATAAAACCCTAGCATCAAGTAATGCTCTGCAGAGTGTGGCAACCATTCTTGTCTTTGCTCTATATCTTTGAATAAGTTGTTGTGCTCTACCAACAAAATTACATGAGCAGCTTTACAATGTTACTCTGCTACATGCTGTCTCTCCTCCGAGGACTAAAGGAACAGAACCAGAGCTAAACGGGGCAAGCGTTTATAAGATAAGGAAGTAGGAAAGGGGGCGGGGATTCGCTATGTATCTCCCAAGATTCATCAAATGATATTTATGAAATATCTTTGTTTCAATTACATCAGTAAGATTATGTGAATTGACTTATATATTCTGATACGAATTGTATCACATCAATAGGTACGATTTGAAGTATATATTACCATCAGCTTTGTGTTTTGAAATTCACTGCAAATGACATTAGCATTACAGTGACAAACATGTGATAGCATACACGCATCCAGTTATAATCAGTGCATCATATAGGTTTTAGTTCTTGTCCTGTTCTTATTTGGATCATTACAAATCATAGTGATTATAGTTAAGTGGTGTATTTGGGCTCATCACACAATTTGTATGTATGCGGTTGACAATAATTGCCATTTATAACTAGAAAGCAATCAGAGAGAGCTAAATTCCCCTCCAAAATGTCCATCATTGCCCTGAATACAAAGTCCTCACCTTCAAACATAATGTATTGCTCCTTTTCTCATTGCCAGCACCTCATTGGCACACAACATCAAAAACCTGATCAACTAGTCATTGGCACTCGGCCACCAATTCAATGCAGAGCTGTGTCAACCTTAAACTTGATGTATTTGTTGATATTATATTTGTGATTATATTGAAATTGCAGCAATGGGTAAAAAAAGAAAGAGAGTCAGTCAGAAGTTGCCAGACCTGCATAACAATCCAACAAGAAGGCTATATCAAGGTTATTTTAAATCACTCTGTATGGTGATATAATTAAAATGTGCAGTTTACTGTTCCTTTTGTTTTAGAAATTATGTCAGTTTAGATATCAACTAAGTGATAAGCCAAGCAATTTATTACGAACTTGGTTAATGACAAAAAATGTAACTAATGTATAATGTCTAAAATATTGTTTGAGACGAAAGAAGAAGTCATTTCATGGCTTTCTTTAAGCTGATCTGTGGTCACACCATACTGCATCATTTTGTAGAAGGAGACACAGTTCTTGTTTGCTGCGAAGGCATTTGGTGGCCAGGATTTGTAAGGAATGGAACTGATGTGCTGCACCCGTTTAGAACATGTTGTGGCTTCTGGGAAGAACAAACGATGTAATTAGTCTTCTGATTATTTTCCACAGATTGTTTTTAGTTCACTAATGATTAACTATTCAAATGAATAGGGCTTGCTGTCGTGAAACGTTGGCTTATTCTAGGCCCTATAGCAATTAAACCCTTGAATCAATTTGTTTCAGAAATATAATTTTGCAAATTTGTATTTGCAAGATATTGGTATTGGGAGCGCTGCCCGGTGCAGTTATATGCCACTTCGTGTATTCATATACTGCTGTTATGTATATATATATATATATATATATATATATATATATATATATATATATATATATATATATATATATATATATATATATATATATATATATATATATATATATATATATATATATATATATATATATATATATATATATATATATATAGATATATATTGTTTTACTATGATGTTAAACTTATAAGCAGCTGTTGAGGCAATTTGTATTGAACGAATGACATTTCATACACTATATTACAAGCCTGAATGGAAAGGTAGGGGATTATTGGGTTAGCCTTGATTGAATTATAAAGATTGTTTGTTGCAAAATGTCATATCTAGCATGGATGTCCCTCCAAGCAAGATAAAAATATTCAGAGCAGATGATCCAGTATTGGAGAAGGGGAAAGGTACAATACTGTTGTCTGTAAACTAAAGTTTAAGGTCATTTATTTTTGGCTGCCGATTTCTGATATAATAATTTCATCTTATGTTTTCGCTTGTATTTCATTTTTGTGGGTGTATATTTGCTTCACCATGCTTTTTACTGCTATGTCTTGGTCATACATGTTTTATTATGTATGAGATCCTTATTTTTCATTTCTCATTGGTGTGGACCAGTGATTTTGTTATCTCATATTTCGACAGCTAACTAATATTGGATCCATAAACATTTTGTTATTGTTATAGTCCACAGTAAAAGATATCTGTTTCGCAATCTAACCAAGTCTTTAAATTTACCTATGTCAAATATTACAATTGTCACTGTTGCTGATTTGAATTGTAGAAGCAGTTGAGGAAAAATACCTATCCAATAAACTTTATCTACGCTAATGTATTTTCATGCAGCCCATCTGAAGAAAAAAATGCCATCATATCTTGAAAAATTCTTCGCGGACATAAACAGAGCACTCATACAGATAGCAAACAGAGGTAATATATTTACTGCATAATACACAGTAGAATGTACTGTAGAACATAACATCTTTTTTCACAAGAATGATCATGATTATTTCTTATTCAATTGAATTTCCTTAAGTGGAATTTGTTTTTGTTCCAGAAGACCATGAAGCAAATTTACATCCAGAGCCAGATATTCACCATCCCATGAATGACAATAGTATGTATGGTCATTTCAAGTTTTATGACTTGCTGTTTCAAGAACCGGTTGATTTCCAGTTATAACTATAATAGTTTGCATATGGTTAAATACATTTTTCACATCTCTCAGGATCATGTGTAGGTGAAACTACTGATTAACATGTTGTGCTTATGAAACTTCATTTGTTACTCCTGAAGTGAACCTGGTCAACGAATTTGATGCCCCACAATTGGCTGAAATATACCTATCACCGACCAACACTGGTTAGAACATTCCACAAAACAGTAACAATCAACAACTGCTGTATGTAACAATTGTCATTCAAAAACTTCACATCTATGTCATATCTGTCTGGATCATGTGTAGATGCATGCTATGAAATGAAAGAGGATGCTCGACTGACTACAACTTCTGCAACCGAATCCCTCCAGAGTAATGCAGCTGCTCCCCTGCATGAGCCACACATCCACCAATCACTGAATAGTAATGGTTAGATTAGTTTTTGATAAAAATTACTGTTTGTCTTAACAAATATTAACACAACTGGTAGATAATTGCAGCCATTGCAGATACAAACATTTATATAGCTGGTAGTACATATTAAACCTAGTTTGTTGTTCATGAAGACATCCCAGTCATTGCAACTCATGACCAACAGGACCCTGCAAATTACCATTTACCGACCCACACTGGAACAATTATTTCCAAACAAACAGCAGTATTATTTGCTGACTGTGTTTTTAACAAATTGGTCCTTACAAATTATACATTATCTGACCAACTATCATTTCTGTATATGCCATGTGTAGATGCATGCATTGTTATGTCAGAAGTCACTGGGTCCGCGTCTACTTCATCAACTTATTCCCTCCCGAGAAACACAGCTGATGTCCCAGGTGAGCTTGACATTCATCCTTCATTGACTGACAATAGTTAGATTAATTCCAGAATATCACCCTTTTTCATGGTATTATTTTAATGGTAATATTATTTAAAAAAATACTATTACAATGGTTATATTCATATGCAAGATTTACATGTTTCTTACACACACTTATATGGCAGGCAGTCCTCTACCATCTAAATAAGTTGCTACAAATTCACTCAAGTCCAATGCAGTGAGTACTTGTTAATCCAGTTATTAATGCCATCAGCACTAGAAGACACTTTTGTTTTGGAAAAATTTTGGCCAATGCTGAGTAAAAGTACTCGGTTTTGCAGACTGTTTTGATTATTGTAAGAGGCATTTTGTGTTAGGTGCCAGCAGTAGATATAGTTAGACAGACAAGCGATAGCAGTAATATCAGCAATAGCAGCAGTAGAAGCTCATCACCTTCAACATCGGAATATGTACACGAAACAAGCTTTGACTCATACATGAGCGAGGAGTTTCCAGTGTTTGCTTCATCCAGTCAACACAGTGAACCAGAGCAAAATGTGGGCAGTGGAATCAATGAACGTAATCACATAACCCCAACTCCATGCACACTACCAGAAGGTGCAGGACTCCTGAAAGGCCAGGTAAGGGCAGGATGCAAGCAGATCTATGACAAAAGCAATTTCTGCACTTTTTGTCTGAAAGAGATTAAGAGTAAAATTGCTCGCCATATAATTACTGTGCACAAAAGTCACCCACGGATAATGGACATTCAAATACTTTGCAAAAGGTCGAAAGAGAGAATGCATCGCCTTGGACTACTGGCCAATGAAGGTAATTTTAAGCACAATGTGGAAGTGCTTAAAACAGGAAATGGCCATATCATTGTGGCACGCCGCGGATCTGCTGGTGCAAAAGAGCATCAACCACCAGATTTTATCCCTTGTGAATTGTGTTTGAAGTTTGTGCTAAAGGCATTTGTGGCACCATCTTCAAAACTGCGGGACCATTATGGAACACAAGGTAACACCACTTGTCAATTCTAGCAGTAATGAACCTAACGAGCTAAAAATTGCACTAAGAAGGGGAAAACACCTGCTCAGCAGTTCAATTATGGAAGATGGAGAGGCGAATGGTCAGCTGATGTTAGATAGAATGAACGATGGGGACATTAAGAATATTGTCCGAGGAGACCGGCTGATAATGAGATATGCATCATTGCGGGTTGAATCACTGGGGGATGTCCACGATCACAAGATATCAGACATACATAGAGTAAGCCAAGGTGCACGATCATTGGCCAAATTGATCATGGAGGTCAGAAGAAAGAAACCATGTGCTAACATGAATGATTTGATTAGGGTTGGCAACTTTGACCTTGTTGTGGAAGCAACAAGGGCAATTTCTATTGAGAAAGAAGCTCCATCCCTCAGTCTTGGAAAAAAGATCGGAAACCTTATTGGGCACATAATCGCCATAAAAATGGGCTACAGGAAGTGGCAGGCAGTTGCCCTGGATTGCAACACCCAGAACGCATCAAATCTACACAATTGAGGAAGTACATTGCCACAGTCTCCTAAGTAAATGTTCTGTATATGTCTGAGATATTAATGTTTTGTTGACATGGACATCAGTACTTACAGTTTCTAAATGATGATGTTCACTAGTGAGCAGAGGTATTGGCTTCTTTTCACTTATCTATGCCCAATTTTGTGCAGATTTTGGACATGAGTGAAAGTGAGCTTGGTATGCTGGCAAAACATCTTGGCCGTGATCCAAAGACCCATCGGGAATATTACCGACTCTCACATTCTACTTTAGAGTTATCAAAGGTACTTTTGTAAACTCAGTATAAAGAGAAAATTTATCCATGTTTTTTATGTTCTGTGTTTCTTTTATGACTGCACTGTGATAAGTATAAATCCGTTTTGCATTCATCAAGCCTAACCAAATCCTTTGGCTGTTACCTTACTCCTGATGTAACATTTATAATTAACTTCATACACAAAACTGTTTTGTGTTAAGGTCTCACAGCTCCTCCTTACAGTTGAGAATGGCAAGGTGAATCAATGGAAAGGAATGCGTCTGGAGGATATATCTGTTGAAGGTCACAAATGCTCCTTGAATAAAATAACATTGACAAATTTTTGTTACTTAAGTGAACAACCTACCACATTGTGTTGACAAAGATATAGGACTTTATGTAGGCCTATTTATTGACCAACTGCTTGGCTGATGCAGATCTTCCGAGTATAGAAGAAGAAGATGCAGAAGGTTGTGATGGGGATGAACTACCCTCTGTTACTGAGAGTAAGTTTGTAATGCTTGCATGAGTAGACACCAGACACATCATATAACAATTTGCAGCTTTATCACTGATTCTTGTGCTTTACCATGTATGTGTAGTATGCAATGTGAATGTATATAGAGGCAGAGTCACCATGCATGAGGGAAGTCATTGATATTGATTCTGGCATCAAGACAGCGGAGGCAGGTAGGAATGAATGCAATAACCTTGGGCATCGATATGGCATAAATGCAATTTGCTATGTGTGCATTACGTTTGTAAAAGATATATATATTTTCAAATTATAATATTGGAAAGCTTTTAACTCTACATATTATATCTCTGTTATCAATGACTTGTTAAGATGGTAGTACAGTAATAAGTGGTATTTTATGTTTACAGTTTTTGAAAGGAGCAGAACACAAAAGAGACAATGGACTGACAAGGAAACAGCAATCCTTAAAGACATCTTCCAGGGATACATTCAGAAGACAAGGACCAGTGTGCACAAATCAGATCTGCAGAGAGCAGAACTATTGTTGAAAGGTCGAAGTTTGGCACAGATACGCTCACAAGTGAATAGCATAAGACTTGGAAAACGTAACTGATGTATGGTTGATGCTGGAAATAATTGACCCTATCTTGTTTTAGAGTAACTCTAAATTTTATATATCTGACATAAGGTAAGTTGAATAGTCGCGGTTTGCTACTGATACACACTTAAGTTTGATGATGGTACTTCCTGAAAATAAGAACTTGTTTGTATAAACAAACGATTTACTCATTGTTGTTTCAAAGTCCCTGTACAGACAGCCTGTTGAAAGGTCAAACCGTTCCTGAAATTCAAGCTCAATTTCTTCTCGAAAATTACATGTGGAATAAGCTTTGCTTCATTTTATTTCAAAATAGGACAAAACAGACTGTGGGTGTGGGGACAGACGGATTGCTGAAAGTTCAAATTTGACACATATTTGCAAATTATTAACCAAAACTTGGAAAACGAAATCAACTTCTACAAGATGTTTCAATGGAAAAAATTATTTCAGATCACCTTATCTATGACCTTATATAAAAAGTACTGCAAATTGTGCTAGCAGCTGTCTTCAAATACTGGCTTGTATGTCGATTGTCAATCAAGTATAGTACAATGCAGTTAACCGATAATATCCAGTCGGCCTTAACTAATATCTAAAGGATACGCACAATTATGTGACCAATATTGTCGATAAACGAGACTGG
>CM067354.1:9888992-9917586 GCA_034190875.2 Urechis unicinctus
CAATTAACATATGTGGGTGTCAAATGTTCGCTCTGCAAAGCACTACCCTTTCGTGGATACGCAATCGTGATGAACGCCACGGAGATAAAGGCGATATCGCGGTATCAGAGTCGAACGTTTTTTTAGAAAGGCTCCTTACATGTTCTAGTGAAAGTTGGTCTTGAGGCAACACAAGTTATAAGAAGAAAAACTTTCTAGCTTTTAGCCATGCGTATTGTAACAAAAGAATCTTGTCCGAATGGTTACTTTTCCATTACCAGTTAAACCGTGTGCTTACCCCAGGAAAGTTCAATATAAAATGGGACCGAGAATAATTGTGAAATAATAAATGACGTGGTGCTGCCACGGTGTTGGTGTTATGTGGAGATGGTGATGTCGTGGTGTTGCCGCAACCTTGACGTGATACTGACGTAATGTTGACATGATGTGGAGGTGGTGTTGTCGCGGTGCTGAAGGGATGTTGATGTTCTGTTGTCGTGGTGTATACGGGATGTCATGGTGTTGACGTGGTGTTGATGTGGTATTGATGTGTTGTTGATGTGTGGTTGATGTGTTGTTGATGTGTTGTTGACGTGATGCTGATGTGGTTTTGGCGTGGTGTTGACGTGATGTTGAATTAGAGTTGGCGTGGTGTGGACGTGATGTTGTGTTGACGTGATGTTGACGTGATGTTGATGTTGTGTTGACGTGATGTTGATGTGGTGTTGGCGTGGTGTTGATAAAGGTAAGTGACGGGAGGTTGCATGTGACGTGGAATGACGGGCACACGATTCAGTATAAGCATCAGTGGTTGGTGGACAGAGACTTCTCAGATGCTGCCCAGGCGACGTGGAGAGCCTTGTTCAGCCAGCAGCCAGTCTTATGGTCAGCGGCCGACATGCCGTCTGTAAACATACCGCAGCTCAGCATAAACTCGTGTGACTTGTCTTCAATGCGATTGTTGCCTCCCCTTACGCAATATAAACACGTGTGGTTTTTCTCCATTGCGACTGTTGCCTCTGTGCACTCAATATAAACTCGCGTGGCTTTGCTCCAATGTGACTGTTGCCTCTCTGCACTCAATATAAACTCGTATGGCTTTGCTCCAATGTGACAATTGCCTCTATGCACTGAACATAAACTCAAGAGGCTTTGTTCTGACGTGAATGTTGCCTCTCTGCACTCAACATTAACTCGCGAGGCTTTGCTCTAATGTGACTATTGCCTCTCTGCACTCAATATAAACTCGTGAGGCTTTTTCCCAGTGTGACTGTTGCCTATCTGCACTCAATATAAACCTCGTGTGGTTTTTCTCCATTGCGACTGTTGCCTCTCTGCACTCAATATAAACTCGTGAGGCTTTGCTCCAATGTGACTGTTGCCTCTCTGCACTCAATATAAACTCGTGAGGCTTTTTGCCAATGTGACTGTTGCCTATCTGCACTCAATATAAACTCGTGAGGCTTTGCTCCAATGTGACTGTTGCCTCTCTGCACTCAATATAAACTCGTGTGGCTTTGCTCCAATGTGACTGTTGCCTCCCTGCACTCAATATAAACTCGCGGGGCTTTGCTCTGACGTGACTGTCGCCTCTCAGCACTCAATATAAACTCGTGTGGCTTTGCTCTGACGTGACTGTCGCCTCTTGTTCTCAGCTCATGTCGGACGACAGCGCCTTTCTCTAATGGCTGCGGGATTTAGAGAACACCGGGCTCTTCCTGCTCACGGATGGACCCAGATATGAAGGGCAGATTTAGCGAATTGGCCAGCGTATATCGTTTCTCAAGCGTTCAAACTATGGGTAGGCCAATCACAAGAGTTGACATAGTGATCCCAATATCCTGAACAATGAACCTATGGCATATCCGGTTATGTAGATAACAACTGGTGTATACAGCCTTCATGAGTCCTAAAACACATACTTCCTCGCCGGAAATGATATCAGTCGTTTGTAATGCAATGGTATTGATGAAAGAGAAGACAGAGAGCTGCATGGAGAGGGGTGTGTGTTATTATCCAGAACAGAAGGTCATCTGAAATCGCTGGGTGCATCAAGATTAATATTTCAGATCGCTCTTCACCATAAAATCGAAGATTCGACCGAGTAGTTTGGCTTATACAAACGCATACTTGGAAATGCACACTGACTTACTTCTCTATGAATACACCCCAGGGGTAAGCTGCATACATTCTTTCTCTCTAGGCAAGCGTGTTGCCACTGCTATGGCAAGTGTTAGTTCTGTGGTTGGCTTGCCATGACTTATGTTTATCACAATGTAGACAATCTCCTGAAAGCACGCAAAACGATTGCGTCGTAATCTTCAATGCGCCCCCGTCAGTCCAGCAGGTTGGATGACGTCATACTGTGTCCATGGCTGTAACAGGTGCAGATGTTGCATTGCATCAGGCAGGTAGAGATGAAGGGTTGGGAGAATGAGTTCGTCGATGGCTTCTACGTGGCAGAGAAGATGCGGAGAGAGATGCCCGAGGAATTCCACTTGTTGTCTACAGTTCCTGTAGACATTTATGACGTGGGTTCTGATTCAGTGGCTGATTTCCACTTGTTAACACAGCGCCCTGTCATACAGTAGGTATATAAAACCCATTCACAGGGTGTGTTTGACGCAGCATCTTACATACTTTGTAAAGTGTTAAAGTTGTGTGCTTGTATTTCGTTGCACTTGGGAACCTTTCAACTGTCATTTCATTTATCCTAGAAGGCGGCTGCTTAATCAGGTCAATCTCATCTATTAAGCTTTCTTGGCACCATATAACACATATGTGTTGGTGTGCCGTTAAACCCTATTCTCACTCACTCACTCCTTACTTCTAGGACTGTTTCTCCTAGCGGTGAACCCCAATATTACTTTGTTGATGGTTTAAATTTTATTTGTGGTGAAGATTGGACGAAGCTGGTCACGTGGTACGCATCAGCTGGAACTACATGGTACGGGACAGTTTCCTACATGTGGAGCTGTCCCAGGTGGATGAGCAGCTTTACCGCAGCGACCATTACATCACCCACAAGCTGTAGGTAAGGAGTCGTTACTGCAGAGGTAGCATATTGAGTAGCGGACGTGGCTTTGTTTCGTAACTTATGTGAATATTGTGCCTAAGTGACCTCGTATAGGCCCCTGAAGTAGCCTCACAGATAGACAGTTTATGTTATCATAAACGGCGATAATTTAGAATCTCATTTTCTTGTTGCAGGAGAAATTGTTTGCTTTCACAACTTCCGCGTGCTCCATGGACGACGTGGTTACACGACCACGGAGAGCGGTTAGCGCCATCTGGAGGGTGGTTATGTCGACGTAGGCGACAGCTTATGACAAAGCTGACAGCAGCATGAAGGATAGGGAGCAGATGGCAATGAGAATATGGATGTTAGATAGGTTTGTTACAGGTTTACAGCGGTCGATTTCGACGTCCACGCAATTAATAATTATCGCTAGGGATAATTCGAGATGACATTTTGTTGCATAACGACAACATTACATCCTTATACTTATTTCGTTGTCACAGTAACCACCTATAATGTTTTTACCTTGTATTTACTGTCGTAATGTTTGCCACATGACCATATCACAGAAACTGTATCAGTTTAAGATATAATTAATATATTAATGTGCTAAACCTGTGTACAAAACAATTCCGACAGAATTTTTTTACAAATATGTTGCATTTGCAATAATTGTAAAAGTTTAGGCCAATAAATGTTTATGAACCAATTAAATTTTGTGGCTTGTGCAACTTTGTTACGGGTATGAAAAACACATAAAAGACGGTTATCAACATTACAGTGACACTCGCGCAGAGCCTTTGAGGCAGTAGAGCAGCTTCTTGTGGCTATATATCCAAAGGGAAACATTTTGTCTCTTAATTAACAGAGGTCTACTAAAAAAACATAAACTGGAAATGGCCAACACTACAGAGGGGTCATCGCGGTGCATTGTTATAAGATCCCTAAGTTACTAAACGGATCTCAAATTGCGTTGTCACCTTCGTATAGGAGTAGATCGTGATGTTTCTATTTCCAGATTGTCTATACGGAATAGTTGTGGAGATTTTAAATGTAAATAATCAATACATTTTAATAATGTTGATGTCGACAGTATTGTAAGGGACTATGGGCCACTTGAAAGGAGGATCCATTAAACACAGCTTAAGTGTGTTCATAGGGGTGTATTTAATGATTCATGAACATGCAGTTCACAACTCAGCTGAGGAATTATCCTGCTCTAGTTATGACGCAAATAACCTCATAAGGCTACCAGGTGTGACATCATATCGCCGATTACAGTCTACACTGGCTCCGTAAAGACCAACCGGTTAAAACTTAAATGTAATTGGGCCACGAGAAACTGTAATACTGAAGCTAGTGATTCGTCAATCAGCTGATAGCTATTACAATTGGTACTCGATATTTGACTGTCCGCTTAAAAATCAAGAAACAATTCATACAAATTATAATTCAGCAAGGTTAATAATAACAATATGAATATAATGGTTTAGGTGCTGACAGCCCTCGCCCCCCTTGTGGGTTCGGGGGTAGAATAGGCCCATTGCATCCTCTTGTATGTCGTAAGAGGCGACTAATAGGTGGCAACCTGTTGGCCGTGGGTTGCGACTCGGGTCAGTTGACAATGGGATCCTGATGGTTGAGTGGAGAGGGCCATATCTGCAAAACACCACTTTGGCCGAATTTCACCTAGACGAGAAGCTGGAATGGCCTGGTTCAGTCAATCGGTTGGTGGCGACTTGCTCTAGGATAGTCGTTTCCATTTTTATCTTTTCTATCTCCATTTTCATTTATCCTAGAAGGCGGGTGCTTAATCAGGTCAATCTTATCTATTAAAATTTCTTGTCACCATATTACACATGAATGTTGGTGTGCCGCTAATCCCTTTACGTACCTTACCTTAATGACACGCCTCGCAGGAGACCCAGCATCCATGAGTTTCCACTGCCACCTGGTGGTGACGAATTACACGGAGATAGCAGAGATTACAAGTATTCCATAGTGAAGGGTGTTAGGGATGATGCTGACAAACGAGACATGGCATCCGACTGCAGTCGCACCACCAGCAGGGATATGAAAAATGGCGAAGATCCACCCATGAAGATGCACATGTTTGCAATTCAGAAGATGAATCAACAGGCTAACTGTGACTGGGATGAGAGAAGTGTTGATGTGTTTGAGGTGTACCATGACAGATTATGCGGGACAGAGACCTTCGATGACTTGTACTTCTAACGTGTACCACGGCAGATAAATCAGGACAGACCCCTCCCGTGACTTGTGCACCTAACGTGTACCACGGCAGATAAATCAGGACAGATCCCTCCCGTGACTTGTGCACCTAACGTGTACAACGGCAGATGAATCAGAACAGCCCCTCCCGTGACTTGTGCACCTAACGTGTACCACGGCAGATGAATCAGCACAGACCCCTCCCGTGACTTGTGAACCTAACGTGTACCACGGCAGATAAATCAGGACAGACCCCTCCCGTGACTTGTGCACCTAACGTGTACCACGGCAGATAAATCAGGACAGACCCCTCCCGTGACTTGTGCACCTAACGTGTACCACGGCAGATAAATCAGGACAGACCCCGTGACTAGTACTCTTGTGCTTATGCTGATGATCACAAGCATTGACAATTGCGGGCTTTTAAGGAGGGGATGACGAGGCACTGTAAAGAATTTTGGCTGACGTCTTTGACAGTGTCTGCCGAAACGAATAGATCTTTACCTGTTTGATATTTTGAGCTAATAAAATTGAATCCGTTCAATTTTCACAATGAAAAAGATGGACACGATGCGGAGTCTCGTGATCGGTCACACATGTACTTTGGTAAGCAAAGTACCTTGCTCTCTGGTGGACGTGGGATATCTGATTTCCTACTTCATATAAGATTCCGGCAAACACACAACACGGACGATATGCGAGGTTAAATTTCTGTGAATCCTACCTGATTACACCCGCCCCAATTTAACCCAGTTGGAGTTAAGCGACTCTGCATAGTTCATCACAGGCAACATTATATATTATCAAAGCCAATCCATCACATTACCAATATTTGACCCTGACTGCGCCAGTGCAGGCACATGCTAAAGAAATAGCTGTGACCAGTTTTGCATCATATTGTATTCATTATTGCAACAGCACAGGCTGGTAAAGGCACTCTTATCTTCTACCCAGATGTCCCCAGCACGATGGAACAAACTCTCCGTAAGTTGTATACCTGTAACACCAGCAAAATAACAATGGGGATTTATCCATGCCCAAATGATTATTTTGTCATACAGGTTTCAATAAGTTTAATGAAATTGTTAATAATGACTTTGAGCCTTTGTACAGATGTATGTGTTAGAAACATTACCACAAAATATTCCTTCACCTTTGAACTTCATTATCTGACATTTGCCCGTGTTGTTGTCTGTAGGAGATATATGCCACTTGCAACATTATCATCATTATAATGAACATCATAAGCTTATGAAACATTAAATTTGTTTTTATGATCTTCTTTGTTAACATTGTCGTCGTCGTCGTCATCATCATCATCATCATCATCATCATCATCATCATCATCATCATCATCATCATCATCATCATCATCATCATCACCATTCGCACTTAGAGACACCGTAGTGGACTAGCCAGCGGCTCTGTAGGTACATTACAGAGCAAATCATGACATAAATCTTACAGTGAAATGAATTAGACAAACACAATCCTGTATTTTGACCAATACTCATGGCAGACTGGTGTACTTATGCAATAAAGTCGCATCTATTGTCCTTTGCTCTCCATATTGTTTCTGGTGAAGACTTTGAACAGTAATAAACCATCTCTACGTCATTCATCTGTATATATTAACACACCTTAACATGGTTTCTTATGTTGTGTGTCCTTTTGATCTCTTTGATTGCCTTCGCTCGGACTGAATTTTCATGATTTAAAACTTCGGAAAAGATTCCGTGTGGATAAGCGATAATGTACACACTATCATGTTGTACGCCAGCTACAGGCGAATTATAGTTGTCTCATATCCTACGTCATTTTATAGACATGTGTATAAAATCTTTCTTTTATACGTGTTATACAATTGTCAAGGCTTACATTGAAATGTTCTACGTGCGCATTTTCAGAATACATCTCTATAACATATGGCTTGCCATTGTTGAGAATATGTGATCAAGTACCTCTATTTAGCATGATATACTGAGATCCGGCCACGACATGATGTCACGTGGTTGGACAGATAATGGGATGCTTCCTGTGGGATTCTTAATGGCTCAAGTGGGTACAAACAAAGCAGACTGACTTAGAGAGGCGACCAATACGGGCTGATTCGGAATTCCAGAGAACGGAACAAATAATACTAGCCTAGCTAGTGAGGCACGGAATAATAGTGAGGCAGCAACGAAAGCAGACGTTGTTTGTAATTGCATCGGGATTTAACACATTTTTAGTTGATAAGCCATTCCGCCAATCTTATACGATGGATTCTCAGAGTTCACTTACGAGCGAGGACCAGCAACATGGCAAGGATGGTGATTTGATGTCCGGCCATAGAGAAAGGTAATAATCCTACATTCCCTGTTATTCTATGGGCGCTACTGTTCAATTCATAGTTGGTGATATCAATGAACGTCTGACACAGAGACAGAAAATAATTATTCAAGACTCTTCTTAATTTGTAATTGAACGATATATCTAGGGAATAGGGAAGATCAATCAATTATCCAATAGAATAAGCTTAGAAAGCTGTTATTGTCGAGAACAAGCTGATACACCCAACTAGGATATGATCTCTGTTTGTCCAGTTTCTCTTCAACGGAGTATTCGCGGGACTCTTTGGCGGTCGTTAACTTGTTTGAGGAATCACCAAGTATACCTGATAGTCCCGTGCCAGGAGGGATTAATCTGGGCCGTTACTACTTCGTGAGACTGATGAAGTGGCTGCATGATGAATTCGCATCAGGTAAAATATTATAATATTCGGGTTGTAAAAGAAAGGATAATACCTGTACTATGTAGGGGTAGTCTACTCTCACTCGAGGTGAACGCCGTACACGGCCTGGGTTGCCAAGCAGCTATCATTGAAATAAAAACAACAACAACAACAGTCGAGGTGCATGCCGTCTAAGACGTCTCCCAGAACAACGTCAGTTGAGAATCAGCCAGTTACAGCGTTTGAAGTTAAGTGGGAAAATGATTGCTGTATCACAGCTTTTTAGAATATAACCATTTTGTACCTCGTCGGTTATTTTCCATTATCGGGTCTTTTCATCGTAGCATGGACATGCCGATAATTATAATCGTCCTGACGAACTCGCTGGAATATCATAACATAACAGATGAAGCAGTTCTTATTTTATGCAGGTTTTAGAGATCATACCCACGATTTATTCAAAGAAGCTAACATGTCGAATGTATATGAATTGTTTATATATAACCTGTGCCTCTTCATATATGAATTTACTCATAAAATGTTGCCAAATAAATTCAATGACAAGTTAACTTTGCAATCAAATGTCCATACTTATCATACAATACATATCCAATTGTATTATGTACAACACACACATTCCGCAAGAGGACCCTATAGTCTATACTGTTAGTTATTTTCATGACAAACTGTTGTGCCAAATCGATATTCTTCTTCAAAAAAAATGTTAAGGCGATTATCTTTGAAAAGTGCATTACTCCAATTGAACAATTGAATACTATGTAACAAATGTATACTTGCCGATGTTATCATGTTAAATATAATGTATTGGTATTGTAATTGTAATGTTTCATTATTATTAATGTATGAATATGAGGGAGAAAGATAAGTCCAGGACGTCTGCTCCCATCATTGTCAACACTTATTTACCATGATTAAACATTATGTATACATATTGAATGAAGATAAAGTAAACCTTCTCTCTCTCCTCTCAATCTCGCTCTGTATGATTTGTAATTTCAATGATCAAATCACACAACTGCATAGATCAATTAGTTTCGTCTCCTTTTCACGTGTAGAAATACCTTCCATTTATTACCAATGTAATCTTTCAGGACGACATAAAGGCAGAAGGTTACTGGACCCTGCTGCTCGGGAACTAATATCCACGGAATTATGAGCGGCAGTAAGATATTTGACGACATTATCATGGTTGACATCAATGAACACAGCTTGACGGAGATAAAGAAATGGCTAGAAAGACACCCAGATGCTCATGATTGGTCGCAGTTCTTCGCTTTCGTGGCGCAAAAGGAAGGCGGGAGGTAAGTGTAAAATAAGACTAACTACTCCTGTGAATGATTAATCTTCAGTAACCGGATACTTAAACAGAACTTAAACTAACAATGGTTTCGATGCTGCAGTACTCCTATATCTTAATTATGATACTTTATGCAGTTTATTGACCACTTTAAGAGTGAGTCAGTACATCTTTGACTGAATATAACATGTGAGATATTGTATTCAGCATCACAGCAGAGGAAGTGGCGTGCAGAGTAAGGAGCGCTATCAAACAGGTTAAGCGACTGGATCTCCACGACGACTCCCCGGGCATTGAACTTCTCTACCCAGTGGACTGTGTTACTGCATTCTTGCTCTGACGTCAGTTTGCAAAGACTTCGATGATTACCGGCAGAAATTGGATAAGATTGCCTCCTGTCTGAGGTCTGGTGGTTCTTTGCTGCTTGTCATCGTCCTTAACTTAGACCACTACTACGTTAATGAGAAGAAATATCACTGCATCAATCTAAATATGAACTTTGTTCTCAGCAGCTTGTCAGATGCGGGTTTCAGAGAAGTCCGTTTTGTGGGATATCCTGTTCCAATGGGAGATCCCGTGACAACAATACAAACTAACGTGTTTCTGTCGGCTGTCTACTGCCCTACTGATGGCCAATAAGAACCCATTATAAAATAAAGAGGCAAACAACATTGTACATCATCTTTTATTACTCACTTGCATACATAGTTTCAAACGTATACGCACGACTACTCAAATACGTCACAATAAATGCGTCACACAAATGCGTCACACACACACACACACACACACACACACACACACACACACACACACACACACACACACACACACACACACACACACACACACACACACACACACACACACACACACCAGTTTCGGAAGTACATTTCCAGAATTTTGAAAAATTTTATTACTCGGGAATTGAATATTATGGTGAAAACGAAGGTTTCATCTTCATGTAGAGTCCTACAGGACGACGAATGGAGTGAAGATAGACCCAACGTTCTGAATTAACCTTGATATGATTATTGTATGTCTTCGTTGTCGACTAAACTGTTGCCTGTTATTTCTCCCAACCTCCCTGAAATCGGGGAAGGGCAGAGATACCATTCATTAGTTTGATATAGCTTGCCTCACAATTACGTACTTTTTCGACAACAATTATTCCTTGGAGTAACAGGTAATAGCACCTGGGTTATATGCACATATTAACCCTGATTGCATCCGCCTTTACTGCCCAATGATCAGACCTAATGATTTCACTCTATACAGGCTGCCGGTTTAAAGAGATTGTTAACTGAATCTGTTGTGCTTATCAACTCTACACTTATCAGATGGCCGTTAGATATTCATCTTACCTGAAAAATGTTATCACTATAGAGGACAAACGATGCTAAGAATTGTTTTAGGAAAGGCCTTGTGTCGTACCTGACAATTGTGGTTACCATGGGGGAGCAAGTGGAACGCTAACAAATTTATGCAGATGTTTTTATATGATTATAATGTTTAATTAGTTTATATTGAAGAGATCATTGTTCTGGATATATAATTTGACAATAAATGATTTTCTGTAATTCACCTGTTTGTTGATACGGAGATATATCACTGAAAATGGGTATGCATGCTAGTATTCTGTGCGGGGATAGTACTAACAGCAACTTGGGTTAATTTGGCATGCCTTATCTGGATATTAGTAAATATTATTGCTTCTTTTTATGTTTTTTTTTTTACCATGAATATTCCAGCATCTTAATATGATGACACTGGACCTTTTCTAGCGCACCTGTACTTCTTTTTAGTCTTAAAGTAGTCAATTATATTCATTTCACAGTCCTTACAAAGTTTTGTGCGGTTATAATAAACAGATCACTTGTATCTTTGAATAATATATCAATGGCATTCTGGGTGATAACAGCATGGTTTGTGTTTTCTGTTCGTTGAGTAAGATTTGCTTCCTCCTCATGAGAAAACCCACTTTTGTATTCCCTTACGATGTCATTATTCCATTTACATTTCGACGGCTGATAATAAATATTGACATCCTCTAATTCCTCTGTAGGTTCATCTACAGCTGCTCTTTGATCTTCACGTAGCATGTCACCTTGTTCAACATATTTAAGGGTTCCACCGATAGGTGAAAGAATATCGGACAGTCATTATTCAAAGTGATCTGTTCTAAAGCTAGCGAAATAAGGCAAAAGGGCGTGGAATTACATAATGTTTGACGCTTATAGCAGCGATTTTGGAAAATGCAGAAGGAAAGATTGAGAGAGGATGATAGCGAGAGGAGTAAACGAAATATGATACATGTGTGCATTTATATGTTCGTATATATGTGCCCATTTGCGGCGGGCGTGAACAGATAACTGTAGCTTCTGAAACAACAACCACTGCGAACACAGCCCGCAAAATAATCGGGTGGGGTCGGTCGTAGGTGTTGGATTTTATTGATGCTATTTGTAACCTGTAAGAGGTGTTTGTGGGTTGGATGCGTGTGTTGACACGAACTGGAGTCACTATTTATTTAACTAGTGACAGCGATTGCAACACCTGAGAAAGTTTTGAATAATGAAGCACTTGGCGGGTGATGCTCTCGCAGGTTCGTCAATGGAAAGCGCCAGGTGACGCTCTCATGTTTCCGTCGCAGAAAACCACCCAGAGGAGCTCTTGCGTTAAACATTATTTACTCCCGGTAAGGTGCCACCTACATTCCCATTCTAGCATACCCGAGGCGCCACCTGGCGGGTGAAAATGAATTAACTCTTGCAGTGACGAGGGCTTCCGATTTCAAGCTTGCTGTCGCAGTTGCCCACATTCAACCTCGCGGTTAAGGCGTGCACAGATGCGCATACTTGAGGTTATATGGCGCAAATGTACATATTTTCGCGGTTGTGGTTTGCATGTGAACATATTCTCAAGTTTAGGTTGCACTAGAGGACACATTCTCGCGGTTGTGGTGTGCAAGTGCAGACATTCTCATAATGTCACATTGCCACGATTTAAAATGGGTATCCACATAGTTTTCCGGGATTGACATCTCACCATCGGCGATCTTCATGATCACCTGCGTTAACACAGGAGTAACAGTTACTGTCCGCGGTTAAATATAGGTGTAATTGATAAACGAAAACCTTTTTTATCCACGAGTCTTCCTAATCACCATCACCAACGTTATCGACATTTGCTTTATCATTCATTTAAATATGTCTTTGGTTCGGTCTAAGCAATGTTTGGCATATCAAGTGTAACTGTTGTTCTACTCTTATTACTTGTAAACTATTACTGTATATCGCTGCAAATAATGTTATTTTGTGTAGTGTCCGTCTGTCTACATAAAAAAACTCAGATGGAGCATTATGTGATCATCCATGAAGCATTACAATACATTGACAATTACATGGGATTATTAATGTAATTTGTTTCAGCGACGTGTTTTTTCATTTTCCAAAATCCACCCTATCTCTATTAGACAGAAAAAGAACAATGTTCAAACCTCCTGCTAATTCTAAATTATAAATAAGAAAATCTTTTAGGACGGTATAGAGGCAGTAGGTTACTGGACCTACTCATCGCCGTACCACATACAAAAACATTGTGCAATGAGCTTCAGCAAGACATCATACTATTCATGGTTGATATGGCCGCTTTGGCCGACGAACTACACAGATTAGATGAGATTGACATTAGCACATCACAGGAGTGTTTTCTTCAATTCCGAGGTCAACTAACAATTGCCACGTCAACATTGTGAGAAATTATTTGATTAATGCTTTAAATGATCTTGAATGACCAAAAGCCTTTTGGCATTATATCTCATACATTTCGTTGTATTTACCTAGATTTTTGTGTGAAATTGGTTGAGAAATACCCAAAAATTATTTGAACATAGGATATGATATATTTTACCGATAAGAACAAATACATTTAAAGTAATGACCAAAATCGGTCCATTGTTCTAACGCTTTCTTGCTGAAGGTTTTTTTATTAAGGCCATGTCAACGTTGATCTGTCTTTTGCCATTTTCAAACCAAAGAACCTTGATTATGGTGATAGGGTTTTCTCAGCCAATTGATGGAAGCTATTCCATCACATTACCAATATTTGACCCTGACAGCGCCAATGCAAGCACATACAAGGAAGTAAGTTTTGAGCATCATATTTTATTAATTATTGCAACAGCACAGGCTGGTAAAGGAACTCTTATCTTCTACCCAGATGTCCCCAGCACGATGGAACAAACTGTCTGTATGTTGTATACCTGTAACACAAGTAAAACAATGGTGATTTATCCATGCCCAAATGATTATTTTGTCATACAGGTTTCAATAAGTTTAATGAAATTGTTAATAATGACTGTGAGCCTTTGTACAGATGCATGTGTTAGAAACATTACCACAAAATATTCCTTCACCTTTGAACTTCATTATCTGACATTTG
This sequence comes from Urechis unicinctus, assembly GCA_034190875.2. Taxonomy (NCBI): domain Eukaryota; kingdom Metazoa; phylum Annelida; class Polychaeta; order Xenopneusta; family Urechidae; genus Urechis; species Urechis unicinctus. The sequence goes on from CM067354.1 coordinate 9,902,697, forward strand.
CCCGTGTTGTTGTCTGTAGGAGATATATGCCACTTGCAACATTATCATCATTATAATGAACATCATAAGCTTATGAAACATTCCATTTGTTTTTATGATCTTCTTTGTTAACATTGTCATCATCATCATCATCATCATCATCATCATCATCATCATCATCATCATCATCATCATCATCATCATCATCATCATCATCATCATCATCATCATCATCATCACCATTTGCACTTAGAGACACCGTAGTGGACTAGCAGCGGTAACGTTAGGGAGGAAATATGAGGCAACAAAAATTAGCACCGAGAAACTAAGAGGCATGACTACTGGAAACAGCAGCAACGCATCTGTTGACACAATTCGAAAGCCAAAGGTACCGTGTGCAAAAATTGTGGGAAAGACCACGCAAGGAACCGAGAAGCATGTCCATCTCGCAACTCTGTATGTCACACGTGTCAGCTCAAAAGGACATTGGCAACAATTTTACGAAATAAACGCTGTGATCGAAGCAAGACCCACAAACAAAGAGTACAGTCCCATGGATACCAAAACAGACGTCAGACAATCAACCAGGTCTCAAAAAACCCGGTGGAGGACGTCATTTATGATAGCATTGAGGTTACTTCCATTGGTGAATCAACAGCAAGAACCAAGGCGTTTGTGGATATCGTGATCAAGCCTGGAAATGGACGCCAAGGCAAACATATTCTACGAGCAAAGAGGGCAACACCTTACCACTCCGTACATTTACAAACATTTTTCCACATCGAGTAAATGCTAATAGATCACCAGACATTGATCCATCATCAACACGTCTGACTGCATGCAACGGGAAGGAAATAAAATATCATGGAAAGATTGACATTCCATGTCGATTTAAAGGACAGCAATACAATGCATCGTTCTACGTTGTAGACACTCCAGGCCCACCAGTCATTGGCCTACCGACATGTGAATGCATCAGAATCATAGGGATCTACAGCAATATGGAAGCACAGCGTACCATACCCACAGATGTCAAACCTGTTAACAGTCTTGAGGGGCTCAAGAAGCAATACCCTGCACAGTTTGACTGTATAGGAGATTTTGGAGAGTCTTTCACAGCGAAACTAGTTCTTAAGCCAGACTCACGACCATACATTGACCCACCATGATATTCCCAATCCGCAAAGCTGACAAAATTAAAGCTGAAATAGGCAGAATGGAGAAGCTTGGGGTCATACATAGAGAATTTGATCACACTGATTGGTTTAGCAGTTTGGCATTTGTAACAAAGAGCGATGGTTCATTGCGAGTATGCCTAGACCCAGCCAGGCTAAACGAAGCCCTTGTCAGATGTCCACATAAAATTCCGACTGTTGAAGAGCTAAACCACAAGCTCTCAGGTGCCAAGGTATTTAGCAAAATGGATGCTAAATCTGGATACTGGGCAATACGGCTTAGCCGTGAGACAATTGTCAAGGCTTACATTGAAATGTTCTACGTGCGCATTTTCAGAATACATCTCTATAACATATGGCTTGCCATTGTTGAGAATATGTGATCAAGTACCTCTATTTAGCATGATATACTGAGATCCGGCCACGACATGATGTCACGTGGTTGGACAGATAATGGGATGCTTCCTGTGGGATTCTTAATGGCTCAAGTGGGTACAAACAAAGCAGACTGACTTAGAGAGGCGACCAATACGGGCTGATTCGGAATTCCAGAGAACGGAACAAATAATACTAGCCTAGCTAGTGAGGCACGGAATAATAGTGAGGCAGCAACGAAAGCAGACGTTGTTTGTAATTGCATCGGGATTTAACACATTTTTAGTTGATAAGCCATTCCGCCAATCTTATACGATGAATTCTCAGAGTTCACTTACGAGCGAGGACCAGCAACATGGCAAGGATGGTGATTTGATGTCCGGCCATAGAGAAAGGTAATCCCTACATTCCCTGTTATTCTATGGGCGCTACTGTTCAATTCATAGTTGGTGATATCAATGAACGTCTGACACAGAGACAGAAAATAATTATTCAAGACTCTTCTTAATTTGTAATTGAACGATATATCTAGGGAATAGGGAAGATCAATCAATTATCCAATAGAATAAGCTTAGAAAGCTGTTATTGTCGAGAACAAGCTGATACACCCAACTAGGATATGATCTCTGTTTGTCCAGTTTCTCTTCAACGGAGTATTCGCGGGACTCTTTGGCGGTCGTTAACTTGTTTGAGGAATCACCAAGTATACCTGATAGTCCCGTGCCAGGAGGGATTAATCTGGGCCGTTACTACTTCGTGAGACTGATGAAGTGGCTGCATGATGAATTCGCATCAGGTAAAATATTATAATATTCGGGTTGTAAAAGAAAGGATAATACCTGTACTATGTAGGGGTAGTCTACTCTCACTCGAGGTGAACGCCGTACACGGCCTGGGTTGCCAAGCAGCTATCATTGAAATAAAAACAACAACAACAACAGTCGAGGTGCATGCCGTCTAAGACGTCTCCCAGAACAACGTCAGTTGAGAATCAGCCAGTTACAGCGTTTGAAGTTAAGTGGGAAAATGATTGCTGTATCACAGCTTTTTAGAATATAACCCATTTTGTACCTCGTCGGTTATTTTCCATTATCGGGTCTTTTCATCGTAGCATGGACATGCCGATAATTATAATCGTCCTGACGAACTCGCTGGAATATCATAACATAACAGATGAAGCAGTTCTTATTTTATGCAGGTTTTAGAGATCATACCCACGATTTATTCAAAGAAGCTAACATGTCGAATGTATATGAATTGTTTATATATAACCTGTGCCTCTTCATATATGAATTTACTCATAAAATGTTGCCAAATAAATTCAATGACAAGTTAACTTTGCAATCAAATGTCCATACTTATCATACAATACATATCCAATTGTATTATGTACAACACAGATTCGCAAGAGGACCCTATAGTCTATACTGTTAGTTATTTTCATGACAAACTGTTGTGCCAAATCGATATTCTTCTTCGAACAAAATGTTAAGGCGATTATCTTTGAAAAGTGCATTACTCCAATTGAACAATTGAATACTATGTAACAAATGTATACTTGCCGATGTTATCATGTTAAATATAATGTATTGGTATTGTAATTGTAATGTTTCATTATTATTAATGTATGAATATGAGGGAGAAAGATAAGTCCAGGACGTCTGCTCCCATCATTGTCAACACTTATTTACCATGATTAAACATTATGTATACATATTGAATGAAGATAAAGTAAACCTTCTCTCTCCCTCTCAATCTCGCTCTGTATGATTTGTAATTTCAATGATCAAATCACACAACTGCATAGATCAATTAGTTTCGTCTCCTTTTCACGTGTAGAAATACCTTCCATTTATTACCAATGTAATCTTTCAGGACGACATAAAAAGGCAGAAGGTTACTGGACCTCTGCTCGGGAACTAATATCCACGGAATTATGAGCGGCAGTAAGATATTTGACGACATTATCATGGTTGACATCAATGAACACAGCTTGACGGAGATAAAGAAATGGCTAGAAAGACACCCAGATGCTCATGATTGGTCGCAGTTCTTCGCTTTCGTGGCGCAAAAGGAAGGCGGGAGGTAAGTGTAAAATAAGACTAACTACTCCTGTGAATGATTAATCTTCAGTAACCGGATACTTAAACAGAACTTAAACTAACAATGGTTTCGATGCTGCAGTACTCCTATATCTTAATTATGATACTTTATGCAGTTTATTGACCACTTTAAGAGTGAGTCAGTACATCTTTGACTGAATATAACATGTGAGATATTGTATTCAGCATCACAGCAGAGGAAGTGGCGTGCAGAGTAAGGAGCGCTATCAAACAGGTTAAGCGACTGGATCTCCACGACGACTCCCCGGGCATTGAACTTCTCTACCCAGTGGACTGTGTTACTGCCATTCTTGCTCTGACGTCAGTTTGCAAAGACTTCGATGATTACCGGCAGAAATTGGATAAGATTGCCTCCTGTCTGAGGTCTGGTGGTTCTTTGCTGCTTGTCATCGTCCTTAACTTAGACCACTACTACGTTAATGAGAAGAAATATCACTGCATCAATCTAAATATGAACTTTGTTCTCAGCAGCTTGTCAGATGCGGGTTTCAGAGAAGTCCGTTTTGTGGGATATCCTGTTCCAATGGGAGATCCCGTGACAACAATACAAACTAACGTGTTTCTGTCGGCTGTCTACTGCCCTACTGATGGCCAATAAGAACCCATTATAAAATAAAGAGGCAAACAACATTGTACATCATCTTTTAATTACTCACTTGCATACATAGTTTCAAACGTATACGCACGACTACTCCACTCAAATACGTCACACAAATGCGTCACACACACACACACACACACACACACACACACACACACACACACACACACACACACACACACACACACACACACACACACACACACACACACACACACACACACACACACACACACACACACACACACACACACACACACACACACACACACACACACACACACACACACCAGTTTCGGAAGTACATTTCCAGAATTTTGAAAAATTTTATTACTCGGGAATTGAATATTATGGTGAAAACGAAGGTTTCATCTTCATGTAGAGTCCTACAGGACGACGAATGGAGTGAAGATAGACCCAACGTTCTGAATTAACCTTGATATGATTATTGTATGTCTTCGTTGTCGACTAAACTGTTGCCTGTTATTTCTCCCAACCTCCCTGAAATCGGGGAAGGGCAGAGATACCATTCATTAGTTTGATATAGCTTGCCTCACAATTACGTACTTTTTCGACAACAATTATTCCTTGGAGTAACAGGTAATAGCACCTGGGTTATATGCACATATTAACCCTGATTGCATCCGCCTTTACTGCCCAATGATCAGACCTAATGATTTCACTCTATACAGGCTGCCGGTTTAAAGAGATTGTTAACTGAATCTGTTGTGCTTATCAACACTACACTTATCAGATGGCCGTTAGATATTTCATCTTACCTGAAAAATGTTATCACTATAGAGGACAAACGATGCTAAGAATTGTTTTAGGAAAGGCCTTGTGTCGTACCTGACAATTGTGGTTACCATGGGGGAGCAAGTGGAACGCTAACAAATTCATGCAGATGTTTTTATATGATTATAATGTTTAATTAGTTTATATTGAAGAGATCATTGTTCTGGATATATAATTTGACAATAAATGATTTTCTGTAATTCACCTGTTTGTTGATACGGAGATATATCACTGAAAATGGCTATGCATGCTAGTATTCTGTGCGGGGATAGTACTAACAGCAACTTGGGTTAATTTGGCATGCCTTATCTGGATATTAGTAAATATTATTGCTTCTTTTTATGTTTTTTTTTACCATGAATATTCCAGCATCTTAATTATGACACTGGACCTTTTCTAGCGCACCTGTACTTCTTTTTAGTCTTAAAGTAGTCAATTATATTCATTTCACAGTCCTTACAAAGTTTTGTGCGGTTATAATAAACAGATCACTTGTATCTTCGAATAATATATCAATGGCATTCTGGGTGATAACAGCATGGTTTGTGTTTTCTGTTCGTTGAGTAAGATTTGCTTCCTCCTCATGAGAAAACCCACTTTTGTATTCCCTTACGATGTCATTATTCCATTTACATTTCGACGGCTGATAATAAATATTGACATCCTCTAATTCCTCTGTAGGTTCATCTACAGCTGCTCTTTGATCTTCACGTAGCATGTCACCTTGTTCAACATATTTAAGGGTTCCACCGATAGGTGAAAGAATATCGGACAGTCATTATTCAAAGTGATCTGTTCTAAAGCTAGCGAAATAAGGCAAAAGGGCGTGGAATTACATAATGTTTGACGCTTATAGCAGCGATTTTGGAAAATGCAGAAGGACAGATTGAGAGAGGATGATAGCGAGAGGAGTAAACGAAATATGATATGCATTTATATGTTCGTATATATGTGCCCATTTGCGGCGGGCGTGAACAGATAACTGTAGCTTCTGAAACAACAACCACTGCGAACACAGCCCGCAAAATAATCGGGTGGGGTCGGTCGTAGGTGTTGGATTTTATTGATGCTATTTGTAAGCTGTAAGAGGTGTTTGTGGGTTGGATGCGTGTGTTTTGACACGAACTGGAGTCACTATTTATTTAACTAGTGACAGCGATTGCAACACCTGAGAAAGTTTTGAATAATGAAGCACTTGGCGGGTGATGCTCTCGCAGGTTCGTCAATGGAAAGCGCCAGGTGACGCTCTCATGTTTCCGTCGCAGAAAACCACCCAGAGGAGCTCTTGCGTTAAACATTATTTACTCCCGGTAAGGTGCCACCTACATTCCCATTCTAGCATACCCGAGGCGCCACCTGGCGGGTGAAAATGAATTAACTCTTGCAGTGACGAGGGCTTCCGATTTCAAGCTTGCTGTCGCAGTTGCCCACATTCAACCTCGCGGTTAAGGCGTGCACAGATGCGCATACTTGAGGTTATATGGCGCAAATGTACATATTTTCGCGGTTGTGGTTTGCATGTGAACATATTCTCAAGTTTAGGTTGCACTAGAGGACACATTCTCGCGGTTGTGGTGGTGTGCAAGTGCAGACATTCTCATAATGTCACATTGCCACGATTTAAAATGGGTATCCACATAGTTTTCCGGGATTGACATCTCACCATCGGCGATCTTCATGATCACCTGCGTTAACACAGGAGTAACAGTTACTGTCCGCGGTTAAATATAGGTGTAATTGATAAACGAAAACCTTTTTTATCCACGAGTCTTCCTAATCACCATCACCAACGTTATCGACATTTGCTTTATCATTCATTTAAATATGTCTTTGGTTCGGTCTAAGCAATGTTTGGCATATCAAGTGTAACTGTTGTTCTACTCTTATTACTTGTAAACTATTACTGTATATCGCTGCAAATAATGTTATTTTGTGTAGTGTCCGTCTGTCGACATAAAAAAACTCAGATGGAGCATTATGTGATCATCCATGAAGCATTACAATACATTGACAATTACATGGGATTATTAATGTAATTTGTTTCAGCGACGTGTTTTTTCATTTTCCAAAATCCACCCTATCTCTTTTAGACAGAAAAAGAACAATGTTCAAACCTCCTGCTAATTCTAAATTATAAATAAGAAAATCTTTTAGGACGGTATAGAGGCAGTAGGTTACTGGACCTACTCATCGCCGTACCACATACAAACATTGTGCAATGAGCTTCAGCAAGACATCATACTATTCATGGTTGATATGGCCGCTTTGGCCGACGAACTACACAGATTAGATGAGATTGACATTAGCACATCACAGGAGTGTTTTCTTCAATTCCGAGGTCAACTAACAATTGCCACGTCAACATTGTGAGAAATTATTTGATTAATGCTTTAAATGATCTTGAATGACCAAAAGCCTTTTGGCATTATATCTCATACATTTCGTTGTATTTACCTAGATTTTTGTGTGAAATTGGTTGAGAAATACCCAAAAAATTATTTGAACATAGGATATGATATATTTTTACCGATAAGAACAAATACATTTAAAGTAATGACCAAAATCGGTCCATTGTTCTAATGCTTTCTTGCTGAAGGTTTTTTTATTAAGGCCATGTCAACGTTGATCTGTCTTTTGCCATTTTTAAACCAAAGAACCTTGATTATGGTGATAGGGTTTTCTCAGCCAATTGATGGAAGCTATTCCATCACATTACCAATATTTGACCCTGACACGCCAATGCAAGCACATACAAGGAAGTAAGTTTTGAGCATCATATTTTATTAATTATTGCAACAGCACAGGCTGGTAAAGGAACTCTTATCTTCTACCCAGATGTCCCCAGCACGATGGAACAAACTGTCTGTATGTTGTATACCTGTAACACAAGTAAAACAATGGTGATTTATCCATGCCCAAATGATTATTTTGTCATACAGGTTTCAATAAGTTTAATGAAATTGTTAATAATGACTTTGAGCCTTTGTACAGATGTATGTGTTAGAAACATTACCACAAAATATTCCTTCACCTTTGAACTTCATTATCTGACATTTGCCCGTGTTGTTGTCTGTAGGAGATATATGCCACTTGCAACATTATCATCATTATAATGAACATCATAAGCTTATGAAACATTAAATTTGTTTTTATGATCTTCTTTGTTAACATTGTCGTCGTCGTCGTCATCATCATCATCATCATCATCATCATCATCATCATCATCATCATCATCATCATCATCATCATCATCATCATCATCATCATCATCATCACCATTCGCACTTAGAGACACCGTAGTGGACTAGCCAGCGGCTCTGTCGGTACATTACAGAGCAAATCATGACATAAATCTTACAGTGAAATGAATTAGACAAACACAATCCTGTATTTTGACCAATACTCATGGCAGACTGGTGTACTTATGCAATAAAGTCGCATCTATTGTCCTTTGCTCTCCATATTGTTTCTGGTGAAGACTTTGAACAGTAATAAACCATCTCTACGTCATTCATCTGTATATATTTACACACCTTAACATGGTTTCTTATGTTGTGTGTCCTTTTGATCTCTTTGATTGCCTTCGCTCGGACTGAATTTTCATGATTTAAAACTTCGGAAAAGATTCCGTGTGGATAAGCGATAATGTACACACTATCATGTTGTACGCCAGCTACAGGCGAATTATAGTTGTCTCATATCCTACGTCATTTTATAGACATGTGTATAAAATCTTTCTTTTATACGTGTTATACAATTGTCAAGGCTTACATTGAAATGTTCTACGTGCGCATTTTCAGAATACATCTCTATAACATATGGCTTGCCATTGTTGAGAATATGTGATCAAGTACCTCTATTTAGCATGATATACTGAGATCCGGCCACGACATGATGTCACGTGGTTGGACAGATAATGGGATGCTTCCTGTGGGATTCTTAATGGCTCAAGTGGGTACAAACAAAGCAGACTGACTTAGAGAGGCGACCAATACGGGCTGATTCGGAATTCCAGAGAACGGAACAAATAATACTAGCCTAGCTAGTGAGGCACGGAATAATAGTGAGGCAGCAACGAAAGCAGACGTTGTTTGTAATTGCATCGGGATTTAACACATGGCAAGGATGGTGATTTGATGTCCGGCCATAGAGAAAGGTAATCCCTACATTCCCTGTTATTCTATGGGCGCTACTGTTCAATTCATAGTTGGTGATATCAATGAATGTCTGACACAGAGACAGAAAATAATTATTCAAGACTCTTCTTAATTTGTAATTGAACGATATATCTAGGGAATAGGGAAGATCAATCAATTATCCAATAGAATAAGCTTAGAAAGCTGTTATTGTCGAGAACAAGCTGATACACCCAACTAGGATATGATCTCTGTTTGTCCAGTTTCTCTTCAACGGAGTATTCGCGGGACTCTTTGGCGGTCGTTAACTTGTTTGAGGAATCACCAAGTATACCTGATAGTCCCGTGCCAGGAGGGATTAATCTGGGCCGTTACTACTTCGTGAGACTGATGAAGTGGCTGCATGATGAATTCGCATCAGGTAAAATATTATAATATTCGGGTTGTAAAAGAAAGGATAATACCTGTACTATGTAGGGGTAGTCTACTCTCACTCGAGGTGAACGCCGTACACGGCCTGGGTTGCCAAGCAGCTATCATTGAAATAAAAACAACAACAACAACAGTCGAGGTGCATGCCGTCTAAGACGTCTCCCAGAACAACGTCAGTTGAGAATCAGCCAGTTACAGCGTTTGAAGTTAAGTGGGAAAATGATTGCTGTATCACAGCTTTTTAGAATATAACCATTTTGTACCTCGTCGGTTATTTTCCATTATCGGGTCTTTTCATCGTAGCATGGACATGCCGATAATTATAATCGTCCTGACGAACTCGCTGGAATATCATAACATAACAGATGAAGCAGTTCTTATTTTATGCAGGTTTTAGAGATCATACCCACGATTTATTTAAAGAAGCTAACATGTCGAATGTATATGAATTGTTTATATATAACCTGTGCCTCTTCATATATGAATTTACTCATAAAATGTTGCCAAATAAATTCAATGACAAGTTAACTTTGCAATCAAATGTCCATACTTATCATACAATACATATCCAATTGTATTATGTACAACACAGATTCGCAAGAGGACCCTATAGTCTATACTGTTAGTTATTTTCATGACAAACTGTTGTGCCAAATCGATATTCTTCTTCGAACAAAATGTTAAGGCGATTATCTTTGAAAAGTGCATTACTCAAATTGAACAATTGAATACTATGTAACAAATGTATACTTGCCGACGTTATCATGTTAAATATAATGTATTGGTATTGTAATTGTAATGTTTCATTATTATTAATGTATGAATATGAGGGAGAAAGATAAGTCCAGGACGTCTGCTCTCATCATTGTCAACACTTATTTACCATGATTAAACATTATGTATACATATTGAATGAAGATAAAGTAAACCTTCTCTCTCCCTCTCAATCTCGCTCTGTATGATTTGTAATTTCAATGATCAAATCACACAACTGCATAGATCAATTAGTTTCGTCTCCTTTTCACGTGTAGAAATACCTTCCATTTATTACCAATGTAATCTTTCAGGACGACATAAAGGCAGAAGGTTACTGGACCTCTGCTCGGGAACTAATATCCACGGAATTATGAGCGGCAGTAAGATATTTGACGACATTATCATGGTTGACATCAATGAACACAGCTTGACGGAGATAAAGAAATGGCTAGAAAGACACCCAGATGCTCATGATTGGTCGCAGTTCTTCGCTTTCGTGGCGCAAAAGGAAGGCGGGAGGTAAGTGTAAAATAAGACTAACTACTCCTGTGAATGATTAATCTTCAGTAACCGGATACTTAAACAGAACTTAAACTAACAATGGTTTCGATGCTGCAGTACTCCTATATCTTAATTATGATACTTTATGCAGTTTATTGACCACTTTAAGAGTGAGTTAGTACATCTTTGACTGAATATAACATGTGAGATATTGTATTCAGCATCACAGCAGAGGAAGTGGCGTGCAGAGTAAGGAGCGCTATCAAACAGGTTAAGCGACTGGATCTCCACGACGACTCCCCGGGCATTGAACTTCTCTACCCAGTGGACTGTGTTACTGCCATTCTTGCTCTGACGTCAGTTTGCAAAGACTTCGATGATTACCGGCAGAAATTGGATAAGATTGCCTCCTGTCTGAGGTCTGGTGGTTTTGCTTGCTGCTTGTCATCGTCCTTAACTTAGACCACTACTACGTTAATGAGAAGAAATATCACTGCATCAATCTAAATATGAACTTTGTTCTCAGCAGCTTGTCAGATGCGGGTTTCAGAGAAGTCCGTTTTGTGGGATATCCTGTTCCAATGGGAGATCCCGTGACAACAATACAAACTAACGTGTTTCTGTCGGCTGTCTACTGCCCTACTGATGGCCAATAAGAACCCAAATGTACATATTTTCGCGGTTGTGGTTTGCATGTGAACATATTCTCAAGTTTAGGTTGCACTAGAGGACACATTCTCGCGGTTGTGGTGTGCAAGTGCAGACATTCTCATAATGTCACATTGCCACGATTTAAAATGGGTATCCACATAGTTTTCCGGGATTGACATCTCACCATCGGCGACCTTCATGATCACCTGCGTTAACACAGGAGTAACAGTTACTGTCCGCGGTTAAATATAGGTGTAATTGATAAACGAAAACCTTTTTTATCCACGAGTCTTCCTAATCACCATCACCAACGTTATCGACATTTGCTTTATCATTCATTTAAATATGTCTTTGGTTCGGTCTAAGCAATGTTTGGCATATCAAGTGTAACTGTTGTTCTACTCTTATTACTTGTAAACTATTACTGTATATCGCTGCAAATAATGTTATTTTTTGTGTAGTGTCCGTCTGTCGACATAAAAAAACTCAGATGGAGCATTATGTGATCATCCATGAAGCATTACAATACATTGACAATTACATGGGATTATTAATGTAATTTGTTTCAGCGACGTGTTTTTTCATTTTTCCAAAAATCCACCCTATCTCTATTAGACAGAAAAAGAACAATGTTCAAACCTCCTGCTAATTCTAAATTATAAATAAGAAAATCTTTTAGGACGGTATAGAGGCAGTAGGTTACTGGACCTACTCATCGCCGTACCACATACAAACATTGTGCAATGAGCTTCAGCAAGACATCATACTATTCATGGTTGATATGGCCGCTTTGGCCGACGAACTACACAGATTAGATGAGATTGACATTAGCACATCACAGGAGTGTTTTCTTCAATTCCGAGGTCAACTAACAATTGCCACGTCAACATTGTGAGAAATTATTTGATTAATGCTTTAAATGATCTTGAATGACCAAAAGCCTTTTGGCATTATATCTCATACATTTCGTTGTATTTACCTAGATTTTTGTGTGAAATTGGTTGAGAAATACCCAAAAATTATTTGAACATAGGATATGATATATTTTTTACCGATAAGAACAAATACATTTAAAGTAATGACCAAAATCGGTCCATTGTTCTAAATGCTTTCTTGCTGAAGGTTTTTTTATTAAGGCCATGTCAACGTTGGTCTGTCTTTTGCCATTTTCAAACCAAAGAACCTTGATTATAGGTTTTCTCAGCCAATTGATGGAAGCTATTCCATCACATTACCAATATTTGACCCTGACACGCCAATTACAAGGAAGTAAGTTTTGAGCATCATATTTTATTAATTATTGCAACAGCACAGGCTGGTAAAGGAACTCTTACCTTCTACCCCAGATGTCCCCAGCACGATGGAACAAACTGTCTGTATGTTGTATACCTGTAACACACAGTAAAACAATGGTGATTTTTATCCATGCCCAAATGATTATTTTGTCATACAGGTTTCAATAAGTTTAATGAAATTGTTAATAATGACTTTGAGCCTTTGTACAGATGTATGTGTTAGAAACATTACCACAAAATATTCCTTCACCTTTGAACTTCATTATCTGACATTTGCCCGTGTTGTTGTCTGTAGGAGATATATGCCACTTGCAACATTATCATCATTATAATGAACATCATAAGCTTATGAAACATTAAATTTGTTTTTATGATCTTCTTTGTTAACATTGTCGTCGTCGTCGTCATCATCATCATCATCATCATCATCATCATCATCATCATCATCATCATCATCATCATCATCATCATCATCATCATCATCATCACCATTCGCACTTAGAGACACCGTAGTGGACTAGCCAGCGGCTCTGTAGGTACATTACAGAGCAAATCATGACATAAATCTTACAGTGAAATGAATTAGACAAACTGGTGTACTTATGCAATAAAGTCGCATCTATTGTCCTTTGCTCTCCATATTGTTTCTGGTGAAGACTTTGAACAGTAATAAACCATCTCTACGTCATTCATCTGTATATATTTACACACCTTAACATGGTTTCTTATGTTGTGTGTCCTTTTGATCTCTTTGATTGCCTTCGCTCGGACTGAATTTTCATGATTTAAAACTTCGGAAAAGATTCCGTGTGGATAAGCGATAATGTACACACTATCATGTTGTACGCCAGCTACAGGCGAATTATAGTTGTCTCATATCCTACGTCATTTTATAGACATGTGTATAAAATCTTTCTTTTATACGTGTTATACAATTGTCAAGGCTTACATTGAAATGTTCTACGTGCGCATTTTCAGAATACATCTCTATAACATATGGCTTGCCATTGTTGAGAATATGTGATCAAGTACCTCTATTTAGCATGATATACTGAGATCCGGCCACGACATGATGTCACGTGGTTGGACAGATAATGGGATGCTTCCTGTGGGATTCTTAATGGCTCAAGTGGGTACAAACAAAGCAGACTGACTTAGAGAGGCGACCAATACGGGCTGATTCGGAATTCCAGAGAACGGAACAAATAATACTAGCCTAGCTAGTGAGGCACGGAATAATAGTGAGGCAGCAACGAAAGCAGACGTTGTTTGTAATTGCATCGGGATTTAACACATTTTTAGTTGATAAGCCATTCCGCCAATCTTATACGATGGATTCTCAGAGTTCACTTACGAGCGAGGACCAGCAACATGGCAAGGATGGTGATTTGATGTCCGGCCATAGAGAAAGGTAATCCCTACATTCCCTGTTATTCTATGGGCGCTACTGTTCAATTCATAGTTGGTGATATCAATGAACGTCTGACACAGAGACAGAAAATAATTATTCAAGACTCTTCTTAATTTGTAATTGAACGATATATCTAGGGAATAGGGAAGATCAATCAATTATCCAATAGAATAAGCTTAGAAAGCTGTTATTGTCGAGAACAAGCTGATACACCCAACTAGGATATGATCTCTGTTTGTCCAGTTTCTCTTCAACGGAGTATTCGCGGGACTCTTTGGCGGTCGTTAACTTGTTTGAGGAATCACCAAGTATACCTGATAGTCCCGTGCCAGGAGGGATTAATCTGGGCCGTTACTACTTCGTGAGAGACTGATGAAGTGGCTGCATGATGAATTCGCATCAGGTAAAATATTATAATATTCGGGTTGTAAAAGAAAGGATAATACCTGTACTATGTAGGGGTAGTCTACTCTCACTCGAGGTGAACGCCGTACACGGCCTGGGTTTGCCAAGCAGCTATCATTGAAATAAAAACAACAACAACAACAGTCGAGGTGCATGCCGTCTAAGACGTCTCCCAGAACAACGTCAGTTGAGAATCAGCCAGTTACAGCGTTTGAAGTTAAGTGGGAAAATGATTGCTGTATCACAGCTTTTTAG
>CM067354.1:9917686-9955368 GCA_034190875.2 Urechis unicinctus
CAACAAATCGGGATGTTGTAGAATGTGCGCCCTGCTCATAAAAGTCACTCGTCCGGTAGGACAAGTTCTTCGGAAATTGTAGAACTGACCAATGAGAGACAACGACTCAAAAGTACCCGAGAGTGACGAGAGACACGGCTTGTGATTGGAGCATCCCAAATCTGGGATGCTTGTCCAGTTCAAGACGCTATCCTTCCCTAGACTGATGGCGAGACTATTGAATATCAGAAACATGTAAACAGCGCCCTCAGCCATCAGGCTAGGGGACCTTGACTAGAGGGTGTATTTAATGTTATATATTTGACTAGACAGTGTCTGAATTACTTTTTTTTCCAGAATCAAACAGCTATTGGCCATGCCATTTTCCAAACGGTGTGCTTCTGAAAGCCTTCATTCACATTGGGGAAGTCTAGAAACTGGAAACCGGAAATAAACAGTTCCCAGAAAAACTGTTGGATTTGGTTGGGGGCAAAAAATCTGTCCATTACACAAAAACTGCTCTTAAGTTCTGTCAATCATGCATTGACAAAATGAATAAAATCTATCCAGACTTGAACATTCCTTCAGTCGTTAGTGATGAATCAGTGCAGCCTCCTTCCAAACCACTGAAAGTTGATTTCAACTCTCTTAATGAAGAAGCTCTGCCTGTGATGGGTGAACCTGGCTTCGTCTGAACAATAAACCCATCTTTTATTGTTCTCGCCTTTATACTCAGCCCGACTATTGCCCTCACACCGGTGAACAAGTTCATAAGACTGTGTGCATATTATCCTCTTCCTCTCATTTCTGATAAGGATAAGGTGACCAGCGCTTTTGTGTCTTTCGTAATTAGATTTCAACGACATCACATCGATTTGCTGTTCCGAACCCTTCCCACCCTTCCGTTTTCAATGCCATCCCGACTTTTGTACATGCTTTCCTCTAGTTTTGTCATTCAACACTCGCTGTTGTAATATGTATGTCCGTACATGTTTAGGCATATCAATTAATTCTATCTGTGTCATGATCAATTAAAATAGCTGTAACCTCTCTTATATATATCATAGTTATGTATCTCACTTATTGTATCAACATCATACATATACCTTTAGCTGTCAAACAGTCATAACTTTACTTTGCTTGTTATCATTATCTGCCTCATTGTAATATTGGTAATTGATTTGTAGTGAACCTGCATTCGGGGATTACTCGGTATCCTATTATGTCATACCGAATACTTTACATATGTGATTTTGAACACAATTTGCTACTTAACCCAAACATTGCTGTTCCTCGACTTCTTAACAAAATATGGATCTGCATGGTATATTGTTAAAGGCATTTGATTTGGCCGATACCACCTAAATTATTAGCAGCATGTAGGATAAACACCATCATGAAGTTTACATATTAGGAATATTCCGACGACCACTGTCCACATTGCTATGGAAGTAATTGTAATAAAGCATAGTAAATTTCAATACAACCTGATCGGTGACCCCGTGATTTTGTAAACAATCCATTACATATCTGTTAAACCTTAAGTATGCTAAAGTGATAATGTTCGTTACATATGTAATGATGCTAGTTTCTATCTGTAAAGCCTTAAATAATAACCTAACATCCAATTAAAACAAGAACAAAAGTTTTCAAAAACTCGAACAGGCCAACAAAAGTATGAAAACTTACTGTTGTGTTGTTTTGGGGGGCATTCTGTTCAATATCAAACACTTGGCTGCTTTGTTATTCTATTTGAGAAGAACATTCATTTTTAAACACAACTGAACACGTATATGAACACTCTCAATCAGACCCATGTGGACAACAAGCGAAATTTGAAACGATCATGGTACGGCGTACTTCGATTGTAGTACAAAAATATCAGGTGTGCAAATGGATTGACATAGGGTGTGATGTTATCATCCACAAGTCACAAATATGGCATACAATTTTCTCTAAACTATATTTAATATAATCTACTTCCTTCTACGGTCGTCTTTGACCTGATTATATCATTGCTCTAAGCAGACGGGCACAGATTTTTATGGTATTTAGATGTGCAAACCAAAGGCGGCTAAAGTTATTATTTTCGAGCAGCGCATGAGTGCTTGGTTCGTTTGGACCTGAAATAACAGTTGTCAACACCTTGGAATCGATTTACCTTCAATGTAGACTTATCATGAATAATAACACAATTCTAGCGATCTCGATTCTATTAAAAAACAACAAGAATGGTTCGCGTTAACATACTAATCAGAAAAGAGGGCATAATGCTCTGGATTGTAGATTTGCGATTGTAAAGAAGATCTAGTTATGATCAATGCAATTAATCACGGGCGGCAAGCACCGATATAATCTATAGAGGAATGAGTGAGCTGCTGGATATATATATTTTCCTGAGGGCAAACGTCCCTGATTGAACTTTGGATGCGAGTTCTCAGGGGATTGTCTATCAGGCATGTATGTCTTAACGCACATTGTCACATCGACATGGGATTGGCAGACTGACCATTTCCGAACTTGTACATTTAAATGAACCGTGAGACATCTGAGGCAAGAGCAATTGCAAAGATGATTGTATATTGATACACCTCGAGTCGTCTCCTTAGCCGGCCGCATCTTATGAGGATCAATGTTGCAATTCGTTTATGACAAACACAATTAGATTGGGAATTTATACATTGAATATAGCGGTCTGTAACATGGTTGTAAAATCGGAGTGACCGAGTGTTATAGATAGGTAAGTGATTAATATTGGTTGTGGCGATGGTGAAACAAGGATGCATTCGGGCTACAATGTGCTAAGGCGCTATTTCACTATAAGTTGATCGCTAATACATGACCATATAATCATTCTACTCCTAAGCAACAGCATAGAAAAAAGCATCACATTGAGATTTATCCAAAATTATTGCACACCAGCTCGAGATAGGTTGCAAAGACTTCTAAGCTATAAGAAACTATTCGGAAAATGTGAAGGTAGAATATGGAGAGCATTGAAAGAATGTATGTTCGACATTACTCTATATGCTTCATTTGTGCCGTTAAAATAACAGATGCATCATAGTTGGATTAATATCAAATGGACAGCAAGCAACCATTGTTCCTGGTCAACAAATGTCAGTAAGGAATAATTATGATAAAATCATTGATGGCTACACCTTCATTCCTGGCTTCGGTATCGGCCTTAATCTGATTTTCATTGGCACCGTCAGGATCACAAAAAGGTTGTAGATGCAATATATTCCAACAATTCATAGCAGCTAATAGCAAACTGATCACCCGATAATGTACACGCTTAAAGAGTTTTACTCTTCTGTTGCTACAAATGTTTTTACTACTGTACACAAGCTATCATAATCTGCTATATCATGACTGACAATTTGCCGACCGATGTAATGTACCACTATAAACATTTAAGGCTCATGACATCAGCAATAGCAAATTTCATTGACAGATATATGGTTTTACATTATGATAGCATTAACAGCGTTAATGACTTGATATATTTGATTGCAATCATCCGATAAGCATAGCAACGCACATAATGTACGATCTAAAACGTGTTAAATAGGTGTTTCTGTTTATGAGGCTATGGTGAGGGCTTGGTCGGGCTACGCGACAATGTAGCCATCAGGGGTATCTTATTTAAGAGGCTGCCCTAACACATGCCGCTAGCAATGGTTGTTGTAGTCTTGTGGAACAAAACCCACCGCTTGGGGTCATACACTACCGTTATTGGAAAGGTATGGGCTATTTTGATCAGATGACGCAAAGCAAAGCCATGAGGCATGCTATTTTTGTTTTATTTCAAGTGTTTCAGAAACATTTTGCCATTGTCAATGTCATGTTTTGAGGCCGTATTTTGTCCGCTGGGCTGTTTTCTAAGTACCGTGAGTGCCTTTAAAGCGCCTTTAACTTATGCACTCTATATCACCTTCTGTTGCAATTATTGCTTTATTAATGTAAGAGCGCTTCACCACATTGGCTATGGAATCTTCTGTCACTCTAGTATTGGCTATCAAACCTCATTTCTTGGTATGCATATGTGATTATAGCAAACACTGATTAGCCTTCCAGCAGAGACGGGAAAATAAGCATTTATTCAACATTAAATAAGCAATGAATATTGATGGGAAGGATCTAATACTCTGTGGTTTGAATAATTGCTGCAATACCATGCCATTGTGAAATAGAGAATCAGGTCTCTGCTGTATGCTGCACACGAACTTTATAACCCCAAGCATTTGCAATACATTTTTAGTGCTCAAATATATTAATACGATATACATTTATCGGGTCAATAATACTACAAAATCCGACTTGGCGGCGACAATGTGGGAATATTTAGACTCAGTTCAAAAACGTATTCGTGTCATTGAATGATTTAAAAAAAAGGATTTGTGCTAATGGCATCTCTGCAAAAGGGTTTGGCGCCTATTTGTAAGTGCTGCTGCAATAAAGCACATTTTGTGCAGAACTTTTTAAAGCCAACTCTTGCTGCAAAATAAAGCCGCATGTCAATGTCATTATGCTCTGATAGCAAATGCAATCTTCTTTTGCTGAAATGCACTTTCTGAGTTATTATGAATGCCTGGGTAACTATCAAAAGAGTGACGCCAATCTCAACTTCAGAAAAGCTTTCCGCTCTGAAGGGACTATCTTTGAGTTAATTCACAAGCTAATTGAAACTTTTTCGGTCATATATTATGAACACCAACCGAATCTTTCTGATATATCAATATTGGATGGAAGTATCTGTCAACCACAGGCGATAGAGCTAATGGCATCTAGTGCGTTTCACTGCATACCCAAACACGGCAGTTGCTGCTAGTTCTATATTACATATCGCTGGCATTGGACTGGCGTATTCTCTTCCAAAGCAACTTGATCAAAACACTTATCGGTTTACGGTTTGGTTTTGTTCGATGTGCATTTATCATTTGAATAAATCATGCTGAATACTATTTCAAGCAGTACTCGCCTACTGCGAAGACGTTTGCGCATATCAACTGCAATTTAGCTTTGCTGTCAGAGTTCATTCAAGCGCATGTAATATTAATATCGAAGGCGCGATTTGGGCAGCGTATATCAATATGCAAAATGAGTAAAACAGGAAAGCTGCCCGAGGCATATCTCCCTCATAATACAAACAGCTTAATTAATGTAGTGATGGCCTTAATCCATTTATATTGAAAGAAGAATATAACAGCATCTGTATTCAGAGACGTTTGTTTATAGCACATAGTGTCCTTATTGCTATTAAACCAAGTTCCAGTTCCGAATAAACTAAATTAAATACAACTGCAAAGGAGACACGATAAAAAATGATAAATAACTGAATCAAACAACTAAAAAATAACCATAAGAACAATAATTGATAGATAAGATCGATGCAACCAAATATATCTCGTTTGTCCGTTGGCGAATGTAAAATGGGATGCAGTCACAGAAAAACAATTTGTTAATTGTATATTTCTGAGAAAAGTGTTCGTGGTGTTGCGTTGCGCAAATACGCACCAGCTTATTGATACGATGGTGGTACACCAGATTTTATGCAAACTGTGATAACATCAACAAGTCTCGGTACGGTAATATGTTTGTTCCATGTTACTGTTGTAAAAATAAATGTTTGGAAAATTCATTGCTTTTGCCTGCAGTAGAGCTGCCATATAGGCATATTTTACATGAAATGAAGTACAGAAATATGACACGGAATAAACAATAAAACAATACACTTTGCTGTATTGTTCAACACAACGGAAGGAAAGTCTATAATAAACTTGATAGGCCCAGACATACGTGGCACTCTTGTCTGCTAGTCCAGCAATGTTCTTTCGTTTAGCCGGAGCATAACATTGATTTGGTTTTCACCAACCGTGTTAATTGAGATAAATTTAATCAATGTGGCAAAGTTAAAACCGTGATAAAACCTACATAAAACGGTTGTAGTCTATCAACAACAAATAGAACGCCTGTTTGATGTAAAGCAGATGCATGTTTAATAGGGCAGTTATTTATTGATGTTGATAGCAATATAAACGTTTAATTACATTGTCATATCTGCCGTGTTCGTCCAACTGCAATGGTGACCCTGGGGGGTTCTTTAATGACCTGCCTCCTAATCAGTTGTCTACACCATCTCATCAATCAGTGTTTGGACGTGTTCACTCTTTATTGCATTGGGGGTTTTTCTCGTCATATAAAAGTCGAGCTCGTGATAAGGAATGAATATTCAATGCGCCAAAATAAAGTCGGCTTATTCTGGATTGATTTTGGTACAGCAATATCAATGTAGAGCAGAGTTTCTACAGAAAACAAGTGGTAGCTACAGGGCAAGGGTATCAACATATGATATACGCTCGTCAGTATTAATGACATTGGTTGTAATTTATTGACTAAAAAGACAATTTTCGCTATAATCAGGTCGCGAATTGACCGCAGAAGGAAGTACTTACCTCAAACAAAGTACGTACTTCGTTCCCAATACGGCCCTCCTCGATTGAGGTACACATGACAGTCGTGCCCCTCTGCTGTTTTGCATTTTATGACATTATTTTCTGCAATGTGATTGGCTTTGAATGATTTAATTATGCAAATATATTATTGCCTACATTTGGAACCAAATCTGTTGTTGTGAGCGATATCGGGCGTTTACTAGAAGAGTTTTCACTTCCATTATTCGATAGCGACTGCAAGTTTTTCGACGTTCATGGTTAAAATTTTGTACACACATTAACATGGCAGGGGGAAGGTCTTTGTTTTCTCATTTACAAGTATATCATCTTATTATACATTGCATGTTATTCAAATTTCTATGGCATATTAATGAGCTATCGCTAATAACATAACACCCCTGTTGAATGATTTTTCTGAAACAATGGCGTATTGATGCGTTCTTAATTAAATCGAAGTATGGTCTACTGAATTGGTGCCATAGTCTGATAGTAGATCGTATACAGATAAAAGAATGACACTTATGATTCATACGACCCAACCGCAAGTCAAATGTAGCCTTTCCTGGTGGTGTTCTTACATAAGATAATTTGTTTTGGAATGTTGAAACCTCGTACTTATGAAGTGAGCCCCACTCTGACGGCAGTATACAAGTCCCAGACTCCAGAGGTTCCGCTACGCTTCTCGCCCTAGAGTCTACAAAAAAGACAAAATCTTAAACTGGCGCGTCCGAATATTCATGAGAACGCATTGAATGTCTTCTGGAATTATGGTGCGTCCCAATAGTTCAAGTTGGCACCACAACAGGCGCTTTAATTGCTTAGCTGCACGATAGTATGTTTACGTAATAGTCAGTTAAAAGAACCAGTTTTGTGTCTGCTTCTCTCGCCGACTGTGTGATTAACGGTGCCACTCAGTGTGAAACAACAAATCGAGCTGCTGTAGAATGTGCGCCCTGCTCATAAAAGCCACTCGTCCGGTAGGACAAGTTCTTTGGAAATTGTAGAACTGACCAATGAGAGACAATGACTCAAAAGTACCCGAGAGTGACGAGAGACACGGCTTGTGATTGGAGCATCCCAAATTTTGGATGCTTGTCCAGTTCAAGACGCTATCCTTCCCTAGACTGATGGCGAGACTATTGAATATCAGTAACATGTAAACAGCGCCCTCAGCCATCAGGCTAGGGGACCTTGACTAGAGGGTGTATTTAATGTTATGTATTTGACTAGACAGTGTCTGAATTACTTTTTTTTTTCACAATCAAACAGCTATTGGCCATGCCATTTTCCAAACGGTGTGCTTCTGAAAGCCTTCATTCACATTGGGGATGTTTAGAAACTGGAAACCGGAAATCAACAGTTCCCAGCAAAACTGTTGGATTTGGTTGGGGGGGGGGGAATCTGTCCATTACACAAAAACTGCTCTTAAGTTCTGTTAATCATGCATTGACAAAATGGATGAAATCTATCCAGACTTGAACATTCCTTCAGCCGTTAGTGATGAATCAGTGCAGCCTCCTTCCAAGCCACTGAAAGTTGATTTCAACTCTCTTAATGAAGAAGCTCTGCCTGTGATGGGTGAACCAGGTCTCGTCTGAACAATAAACCCATCTTTTATTGTTCTTGTCTTTATACTCAACCCGAATATTGCCCTCACACCGCTGAACAAGCTCATAAGACTTTGTGCATATTATCCTCTTCCTCTCATTTCTGATAAGGATAAGGTGACCAGCGCTTTTTTGTCTTTCGTAATTAGATTTCAACGACATCACATCGATTTGCTGTTCAGAACCCTGCCATCCCGACTTTTGTACATGCTTTCCTCTAGTTTTGTCATTCAACACTCGCTGTTGTAATATGTTATGTCCGTACATGTTTAGGTATATCAATTAATTCTATCTGTGTCATGACCAATTAATCTAGCTGTAAATTGTCTTATATATATCATAGTTATGTATCTCACTTATTGTATCAACATCATGCATATACCTTTAGCTGTCAAACAGTCATAACTTTACTATACTTGTTTTCAGTATCTTCCTCATTGTAATATTGGTAATTGATTTGTAGTGTACCTGCATTAGGGGATTTCTCGGTATCCTATTATGTCATACCGAATATTTTACATATGTGATTTTGAACACAATTTGCTACATGAGAATTATTTCTAAAATAAAATTAACCCAAACATTGCTGTTCCTCGCCTCCTTAGCAAAATATGGATCTGCATGGTATATTGTTAAGGGCATATGATTTGGCCGATAGAACCTAAATTATTAGCAGCATGTAGGATAAACACCATCATGAATTTTACATATTAGGAATATTCTTACAACCACTGTCCACATTGCTATGGAAGTAATTGTAATAGAGCATAGTAAATTTCAATACAACCTGATCGGTGACCCCGTGATTTTGTAAACAATCCATTCCATATCTGTAAAACCTTAAGTATGCTAAAGTGATAATGTTCATTACATATGTAATGATGCTCGTTTCTATCTGTAAAGCCTTAAATAATAACCTAACATCCAATTAAAACAATAACAAAAGTTTTCAAAAATCGAACAGAACAGGCCAACAAAAGTATGAAAACTTACTGTTGTGTTGTTTTGGGGGGCATTCTGTTCAATATCAAACACTTGGCTGCTTTGTTATTCTATTTGAGAAGAACATTCATTTTTAAACACAACTGAACACGTATATGAACACTCTCAATCAGACACATGTGGACAACAAGCGAAATCTGAAACGATCATGGTACGGCGTACTTCGATTAGAGTACAACAATATCAGGTGTACAAATGGATTGACGTAGGGTGTGATGTTATCATCCATAGGTCACAAATATGCCATACAATTTTCACTGAACTATATTTCATATAATCTAGACAAACTATGCTCCGCACAAAGTTAGTTCTGAATTTTGCCAACAGATACAAAAATGATTTTTGCCTCATCAGTCTTCGGGGAAGACACGTGATGGACGCTATACTAAAGTTTGAAAATGCGTAGGAAAGCCTTCTTGTACACATGCAACGCAAAGCATGGTCCCAAATCAAGGCTGTGACTAAGGGGTTTCCACGATTTTACCCAACCAAATCTCAGTAAATAATGTCACAATTTGCAAAACAGTTGAGAAAATTAATGTTTATGTATGCATACTTCAAACCAAGTGAGCCGTACTGGGAAAGAAGTACATACTTCCTTCTGCGGTCGTCTTTGACCTGATTATCCAAACTCTGTAAATGCTGATTATCACTAAGTTGAGAACAACCAGCACGACAACGAAAAGCAAGATATGTTAATTTTTAATTCTGTAAGGTCAGAAAATGGGGAAACAGGAATATAACAATCGCTATTAATGTTTTGATTGATAATTCCATTATGTGATCGGATCCATTTATTAATAACTAAAGCATTATATTGCTTGTTATGAATGACAGCTTGCTTCCCCAGAAACCTTTACAATAACTATTGGATGTGGCTGGCTCTGCAATGAATATAAACACAGATTGCGACAAAGAATGTGGTATATAATGATGACAATGCAGGATATACGATATACGATGCTGAGTCTTGCTCCCGACGTGCCATTGAAGACTACATTAGTTATAGTTTTGTTTTTATTAACAATACACAGAAAACAGTCCCACAACTTTGGCAAGATTCATCGGGATGTGAGGAAGACTTAAGTAGCTCGCACATAGTGTCTGGGGTCATAATGTAACCGAAAACGATTAGCTTACGCCATGTGCCTCTTGTTCCTCACTGCCGAGTTCAAAGGTTGCCATTAAAAGTAATAGACTACTAGTGCGCGCATTGATTTTATTTTAATGGCATTGCCATTACGTGGCGATGGACAGCTCGTTACGCTATACACACCTTTATGATTTGTAATCTTTAATATTATTTTTCCGTTCGATTTTAGCGTTAAGTTGCTTTATTAATTATATACTTATTGACACATTACTGGTCATCATAATAACCTGCATTCTGATGTTCGTCATTGGTTTATACCTAGATTAATGCATACCACCACAACGCAACATCCAGGCAGTGCGCGGATCTACAAACCTGTCTTTTAATTAGATAAAACCACAGAGGTGGTGGTAGCAACGTCAATCTGTCTTTTGAGACTGTCAGAGTCAAATTTCGTGTCGTAAGGGGCTCGTTCATTGTAGAGTCTTGTGCACCTATATCATAAGATTTTCTTGTTATTATAGAAAAATAGTTTTGTTATAAAATATACAACACCGGGCTACATCGGTGGATATCTAGTAGTTATTTCCTCGATGGATGCACTTAAGTTATTCCAAGCAGTAAAATCGCATCAAAGCCTTACAATGCATTGACTTAAGTAAAACACATTACATTACGGAATACACATAAGAAGTGACCGCCCATGTCTGGGTGATATATCATGAACTGCATGCCCATTTATTGCAAACTTTTACCATTAAATCGGGGCGGTGATAAAAAAAATTTAAAACTCTAATTGCACCATAGTATATCAAATGTTCTTGATAAATAAATTGGAGAACAAGAACACGCTCAGTCGAATGTTTGTAATATTTGTTGCCATACATATCACAACATAATTTGATTATACTTATTTGGTTTTTAACGTCGGCTTCCGCGTGGATATATTCTCTCTCATCGTTAGTAATACTTGCCATATAATTACAGGTGTATAAACACGCATGCAGCGCCGTTATTACAATGAGCATGTTGACGAATAAGGAACGCAATTCATCTATACAATTGTACCGCGTGGATTCAACGAAAGGACGGTGTATATTTCTCATATTTGAATAGGATGTTATCGTAATATATCTAACAATATATCTTAAGGACACGTATTGACGCTGGACGTATGATTCTGAAGACCACAATTATGCTTCATAAACGCATCAACGACCAACCCAATCTAAGATACGATGTTTATTAAACCCTCCTCTTGTGCACAGCGACAATAAACGCATATGTCGCATCGCTTAAAGAATATAAATCGACAGTATCTCAATACATCCACCATTAACGTGCCTGTAGGCATAGAGCTTTAACAAATTCATTTGAGTAACTGCTCGTAAATCTTGTCAATCATGCGTTGCCTGCATATTGATATAACCCAATAAGTCGACAAACACTCTATGTAAATGCATTTCGTTTGCCACCTGTAACGCAGCACATGCTACATATAATTGCATGGTACGGTAATAACGCGACATATCAAACATAGCAGTGTTACAACAAGGCATATATGTGTGCGTATTCAATGGTTTTTGCATAATTTGATGCCATTTTTACGATGAAGAATGTCTATTCTCTGAGGCGAATCACGCTAAATGTGTTATAATTTAATCAATTAAATCGATATGTGCATATGATTACAACTATGTAAAAGTAGATCATTTGGCATCAAGTACGCGTCAAGCATCGGGATAACAATGCAGAGTTGAAACTATTTCAGTTCAAATGTACAGATGGACACACTAAATAAAACATTCAATGGCTGAAACGTTTAATGCAGTAAATGGGGACAAGCAGACAGATCCATATTTGAAAACTGATATGTGCCCTAAATCTATCATATCTGAGGTGCTAACCACATTGGGAACGGCTTTTGTTATTGTAAGCATACATATGTGTCGAGAAACCTCAGAAGTGAAGATTGTATGGTCAAGTAATTGGAACGTGTGAAATTGGATATGTTTTGCGTATCACTTAAACCATGGCTATAAACTGTCCCAAAGGGCCCAGTTTGTACACAATTGCGACAGCTCACCTAAGACAGTGGTTCAACTGACCCTTTTTAGTATTGAAGTTTGGTTGAGAGGAACTTGTAGTTATAGGGGTAGTTGGTTTGGAAAATAGATATAAGATGATCTTCAAAATCATTTCTAAATTAAATCTCGCTGGTGGATGTGCTGAACTTTTTGTTAATTTATACTATCTTCAGAATGCTAAAAGTTATTTTGATGCACCAATGACGTCCATAGATTGACTGTTCATTCATCAATAAAGCTGTTATCGCTGAACTATCGGGTTTTAATCAGTGTGATATATCCGTTTTACCCAAATGGCCAGAAGTATTTGATAGAGTAATTTTTATTCATATGTACTTTCAGAAAGCACTACAGCTTAATTCAATAGTTTTGCAGAACAAATAGATAGTCATTGATAACATTTGCACAATCCTTTTATTATAAATCAGACAATTGCCGTTTCTATCTACTTTCGAAATAACCTCATATACCTTGATATGATATACGATGCAAATCTGTCAATGTCGATGAGTTTAATGTACCCATTTGCGGATTGTGATAAGATAATGACACTCTGGAGCTGGCGAAATGGGTTTCCCAAGTGGATCGTTACATAACCTGAAGTTCTTTTCCTCCTATTCCGGCTTTGTCCAATACTTTTGCAAGCTGATGCGCATAACGTCAGTTAATTAGGGAGGTTTGATTTTTAATCATGTAGCAACCAGGAGATCTTTTATGACTTGTGCCATCAAGTTAGAATACCGGCTTATGCTTGGTCTATAACAGAGAATATCTCTTTTCATTAGTGTCATTAGAAGTCACAAATGATACAGGGTTCCTAAGGTACTTAGTCAGATTGCAACACCCTCGCATAAAGTCCACAACAATAGTTCGAGAGGAATTTTGGTTAAGACATATGAAAAACAAAACCATATGCATTCATTCGTGGCATGACTTTCGTTTATTGTTTTGTACAGTAGCAAATATACAAATGGAGATCTTGGTAAACACAGGATTGCATTTAACGTTTACGAGACGATAATCAGATGTTGTTATTGATGAATTTAGCGGGTTACATATGCCATACTTAATTTGTAAACCAGCCCCCAAATTAACATAATGGCGCTGACCAAAGGTATGGACCTGATCAAGACGCCCCATGTCCCTTAGCAAGTGATATATGTACCACTGTTACTGGCAATATAAGCCAGCTAACAAAGTGACATATTGATCAATTGCATGAACAGGTACTTTATTGAGTGTTTATTGTAGCTTGGGTTTCCACATGATGACTTTGGTTTCTTTATGTGATATGCTTGGCAGGGTAAGACTCGTATTACGTCTGCTTACAGCGTGAGATACGACCCACACATGAAAAGCTGCCTAACGAACTATGTTGAAGCGTTATGGTTAACATCGTACATGAGGATCATAATGGCCTTCAGTATCAGACCAGTAGCCGGATTTTATGTGCTTGGTTGCACCCTTTTACGACCTGCAGGGGTATACCATGGCTAATTTATAGACATTGAGAAGTCTCCATAGCCATGTAGTGCCGTTTTTATGGAGCATTCCTGCAATCGGAGGTGCGGATTGATAAGTAACATACAGACTAGTGTAAGTCATTGATAATTGAACATCTGTTTACATATAATACACAGTACACAAGTTCTGCCCAATATATATATATATATATATATATATATATATATATATATATATATATATATATATATATATATATATATATATATATATATATATATATATATATATATATATATATATATATATATATATATATATATATATATATATATATGACAAACGTCAAATAATTCAGAATTCTAACAACAAAAGCTCCAGACGTTGTACGTCGCACACAAATTCAAATGCCGGTGCGAGAAAATTAAATAAAAGTCGGGAAATATATTGTGATCTCTCTAAGCACATGTAATTGTTGCTAAAGTATAAATATGTTTAATGAGGAATAACTATAATAAAATACCTTCATCTTTTGTCGATGGATGCTGAATGCCAGTC
This sequence comes from Urechis unicinctus, assembly GCA_034190875.2. Lineage (NCBI taxonomy): Eukaryota > Metazoa > Annelida > Polychaeta > Xenopneusta > Urechidae > Urechis > Urechis unicinctus. The sequence goes on from CM067354.1 coordinate 9,931,935, forward strand.
ATTCACTCCTGGCCTCTGCATATGCGTCATGTGAATGGCTAAGTTTGATTTACATTCACTAGTCTAGGAACGACAAAGTTAACAGCTGTAACATATTGACCCCTGATTACACACTCTGGTAGTATATTGATTTCGAGATTCTATACATATTACTAAGATATTATTTTAGTTGGCTACAAAAGTTGTTTCTATTCCACATATAGTCCATGATTTCATGTCCGACATTATAACCGATTGCTGTTTTAAAAAGTAACAATTTATGAGGCTAATGGTATCAGCAATTAACCGTTAAGGAAAATAATTAGCCTTTGTAAATGATTTATAGTTGGAATAGCAATAGAACCTATGGCAGTCATCCGTTAAACTGTACAAAGCACACAGATCTTTATTCTCGAATAAATTCGAAGAAGCACCCATCTAAAGCTGAAAGACCAGCATAACTAACCTATCAGCGCTGTATTGGTATGGTCTGCAAACCTCTGAAATCAAGGATTGGGTCAGCAATAATGTAGCGTTTATATTTCCATATATGATTATAATGTTAGTGCGGTTTGTGAACATATTTCAAATAAACGAAATCGATGCACCATATAAACTACCAGGTTCTCAGTGTTACTGTTCAACATGTTTTGAATTCTATGATGCCATTCACTGGCTGTATATATATATATATAGATATATATATATATAGATATATATATATATATATATATATAGATATATATATATATATATATATATATATATATATATATATATATATAGATATATATATATATATATATATATATATATATATATATATATATATATATATATATATATATATATATATATATATATATATATATATATATATATATATATATATATATATATATATATATATATATATATATATATATATGCCCAAGGGACATCTTTTGCATAGTAGAGACAGTGTATTCGATCCGATTATGAGTGTAAAGCACATATTGTTCGAGAAGGCACTTTAACAGCTGGCTGATATCGGTTTAATATGTCAAATGCAGACCACGTTACACCGCTTCTAGTTGTAACCCTGTTTACTCAGGAAGGTATCAAAGCAGGTGCAACAGGTTATCCACAATACTGGCATCGCGTGATCGCGTGATCACATCATCGTGGGTGTGTCCAGTAGTTTGACCGTTATGGAAAATATATATCCAGGATGGATACAGTGAGACAACCATGATCAACACCGCAGTTTGAATCAACTTGTTAACGCAAACTGGCTAGCAGTGATGCAATACTCGTTTGCTAGATGTGGCCCGCCTTATATTGAATTGCACAGTGACCTTACATCTTTTGGGTGTGTCGCAACGGAGCGCCTTGTTGGGGATTTGGACTGTTGTGGGTTTGGAGGTAACAACGAGAGCAGCAAATGGGTTGTAAAGGAGAGGGAAATGATCTCACGCGTTCAGCTGATACTCGCAGCTGGAATGCACATATACCGATACTGCATCATTGAGGGGAGCAAGGTCGTTCTGGATCCAATAACATCACGACAAGTTGTTCTTTCGCAAGGTTATATGGATAACATTGACAGTGCATCAACAAATATTGCCTCGTCACAGAATGCCAAACGTAGGTGGGTAATCACATGACGTCTCTTAAATGCTGTGATACAGATCGACCTATGCTGACAATGGTATGAACAGTTACTTTGTGCTCTGTTATATTAAATGCATACTTCGCACATAAATGGCTAATTGTTCATTTTCAGTTGATGACTTATTAAGACACTGACATAAAATTACGTCTGACAATTATTAAACATGTTAATTCAATGCCTAGTGTAGTAAATTCCAAGCGTTTTTGTTTTGGACTTCCAGCTGTCAAAACCAACGCTTTGCATGTATATGTACGCATTTACAATGTTTTGTACAATTTATGCATAACAACCACCAGGAACGTGCAGCGTGACTAAGGAGTCCCTTTTTTCATGCCACTCATACTGAGTAGTCAACCTTTGCTTACATATATACATAAATACAATGTAATGTATTGTAGACAATTGAAACTCAAGGGTCGCTCTTGATTGAACTGATTATGTTTAGCCGTCATTTAATTCATGAGTTTATTATTATGTATCTGCGCCGAACATTAATGTTGCTGGTTATATATGCTTTGGTTAAGCATAGCCAATATTGAGCATAATCTCCACGGGATGCCTACGATAGCTCTCAGTTCTCTTTTAATCAAAATATATTTTCAGAAGCCACATAATATACTCTTGTCAGCATCAATTGCAATGATTTTGAACAATATAATCTTATTTTTCCAGTTATTGTCAATGGAAAAACTACTTGTATACTTTTGAGCTTCCCTCTCTGAACACATCTGAGTTAGGGAGAGCTATATGAAAATGAACTTTTTGTAGAAATCAAAGACTAGGATGGGCTCTAAATACATGTTTTGAACAGCATCACAACAGATCATCTTGACAAAAAGGGATGCGTTGCTTCGGAAACAAAAAGACAACCATTTCCTCTGATATTTGGAGCGGGAATCAATGCGGTGTTATATTGATGCCGAGACTTTTGGTGCGCCGATCTTACACCTTTATTTCGTTCCGTTATATCCCACTGTTACGAGCACCTTCAGCGATATTCATTGTCAAATTAGCACCAGTTGAACCGATGACCGATTCCCTCCAATCTATCCCTATTCTCATGAGCACCATTCCTATATATTTAGTATGTGATTGCTTTAAGACGCCCTAACCAAACAATTATACATTTGCGGCACAATCTATTGGAAAATGGCCGTCCCTGTAATCCTTAATCTAATGTTATTACCGCCACCACGCAACTCAGATATGTTTTGTCAGTGCGGCGCAGGTCAGGTATATCTGCCTTTAGCAACTACACTACGCTCAGAGATCATATGATATTTACAGCAGACTGTGTGTGTCTGGTATTTAACATATGTTGGTTATCGCAACGTTTTTCTTGTGTGTGTTAATGTACACCTGATTAAAACATGAATATTTTTTAAGATAAAATCGAACCTTTGCAATCATGCACAGGGTATGCTCTCAACTGTATACCCCCTTCGTCCATTTGGCAAATACCTGTAAATATCTACAAGCCGAAAACTCGCTTAATTACAGTCTAGAGTTATATATATATATATATATATATATATATATATATATATATATATATATATATATATATATATATATATATATAGATATATATATATATATATATATATATATATGTATATATATATATGTGTGTGTGTATATATATGCATATCTATATATATGTTTTATATATATATGTATATATGTATATAAATACATATATATATAAATATATATATATATATATAATATATATATATATATATATATATATATTATATATATATATATATATATATATCTATATATAAAAATATATATATATATATTGATACACTACTGTCGGCATATTTTGTACGACGGTTTGCTTGGGGTGGATGCTGTAGCGAGTCAGTCTTCAATAAAACCTAACTTAGGCGCCCATCCTAGGAAAATATAGGGAAATAGGACAGGTTAAAAGAGGAATGTTGTAGCGCGTTGCAATACGGCAATGGTACCATTCTTGGTATAACATGACAAAATTGAATTGACTTGTCGCTCAGCAACTAATTAAGCAGCTGATTGCTCATGCACTCTGTACAAGCACTATTGCGGAAACACAAACAAATAAATTGTGACTGAAAAAGTAATTGTATTGCATTGAGCTAATTGGCCAGATTTGTAAACAGTTGGCTTTTGTTCAGCTATCATATCAGATCATTGTAGATACCTGTAATCGTATAACACGCACGCAACTCAATATTCCAACATTATCATTACGCTGGGGTTCTATTACATCTGATATCTTATCTATTTCCGGACAAGGGATTCTTTTTTCGTTAACTCGACGTGTTTGCATGTTATTTAGTCGTGTATCACATGAATAACGGTCCGGATGTGAATAGCCACCAGACGCCCCATACCCAGGATAGGTTATATAGATGTGACTTTACATATGCATAGGTTTTTATAATGCCTCAAAGGTTATGAACCTTGAATATGTAACCTGTGCTTACATGCGACCTCTTGAGAAGCTAAGGGAGCCTGGAGCTGTATATCATGGTTTATCAGAGGCATTAGCATTTACTGTGTCTATGTTGCTTCCTTTATTGGGTATGATATTGATATGTAAAATCATTGAGGTCTGTAACATCTACTGTACATTAGCATAATTTTCCCCTTTGATGAATATGCGCCCATACACAATAAGTCGAAATCATTGATTCCAAAACACCTGCACATTTAGGGACTACTAGTACAAGTGCACAGCATCATGAAGAACGCTTAATTGTCGATTCACACTTAATCAAGTTGTTGGATAACTTGTGAATTAACCGATCGCTGGCTAATTATCGGCAATGAATTGCTGCTTCTTGTCACATTAACCGAGCATTCTCATACTAGCAGGAATACTGTTGTCAATACTAGCTATAATGGGGTTAGACGCATAGTCTTCGATTACATCGAAATGAGGAAGAGTAATGATAATTGCATAACCTGGCAATCACGCTCAAAATTTTTGCGCATTAAACAACATATTTAGTTAGGCACTATAACATTTTATCATCGTTTCTTTGTTGTAAAGCCAAAGCCTAAATTGATACCCCTACTCGGCAAATGATTCTTTACTCGAAGGAAAATAATGCAAGAAGAATGGTGATTGCAGCATAGCGACAACCCTTTTTGTAGCCAATAGTATAGCATTTATGTCACATAGCAAACTTCCCTGAGCAGGACAAGCAAAACACTGCATATTTGCACATGTACATTGTTCAGATGAAGCTAAACCTAAATTGCATACAAGTTTACCGCACCACAGTTATAACTTTTTGAACATTAAGAAGCAAATCCACGGAATAACGTTTGGATGAAACGCATATGACCTTGTGTACATCACAGTAGTGAAGGCATTTTGTTACGAGTGATCGCAAGCGCTTGAGGGTCAAACATTGAATTCTCGTCAATAACGGTCGGATAGAACCTTCTCGACACCAAACAAAAGTGTTTGATATCGTTTTTTGTTTCCCAATTTGTGTTACAGACATTGGGTTTATGAGCTAATCTCAGTATAAGCCAGTGCGTGAAATATACTACAGTGAGGAGGGGGTCCCTTATGCAGTGTTTTTCTTGTCTTGTTTTTATATGTGCGCATATATACAGGATCTACAGAGATAATAGGCAAACGGCTCATTGACGATTCAAGACAGCCGCGTGATATACTAATCACTTCAGTTCATCAGAAGATATGATGGCGCATATTGATACCTGATCGAAAATGTTCTGGACGTTAATGCTTTCTTAGGTTTCCAACATTTAGCCCGTTTGATAGATGCCCGTGTCTAGTTAGTTGAGGAGTTCTGCATAATGTGCGGTTATCATTTTACAGCTGTTTTGTTTCATTCAAACATACGCGTAATAAGCACGGGTACCCCTTTAAGCACATAAAGTGGAAACAGTCGAGGCTGATGGAAGAGCTGGAAGTAAAATACTGGTGTAACGTTTTTGATTAAACAATACGGCAGGTCTTCTGTAGTTATGGAAAACAATACTCGTTAGCTACTACATTCGCTTCTAATGAAATGCCATGATATAAGCTGCTTTTTGCAAGCCGCTTTTTATCTTAATAGGATCGAACAAAGCAGTGACTGATAGCACCAACCTTTGCGATTGAAAATCATGCGTTGAAAAAGGCTACTTGAGAGTTCCAAGATACTACAACATCATAATGCTCAAACACGAGTGCGGCATGAAACAGGATTATCGAAGCACAGGACAGTGGAACCATAAACAGCTCCACATGCGACGCAGAACAATAAATTAAGAAACAAGCTACCACTGGAGGTAAAGCGGATTGAAAATATCATTACTTAGAGGGTTTACATAATATAAAACATAATGCGTCATATAACAACATTAGAATCATTATCAAAAAAAAAAGATTAAGCAAAGATGGATAATCATGTAAGTGTTTATCAGGGTAACGTCAGACTAACTGTTTTTTGCATATCAAATTTTGATGCTAAGCAAAAGTACTTAGGTAATGTCCTAATGCGGCAGTGGAGCAGTTTTTCCCCTTGGGGAGCAAATTGTGCATTGTAAATGCGTCTTCTTAGTTTTTGGTATAAGATAGTATTTAGTACCCCCTTGTAGGTTTACTTTAAGGATGACTTGACTTTAAATTTGACCAAAAAGCAGTGACCTTCCTGACTTCTCTGTAATTGAACTGCGCTATATCAGGATGATTTACAAGCCAATGCACGTGTATGCATTATCTGCTCGGAAGCATTTGTGACCATTTTGTCTGCTACGTTGAATAGTGTAAGCAAACAACAAATCTGTGATCAGCGCATTTGTACCAGTATTCTTATATCATTTTACAAATAGCAAGCTGCAACTTGAATACATGCGACTTCCTCATGATGAACTTAAATTACACCTGTATCGTAACAATGTCTGCATCATCTCTTTTGGCCGCCCAACTTGTCTATGCTAAACGTTTCGGCTTTGCCATGAAAATGTCAAAAAGCATAATATTATGATTACCACCTGCTTATGTATTATGCGCTGTGGTTTGTTCCATGCAACAATTGTCTTCGCTAAATATTGATCCACAGAGCTTGCAATGTACCATGAACGCCTTGAATGGTTATCGCAACATTACCTGTATTGTTTGACATTGTTATTGAGGAAATATATTATATACGATGGAAATACATCAGTCTTACGCATTAGCTGGTAAAAGTTGCGAACGAAATTATCCCGTTTAGTGGCAATATGTTAAAAGTACACTTTCTTGTAGTAGCACATCATAACAGGAATGTGACGAGGTGCCTTTTACATGAGGTATATAATAGTCGACTGATTGCTTCGATTATTAAAGGGACTACTTATATATACTGTAACACAGTGCAATACCGTCGCAGAAATTAAAATATGCATGTTTTATTAAATATCCCGTCGATAGAATGCCATTAAACAAGACATATATTAGATATAAAATTTGATTGCAAAAGATGTGCAATTTTTCTGTATTGCTAATATAAGAAAGGAATTGCTTTTGACGCAGGGCGTAGAATATAGCTGCACATGGCAGATTAGAATTACCTTCATCATGCTGCATGGTGTGTCAGTAGAACAGAAATAAGCCGATGCTATTAGAGGCATAGGGGCACGTCCACATTGGTATTACATATCTGACTAAATCGCTGGAAAGGATTCAAAGGCATAAAAATCACCACCAAGTAAGTTTAAGATTATTGGAAAGCGGCTTAATATGAGACTTATTTATCACTCTATCATGGCGCTGTATTAGCATAACACACGTTGATGTAATGCATTGCGTACGCATAGGCATTTTGAATACACATATCGGGATTTATAGACCGTACGGGCATTATCCACTGTAATTGGAGACCATAAATGCTGGCTCTCAATGGCGTACAATCACAATAACCAATGTCGACAAATAACATTAATATCTTGCAAATTATTCATTGTCGTAAGGAAGACTTGGTATTTATGTAGTGTACTGAGAACGACTGACACTACAAAGCTATGTTTATATACAAGAACCGATCAGTCAGCACAATCACTTGTTGATAAAATTAGAATGTTACAGTGCTATTATCATTATGATTAGGGAAAGCCCTAGATAATTTCATCCATATATGAACCACTGAAACACTGCTATTTATAAATACCTCTGGTGTCTCTGTAATGCAACGAGCCTTTTCAAGAAAATGTGGAATAAAAGAATGACAATGCTAGGTTTAAACAAATAAGTTTATCGTTCTATCCACGTACTATTAGTCGTATATTTGTTTTTCAAGTCAATATCCAGATCAAAGTCTCAAAAAGGGCTAGCATCATTCGGATGAGAAGAACATCAAAGTCGTTTGCACATTAAGTGTTGACATTAAGCTGTTTAATATGTTGCCAAGCGACCAATAGCCTAAATTATCGAGCCCCGTCTACAAATCGCCACAAAAACATTTCGCATTTCTATGGCCTTTATATAACTGTAAACTCTGAGCAAACAAAATAGCTTACTTGATTGGCCCTACGGAGACGCCATAGCATAAAGAGAGTATTCATCATCTGTCGCTGTAAGAATCCTGCAATATCTGGAACTCAATTTTAGGCGCATGGGACGTTATTACGATGCACATTGACGTGTATAGGACGACTGAACGCAATTTACTTATATTACTTGCACGAGGAACCGCGTGAATTCTGCGAACAAACATTACATATTTAACAATTGGTTCATATATGAATGACATTATACTAACCAGAATGAGTCCTTGCACGTACAATGTAACGAATTGTCCCATTTTGCGATCATTCTAAGCCAACAAATCAAGGGAACAAATTCGGCGGCAAATCGGCGAACAGTTAATACCAGATTTGGTAATTTTTAGCTATTTCTGCAGTTAATCATTTGTGGATGGCTGGTCCAATGTAAAGATAAATCCTCGAGATAATTTAACTGGTGATCGTGCATGGAAATACACGCCACACCACATAGTTACGTGGATAGCACCTCCACACAACACTTACTTAATTGATATTTATGTGACCATGTTGAATGCAGTTTTGGCATTCTTAATCAAATATGCATCTCTGAATTATCACTATGAATCGCCAATTCTGGCTATTTATTCAGTTTCTCTTAATTGCGATTATTTACCAGCTTTGTTATTTGCAGGTACTCTTTCTGCATGTCAAGCGATTTTATTTGTTCCTTTACATTTGTCATGCTTTGAACAGACTCGTTGATCATAAAATGCGGTCGCACTGTATACTAAGACAGTAGATTATGCTAAATGATAATTTGCTGCGATGTGCAATGCAATTACGTCCAAGCATGCATTTGCTAATTGCAAGGATTGTAATTTTATGCTCTTATTATTCCCGTAATGAACAAAATTATTTCATGACCGTGTCAGTGGGCAATCTATGTGTTCAAAAGCATTATGGGGTCCTATATATAATGATGCTTATCCCTTCAATTGAGATCAAGTAAACAAAAAGCTTTAGTGTGTTTTGAGTTATAAATTATATTGCCAGTTTAATCGCCACCTTCCCATTATGTTACCGCCACATACGTGAGTGATAAGAAAAGACCGCTCAATGTTACAGTGAAGAGCAAGCAAAGTAGAATGGCTAACTTTTTAACAGAATTTCAGCACAGACAGATCCCACATAAGCTGAGATAGCGATAAATGCACTGGTTAACAGATAATAGACACATTTGTTGGGGGGTGCCATTTTCAATTTTGAATTTGCTCCCATTTGCTACTTGCTAAAATTACTTATTTTCAAAAATCTCTTTGCATGCTCTATTTCATCATTTTCTGCTATTATCGCCCAAACTCCACCCGTTTTCAGCCTCAGATGTCCAGTAGCACCTGTTACATACAATATTTGAGTTATAATTGACGTTTCGTCAAAAAGAAGCATCCGGACATATCAGACTCACTTGTATAGACTGCCATCGAGGCCAGACTCTCCTTTTTATAAGTGTGACTCTAGCTATTTTGATAACGGATATATCGTTTGACATGAGTAAGAATTATCCATTGTGCTAATGCTGAATGAGAATCAAGCAAAGGGAGCAGGTGTTATCAGGAGTAAATTCAATCTTCTCTGAAGCCAATGGCATAGCGAGTGTATATATTCAATACAGTATTGGTTAAACTAACTAGCGATTGCTATGCTTCGGATTCGCAAGCAATTGCCAAAATGTCTTTTTGTTACATAATCACATATACCTCCATCATGTAATGGTAAGAAGAGGTTATTTTTATTCATTCCGGTTCGTATACAATGGGTATTGACGATATCAGTGCGCTTATTCATTCCTGTACATGCTTACAATCAATATTACTGACTTGTTCTCATCATGCAAGAGTCTGTACAGCAAAATTGTATTTTCGAGTTTATTAATAGGCCTATAAGTAAAAGTAATGCATTATCTCCCCTCTAGCTGTTAACATCGTTCTAAATTGAAACAAAACCTTACCATTGTATCCTGTCAAAGTGGCTCTTTTTCCTCCAATATTAAGGCATGCAGCAAAACCGCATCTGTTCCATAAAAACATGTAAATTCATACACCTTAATAAGAGCAAGGTAATCACCGATACATTATTATTCCTGTACACTGTGCCAGTATTTATCGTGACGTGCGCAAAAATTTAACTGAGCTTGGTTTGTCTTTAACTTTGTTCACAATAACCCGGTAAGGCGTGACAGGCTGGTGTGGTATGCCGACTGTAACCATGTTTAGCATGTCTGATATGTTGAGTATAACCACATTAAGCATGGCGGGCATGTCTGCTTTTCTGACTATAGCTACGTTAGGTGTGGCGGCATGTCTAGTTTGTTGAGTACAACCACATTAGTCGGGAAGTGTATGCGTGGTATGTTGGTTATAACCAAGTTAGGCGGGTAGGCAAGAATGCTAACCATTACATACTAATTTAAGTTATCCCTATGACTGAACCCTAACTTACTCGCAACCACAACCACCATTTTGCGCTTCTTCATTCTAAGTCGTACTAACCTCGCCCGCATTTCCCAACCTGCTTTGTAGCATTCTTGTACGTGAGTAAATAGTTTAGTGCATGTGGTCCATGGTTGGCGCCCATATGGTACGATACCCACCCCTCCGCATACCATCCTGTAGAAAGCCGGCACAAAGCCTGATTCAACGTGCATCGTTCATCAACCCATCAATCGGAATATATCCATACATGATACCAGTTTTGAACGATTAAATGGATGCACAGCTGTCAGATGCTGTGAAGTTCTTTAGTATGGCACACGTTACCTACCGTATGGCACATACGCAAATGTTTTTGACTCATCAATTACTGTTTAGATCATTAATATGTTACAGGGACAGACAAGAAATAAGCGTTGCGGATCTTTGTAGGTTAACTAAATGATATATTTGTTACGACGCTGAAATCAGTTCGGATGTTCAATTAGCCAACACACAATCCGCACTTTGTAACCAACCACTCATTTGCTCATGTTACATTATAAATCTATAGAAATCCCTCCTAATCATTCGTGTGTACAGATCCACTGTGTTAGTTTACTGTGAAACACCCTAGTTGGCTTTTTTTATTCATGATGAAATTTAAGATATTGCGAATCTACAGCTCTGGATGAAGTGGAATCTGCAGACAGCTGGCAGTAGGAGTGTACCAGCCGACAGCGTCACGTGCATAATTATTAACACATTTTGCTCTCGTCATTAAGACTCCATTAAAATATATATCAAGGAAATGCATGAAGATTAGACTTCTATTTCAAGTTGTTATGAGTACAGCACGCCATATATCAGTAATTTCATGCTATTCCGTACCACAGCGTGTACAACTTCGTGATGCTCATTCATCCACGCGTCTCTTTCAGTATTCTATGTTTTGATTCCTATCGAAATGCATTGGACGGCTTCGTTGCACCAATGCGTAGTTGATTTGCATTGTCATCAGAGAGAATATATATTAATAATCATTACCAACTGAGTATGCGTCAGGCAATATGATATTTTCTCTTATAAACAGCTGTTTTACTAACGATTGCTGAAAACTCTGATGTGCATTAGAGAACGATTTTTTCGCTTAAGTAATGCGCAACAAATACTATAAGTGTCAGATTGTTTGCTGCAGTACGCCGCGGTTGGGTCCGTACATATCTGCTAGCAACATCTCTCCCATCTCGGATCATCCGGGTCCTTTTATGACTTATTTAGCGTTCGGCGAGGAAAATGTCGTATTCGGTAGAGTTAACTGGGCACAGTAATGGAATGGAGCTGGCATTAGGGTTTTTGCCCCGTAAGCGCTGTGTCGGGTGCGTCTTCTATAACGAGTCATATGCATGAATAACAACTAGAAGAGTGTGTTATTATGTAGACTAGAATGGTAGCAATTAAAAACCACCGAAACTACCGGTTATTAACCGTTGTCCATTGAATTTCTGCTCGATAAAATCCCCCTTACACGATTTAAGTTGTTAGGAAAAAGCAACCATCATCTTCCAGTCTAAAAAAATCCTGTTTTGTACACGAACCAAAACCTTTACATCGCGTTTGCCAATATTAAGTTGCTTGACCAGTGCGACTCACCCTTAGCTTTCCAAAGATCAAATCCAACGCAAATCAACTCCTACACAGACCAACTACGATGCATACCAACTCAACTTCTACTCAGACCAAAGGTCCATTTTTCCAAATATCAATAAGTGAAAATCGGTTCAGATACCGCTCGGGACGATACATGAAGTTCTGGACATCACACATGTTATTGTCGTGAGGATAAATAAGCGCCGCCATTTTCATTCTGCACGAGTCGTTGATATTATGAAATTTACTCTTCTTTCTTCACGGATTGGTGCGTTTCTGGCATGAGTAATGCCTTATTGTTGCGCTTTCGGTTGTCAGAACAATGAGAAGTCGGGCATGATTTCCATTCGGTTTCCGAAAGTCAGCAAACAGCATCGCATATGGCTGATGAAAAGCAAGCGTAAAAACTGGAGGCCCACTCTCTCGCCTGTTCTATGTTTTGATCATTTCGATAAGAAACCCAGGCGACGAGTGAAGCTATACCGACTATTTAGCCACGTTGGAATTGGTGGTAGCCTAACTTAACGATGGCGAGACTCCGAGAAAAGGCAGCGACAACAGGTGAGATCTGCCTGCTGGCAGAACCTTTGGTCTAGTCTTGGCTTACATTTAGTGACATGTTCATCAATTTATCACCAAGTTGCAAGTATATCAGTCCAGCTGTTTCTCGTCATGCAGGCTGTAAATAAAGCATGTAATGCAAGTGACAGTGATGAATTAGAAGCAGAGCCCTTAGGTACCACACTCAAGCACTACCGATCCTGAAGCGTACTCACACTTGTCATTTGGGGTGCAGTCAAATGTTTTGGCAAGTGTCACGAGGCAACTCTATAATCGATTAATTGCCTTGACAGGGATTACTTATGTTGTATGTAGCCATGTGTTTTCGCAGTCAAGTTATAAACATACTATTGTATAGATAACATAGACAACTGACAAGTCCCTACAGATACAGTGGTTTATCTTTTCTGGACAAAAGAGCATTCCAGATGTACCCAGTTTTCTATAGGTCCGTTTCAGCACTGCATATGAGCCTCTTGAGGAATCTGTTGAGCTAGTGATCAGCGATGTTGAGATGATAAAACTGACCCTGACTATGACTTTAGTGATGATGCCGAGATGGACACTGATGATGAAATTAATTGTGTAGGAGAGCTGTTTGTGAGCCCAGCTGCTCTCAAGCTGCCTGTGCTTTGGCTGCTGTGGAGTCATCGTGCAGCAGATACGTGGAAGTTTTGCTTGTTTTGAGCAAATGTGTGTGAATGGAAAGCGGAAGATGTAGGATAGCCAACCTTTGACAGGAGCTATGCCTTCAGGGAATTCATTAATAGCCTCTAGCGGCAGTAGTGCTGTTAGAGCACTGAATGTGTTCAGGCATGTTAATAACCCAAATATATCTAGACCACACTGCTAAGTATGGCAGTTGAACCCTGGTGGAACTAAAGACGTCGAAGGTTCTAGACAGGCAACTTATTCAGATATGATAATCTTTGACTGGCATGTTATGTCATGTTGCATTTGCACTATCAATTGCCTGTTAATTGTTTCAGAGCAACCAAGTTAAAAATTCTAATGCTATGGAGTTAGCTGGTATGAAGATCGCCCTTAAATCCCTATCTGCGAATGGCTTGACCAATACTACTGACAGGCATCTGGGGATGAAAAAGCACTTGAGGGAAGAGCAACCTAACAACACTGGGTTGATGTGTGGCATGTTGCCAAAGGTTAGTTTCTTTGAGGCGACTAAAACTAAAAAACAAGACTATTTCGAGTCTTATTAGTAACATGATCTATGTTGCTTAATTTCATAAATATAATATGGTATAATCTGAAAGCCTTTTCTCTGCCTGATGTCGAATTTTCTTGGAGACACAGCAACCAGTTTGACGTCATGGGACCTGTCGCCATTGCAGCCGAATTATGCCAAATAGCATCGAGAAGATGGCATCGAATTTTCTTCCGAAAGGGACAGAGCAAAGTGGTGGTCAGGTAGATGACACCAGAAATTATGAATTAATTACCACCACAATAATTTAGTCATTCTCTGCCAAAAGTATCAATTTCACAAATAGGCAGGTTAGTGCAGCATGTAATATATCGTAGGCAACAATTTTGTATGAAAATCTGCATCAATTAAGGACGCAAGTCTGCTTTCATCGACCAACAGTAAGTGAGTCGTGAATCACGGGCACTTACTAATAATATCGATGTAAGTGCTAAAACCGCTATCACAAATATGGGATACATACGTAATCAATTACGTGGATTACGTTTATAATGTATTCATCGTATCTGATAAATTACCACACATGAGGTTATTTGTTGTCAACAGTATCAATTGAACAAATAAGCAGGGTGGTGCAGCATATTATATAACGCAGACAACCATTTTGTATTAAAAAAGCTGCATCAATTACGATCGCAAGTCTGCTTTAATCGACCAAGAGTAACTAAAATATCTGCTTTCTGAGATGATTGACTGACGAGTAAGTCCATGTGATCTATGTTCCCCAGGGATCATACATAGTAAGTGTTCGCCTGAGTTATCCATATGATTAGTTACAGCTTTTATGTCATGTGTAAAAGCTGTCTTGTTTTGTTTGTCGCGTTGTTTTGAGCCTCCATTTTTAATAACGCTTCATGCACTTCCTCGCACAGTCTCTGTTCTTACAGGAACTCGATGTTCTAATAAAATGTAATTTATGTTAATCACTAGCACGATAAAACCATCGATAATGAATGGCCATATATGAACTGCAATATATGTGCCTAAGTTATTCATGAATCCTTAGTATTTTATTCGTAATAATGATAGCGTTGTTATATTCTCGTCTCGCCATACATTGACAAGTGATTGATGTGTGGGTCAGATGCATTTGCATAACTGCCATACAATTTGCATTTTTCCTCATCCTTAATGATAGTTGGCATTTCCCTTTTACTGTAGGATATCTTGTGGTAAATAAGCCTTGTTATTGAAGTGATGTTAATTACCTCGTTCACTTCGTTTGTCCATTGCATAGTCTACGTACTTTGAGTGTGTTCACAAATGAATGTAAGAATCAAGTACTAGATCTATCTTTTCTGAGCACATTTCCGATACACATCGGCATGCTTATATTCATTTGCCAATTAGTGGCAATAACTTCTTATGGGAAAGATATGGGAGCGCAGTGTAAAATTCATTTAAATGCTATTTTATGCATTATCTAGATCTAGCCCTTATATTGTCAGACAGTGATATGACTGTTTGCATTGCTCTTGCTATTCCTGACCATTTAGCTATTACGACTATGGCGTCCGAGTGTCGGCCGTCCATTGTAAGACTGGTTATTAGCCTTGTCCAAATTCCTTTAGTCCAGTCATTTTTCGATATTCGATAATCACCATGCATGCTAACGTCCCATACCTTATTATTAACGTATAAGAAGCGACTTAGTCAGATTTTTATCCTCTGATTCATCGAATGTGCAACACGCGTACGCTCCTCCTGAAAAAAATCAATGCGGCTGCTGTCCCTTATCAGCTCACAACATTGCCATATCTAGATGCTCAAGACGAAACCTGCAGTGAAAGAGATTAAGCTTTTAGTATTCAATTGACAGCTATATGATGTGCCGTCAGGTTCGTGCTCTTATACCTTGATAGCGTAAATTATGATCATATCCGGATTCCTCATTTGAGCGACATGTCTATTTTTGCCACATTCAGGTTGTAAATCGTATTTCTATTGTGTTTTGGTGCAATCTATTGACCAACTACTCGCCACCAATCACCCCATTCGACCAGACTCTTATTTGAATATTTGTTGAGGAAGGTGCATGACGTAAGTGTCAGAAGATAATCTAATTGTGTTGCCAAATGATGTCCTAAAGGCTGCCCCGGATCGATCGTGTAAACAACAATGGTGATGTTTGATATTTGATTGTGCCTGCCCATAATATTTTCCACATTTGCTACGCCACCAGAGTTTTAGTATTGTACTATACTAACTATTCAATGTTAACTATACTATTCAATGGGTGCCAGAATAAGGATAAAAGATGAATGACCACACAGCATATGTTCAAATTACACCGGCAATCGCTCAGAATGGCTGTCATGAAGCGGGTTGCGTGAACAAACAAATGCGAATATACGGATCTGCAGATCAATTACACGTGTTTTAACAGAAAGCATGATGTGGAATAGTCAATATAAAGCCCAGTACTGGCAATCATAGTGCGACTTCACTTATTGTCAATGATGGTGATGAATCGCTGCCCAACACCTGTTGGACAGACCCTTGGTATTGTGTCAGACAACCCGTGCTGCCATTGGGTGATGGTGTTTAAAGGGCTACCTCACCTTCATTCATTCCCACCCCTTGAAACACCGATTTCACATTATATTCGCTGAGCAAAGCGATGACATCCTTTGTTTATTACATTCCCTATCTCTGCACATATCGAATTCCAAAGTAATAAGCATATGATGTCTGAACGGCCAACACGGTTGATCACCTTAGTGACACCAGGTTGGTTTTAGGCTTGTGAAAACACATTCGATAATTTGCTGGCAGTGACGTGGGCGAATCTGTTTTGCGCCATGATAGGATCTGGAGGGAGCATCAGTCGCCAGTGAACAGCTGTAGGACATAGAACCCGTGGGCTTTCGTTAGTAATTATAACATTACACAGGCATGGTAAATACCAGCTGTATTTGTGTCTACCGTGACACCACGGCTCGCTTCTTTACCTTCATATTAGGGTACTGCCACTACTGATTACCTTCAGAACATAAAATACACCTACTAATGGGACATGGATACATCAAATTCATCGACATAAGTGTGGTGCACTCATTGACTCAAATCGCTTTCATATAGAGATTTTGCTTGCTTTATTTGTTTTGCACGATTTTGCTACTTTTGCTGGCGTCACAGCGAGCCGTTCTCCGACAATCAACTGCAGATATCGGCAGCTTGTCCGAGCGGTAGACATATGTAAGACATTGTACTAAACATGTTCAAAGGCTACCGAACTCCAGTAGTGGGACGCGGTGCATTCAATTTAGGCAACCTGATGAAGAAATAGTTCGCTTCGCATATAGCAGAATCATAATTATGCTATCAGCCCGTATTATGGATTGCTGCCGGTATCCCATGTCAACAAAGTCCAAAAATCACATGTATCAAAATCAAATAAATAATTTAAATTAAATTATAATTCAATATTTGGGAACTAGAGGAAAATAATATAGTTAGCTTTAGCTGGTTTGATAAGAGTTAATTGCATTGACGCCATCATTGATTCAAATCCATTTCATTGAGCTCTTCTCTGTAAATATATACCATTTCTGACACTGCAAGTGCTGATAAAGGTCAGAATGAGAGAGCCACCGAATTGATTCCACATCAGTGTGTATTTTCACGCGATATGGTAATACAGCTGTGATGAAATCCTTGCCAATATTCGCAAGAAAACCACGATGAGTTTCCTAATCAATTTAGGTTGGTATTAGCTTTAATCACATTTACGTATTCTTTACAATACCGACCTACAATACGCAGAGAACAATATTAATATGAATCTCAGCCAAAACTTTACAGTAGTGATAAGTATGATGTTACTGCACTGAGGTGAATCATTGTAATAATAGGCCTTTGAAATACACCCGAGAGCAATAGTTGTGCAAACTTGCGAACCATTAGTCATACAACGGCTGATATAAGGATCCAATATGTAGCATTAATCTGATCCCAACTCAATATATTCAAATAATACCAAGCACTATTGCTTTGGCATATAAATTGCTATTTATCAAAATTTTTGTGTAATAGATATTCTATGAACACCGCATGGCAAGATGTATTACTGTAGTAAACCCCAGTCAACAACCAGCTCCCGGTGTTTTAGATAAAGTGTTCCCGATCCTTGCTACTTACAAATAAAGAACGAATAAGGAATAAATTCAAGATATTCAACGCGTATCATCACTTTTGGTCCAAAAAGTAACATTTCACAGAACAACTGCGTGCATAATTAAGCAGGTGCTGGCTTGCTTTGCAACATATCAATGGATTCCGAATACTTCTTACTTCTTGAGACTAAGTGTTGGGCCTCACTCTCTAAGCTGATTGTGTACGTTTTTCGAGATTAAGGTGCTTTTTAGTAAAATAACGAGAGCCTTTTATAATTTGCTTGTAATTGTATCCCTCATATTGACCGCGACTATTCCCACTATATCACAGTTAGGACGTTTATATTGGAAAGACACAAAATTGAAATCAAGTCAGAGTTTAGTTATATCTCGATCTGAGGTTCGCAGTTAAATTGGTTTTTCATAACTCCATCAAATGCCTATAAATGCCAAATTCAAACATGGTATAATTTCTGCACCGCAATATTGATGCATATTGAATAAGTTTATTATTGTACTTGTTGTAGACTTTTTATGTCTATTATATCTTTAGATTCGTAATTGTTTTGTATTATGTTATATTTCAAATGTCTTAAGCAAATGCCTTGAGTCGTTAAACCTTGATTGTACTTGAGAGGTAAAGCCATTATTTTGTGACGCTACTGGTTTTCAGTCCGATAAGACAAATTACCATGGTCGTTGATATTTAATCGCTTTTATTATTTTTTTTAATTACCCTGTAATAATACAGCATTGGATGTAATGTCCCTAGGATGTCCAACTGAAGTGCGAAATAACAATGAGTTGTAGGATTCCGCTAAATAATGTTCGCAGATGTTAACTTCATGATAGCCGTGCTGACCTAATAAAGCGTTTATTCGGCAGTCTCACGCAACGTTGCAATAGGCACCGCAATAATCTCGTTTCAGCCATATCATTCATATATTATTCACTTACTAGGAAAGCATTCAATAAGCACAGCATTGTCATTTTGATATACAATTGACATTTTCATAACTATTGTCGTGAAGTCTCTGATATTTTGTGCGATTTGAAAGGATTCACTTGTTATACATTCGAAGGTAATAAAAGAATCAAATAAGACGACAGCAGACAGTGATAATGTTGAATTCGCATGATGACAGCTAGAATCCTGCCTCATGCCCAGCCAATGAAATCGCACTAATGGAACACACAGGAAACAATGGGCAATGTTCATATGGAACCGTCATTGACGCACCACAGATGATCACGTGAGTATGGTTAACTGAGCCTGATCGAAACCATTGAGGTTTTTGCCGACCTATGGTTAGAAAAGAAAAACAAATAAGCGTGAAACATTTCTTCCAACAAAGAGGTGATATTACAATGATTGTTCATCTAACGTAGCTCAAATTGGCTTTAAGCCTCGCTGCTGGACAGTAATTTATTGCAACTCCATGGAGCCTCACGGCTGACAAACGATTGGGCTAAAATATTGAAGTCATAGTGACAGTTTTATCTTTTCTTATTGACGCATCGGTTTAGTAGCCGACAGTTATATTAACAATAAACGATCGGTATCATTGTGTTATAATTTGTGTATTGTGGATATCGCAATCCTTTCTAACATGATCGCACGTTTCGCATTTTTCAGTTTGCTATGGAGCAACGATGGAAATACGTTTATCATCATGATAATGTAGCACGCATTGTGATCTTAATGGGCAAAATATTCTCTTTCATATTACGCTTTGCGATGTTAGCTTCAGGGAGCAGCTCCAAATAGTAATAGTCAATTATGGTTGTAGTCAATTAAATAAGCTTATGCTTAATATGGAACATATATATATAGCAATACATAGCTATGAAAATGAGCTGTCGATGTTAATGACTTGTCTTATTCGCTATGGAGAAGATCAGGTCAGATCAAGTAAACATACCACTCTGATAACACCCTAGTTTAACCGCTAATTCTATTTGCACTCCCCTGACATTGGTAATCACTCATACGGTGAATGTAAACATGACGAAAACCAACATCCATAACATGATATAATTATGGCTCATATAAATCTGCCTTATGCAAGATTTGGGTACATTTAGGTTGTGGTTGACTGTATAATGTGCCGGTAGGTTACCGGGTGTGGCAGAAAAGGGAATGCGCGATATGTATTCGCATGTTGACCACGCACCTACGAGGACAACATTTACGACATGTATCCAAATCGCTTATTATAATCGCTTTTATTGTAACGTGATTGTTTGAGCGGCCTTTTTGACGCTTGAGTAGAGTGAAGCCTTTGGGAAGCTTATATACCTTCCATATTTGCTGCCGACCTCGGAATAATAGTACTGTAAATACTACTCATGCAAAGGTTTCTCAAACTATTTATTAAATGTTTATTCATTGCGATGACGAGTCAGTTGAACGTAGATGAACTTGTTCACTAAGTATTTTGTTGTTGAAGAAGACATGCTACATGCCTCGACACAGACTAAGATGTTGTTTTGGGGGCGTTTGCATGCTCAGATCTGTGCAAGAGGAATGGGTAGCCTATATTCCTACGAAGATCTACAAGTAAACCTTATTTCTCTTTCCTGGCTGGCAACTTCATATAATCATTGCTATTAATTCATTAAAAACGCTACTTCATGGATGTAGCGACTATTAATGGTCTATGAATACACTATGACGTACCGCTGTGAGCATTGAAGGGACCAAGTAATGGGTGCAGCACATTCCATATTGTAGGCTCTATGGATTCAATGTAATCAATAACCCCACATTCTTTTTTTTACTATATCCCTTAAACAAATCATTAAGCAGTTATTCATGTGGGTCTAATCTCATGCTGTAAGATAAAGTTATCGTGGTATACCGCTGACGTGCATACCGCGTATATACACTGGAGTCGTCCTGTTAAACCCTGGACTCTTTGGCTGCAATTAAGTCTGCGTTAATGCGCCTGTCTGTAAATTTGATAAATGCAATAACCAGATCAGTTTGGTATAACGCCCAGCAACAGTAATGTCATTACATGTATTTCGCTTATGAGGGTTTAAGGGCATATGCCTGATCTGGTCAAGATCCATGGTCAGCGCCATTAAGATGATTTTGGCGCTGGACTAGGCTGTCTAATAGAATATGATAAACAAATCGGATCAACACACCCCAAAACACCGACGGTATGATGCAGCGTTTGACGTATGATAATCATATAGACAACATCTGCGTCTTTGTCTGTAATGGATATCAAGAGATCACTTGCATTCATGTCACTAATCGCCGTTTATGCTGCCAGTGTGGATAGTGCCATTGTTTGACTGATATGACGACGCAATCGCTAGTTAAATTGTTTGCCTTTATAGAGTGCAGTCGTTGCATTAGTTACAATCTTGTTGCGTAAGCGTTAAATTGATGTTTATGTACCATTACCGCCAATCTATGTGGTAATGTCGTCACTGACTATTGCTGGTCACATATCGCCCCTTCTCTACACCTACGGCTGTACCGAACATGACTTTTCCAGTACTATAGGTCATATGGTCTTGAAATATGTTTAATGCCATAGCTTCTAAGAGCTAACCTTGTTTCTTTTCCAAAGTGCACTTTCATATTTGAGGAAATATTGATTGTCAAATGGTAGCATGCTTGTTTAGCTAGCATGTTCATCCTGTTAGCAAGTTCGTCCTGATTACAGGTACTCACACTAGCCTTCTGACTATGACCGGCATCAGTTGCTGTTGTGTGGTATATAACTAAAGTACTTGATCATATGGTGTGTATAACTGACTGGTTACGTTAGAGACTGTGGGTCCTTCGTGGTACAGCATTCAATTGAAACCATATATATATCATCAAAAAGCAATGCCTCATTACGACGATGATGGATAAAGATGAAAGCTCCATAACAGATTCCAGGGCTTGACTGATATTCGTAACTAATGACACATAAATGTCAAATGTTGCTGTATGATTAAGCCAACCGTCGGCAAGCGCGTGCGTTATAGGTGAACATTGGTATCTTAATTAAATGCAATTTGGGCCCTCGTTTAACAGCCTCTGCTCACTAATATCTGAATACAGTAGCGTTTCTGCGGTGAATCTTCTAATTTTAACGTTGAATGATCGATAGCAATTTACTGCAAGGCTAATTTCAGGTGATTAATCTTATCAAATCATTCATAGAATTCATTCTAGGCTGTTGTTAAATCACAGAACCAAGCTGATCGATAAAACGTTGCGCTGTAGGCACTTTCGGATCTCAAGATTAATTGAATTGTAGAATTTCACTTCATCAAATATGATTATATCAATTGTGGATACGCCGTGAATAAGTAGTTTGCCTGAGGATGGCAGTATGATTGAACGATACTAATAGCCTATCTATTCATTGTATTATAACTGCTTTTGATTAAATACTTGCGCTGGCCAACAGCAGTTTTTGAACGGGGATTGGCATGTTGTATATCCCGGGATTTATGGTATTTTAATTCATCATCTATTTGCCGTCAAAACTTCCTATGGCTCAGCCCAGGTGTATACAAAATATCTCATAGAAAATGTGACCAATGCCATTGTTTGACTGTTACTTATTATGATGCATTATGAATTCATAAAGTCATTAAAGCTTTCAAGCAAAATATTGTTATATTAGGAAGCTGACAAAAGCTTTGTTTGAAGCTGTCAGTCAGCGTATATTCGTAAAAATGGCAAGCTGTCGGCTAGTGTGAATATCTCGATTATTAACCAAGATTGTACCAAAGCAAAGATCACTCACATATCACTGTATGCGGGGAGAGGGCAGTTTCACTGTATGTGTGGGAGGGGATAGCTTTAAGTAGTGTCATGTAGGCATTAACATGGCACATATTAAATCATTTTTCAGTGATAAATATATTAAATATATTATCAAGTGCTGAATAAGCGATAAGTGGCAGGAATTGGTATTTGTTACAGACTGTTGGTCACCTGGTAAAGACTGTGGAAGAAAATTCTTTGGTTGATACAGACTATAAGTGTAAGACGATGAAACCAAAACTATGAGACATGATATTTGAATTTTTAATGTAAACATGTATCGCTAATATTCTTCTCGGAAACATTTGAAATATAGTCATCTGTCCGTTTCGAGGCCACAGTAAGCACACTTAACCATAGTACCATGAAGCGTTTAAAATTGTGGCATTCTGAACCGAATTCGTTGGTGAATGCTGCATCATAGTATTTAGGACAATTTACCCTAAAGCCGATACACGTTTTAGCCATTCCTCCACTGGCTATTCGACACTTCTCTCTGTAATAGTAACGTTATCCAAAGGGAAA
>CM067354.1:9955468-9973287 GCA_034190875.2 Urechis unicinctus
GAATACGCCCCAACGATTCCACATTAGTATGTATGTTCAAGTTTCCGAAACATTGATTGCAATAGAATCAAAGCTAACATTAAAGCTTTTGACTCGTGCTGCAAAAAAACACATGGCTAAGTTAACGACAGTGGTAGACCTATAGTTTGCACGTCATCATACGCACTCCCAATACAACTGCAGTTACATCTACATTGCTATCGAGTATATTAGTACTATAGGGAACATTACAATGTAGGTGCACTCTACAACTCCATATTGCGCTTATGTTTCAGATCCACGCTTGACAAGGTCACATGAGTGCGTCCTGGCGGATCTTTGATAACAGTGTGATCCGTGGGGTTAACTAGAACTTACAGTTGCTTGACACACCACCCACCAACACTGCACATGCCAGCCAATTGTCTGGTCGCAGTGTGAGCACGTAGCCGCAGTCGTGGGGCAAAACCTTTGAATAATGTCATCTTATCTATAACTTTATTATATTCGTGCAAAGTATTCAGAACAAATAACTATGGTAATTAGAAATATATCATTAAAAGCAAGTAATCATGATCGAGGTCGAAAAAGAATACATTTATGTCCATTTTGAATATTACAAAATGATTAATTTACTTTAGTACGTTTAGTTTCATTACGTTTATAATGCAAGACTCTAGCTCATAACTCTTCCAATATAGCCTTGTTCTCAAGCTGAAACGTCTGGTTATCATGGCCTATCGTCTTACTGCAACAATACAGCCCACCTTGGCATCTAATAGCAATCATGGAAGCCTAACCCAAATACATAAATCCTTACCAATTTTTTTATTTTGCGTATGTAGAAGTATACGCGTTGTTAGTAAACGCTAATCATTGGGGGCAACTTATCTTAGCTGATAACCAACACAACATCTACGGAAAGAAAACACTAAAAACTAACGGCTTGATATTGCTACTTTAGACCACATTGTTACTAGATCCTTGGGGATATTTTAAGTGTTGATTATGCATATATATATATATATATATATATATATATATATATATATATATATATATATATATATATATATATATATATATATATATATATATATATATATATATATATATATATATCTGTACAATGACGGCATTGTAGATGTGCAGATGAAGTGGCTTGAGGAGATCGAATACGAATTGATGCGTGATATGAACAATGACCTCAAGTGTAGCAGGAAAAGCATGCAGCAAATATAGATCCATGTGGCTACATATTTTGTATGTATCAAACGCAAAAGAGGCCAAATATTGTAGATAAATGGCAAATTCCTAACCATATACCAACATACCTGGCCTCTATCCTACCATAGAATACTATGCCACGCATGGCTGATTTGTAGTGTAACTACATGCAGAGTGTTTCCTACCAACATGATCGCGTAGTGGTTACTAGCTGTGGTTACTATGCGGCATATTAGGTTGGACTAAATGCGTCGGCGACAGTGGTCATCCTTGCAGTACACTGAAACATTGCATTTTCATGACAAATATTACTCCTTGTGTTCGTGGGTTGTAGTCATATATAACGCTCAAAATGTAATTATTCTAGTTTGAAACGGTCAAATGCAATTAGACATATTCCGACTCGGAATGAACTCTAATTTCCATAAATACATGGTTTCGAAACACGCTCAAAAAGTTAAGACAACTGTGCTGCAGTAATAAATTGAATCATTCCATGAATTTACCTAATTTTCCCGGCAAACTCTTTTCCAAACATTTCGAGCATGAATTGGTTTATTTGGGTAAAATGTTTGTATTCCCATCGTTACCATATGCATACAGTATTATTTCTCGGCTTGAATAATACAATTGTTCTTGCATTACATCTTTTGTTATTCTACTGAATAACTAATGCAAGTATAAACAGGATGCTTTGACAAGGATAGTAGTGTGGGAATGACGCATAACGCTTAGAGAACAACATAAGTCCCATTTCAATGTGTTCAGTGATGCGCATAAACAATGTCACCGTGGAGACCTATTTGCAGCTGCAACGGACAGTTCAGTTCATCGTACAGACTAGGGAATGAATACAAAAACAGGTAACAACTTTCGGGAGCTCAGCTAAATAATTGTGTTCAATTGCTTTCACTGGCGTAAAATGGCTTTGGTCACATGGACAATTGATAGACATCCAACCAGTTGGATCTCACGTGGCGCGTTAAGATTTTCGGAAGGAAGGGCTAGGTGAACATACGTTTCATATAGTTCAACCAACCCCACCACATTAGCATAATGTTTTTCTAGCTTGAAGCTATCGACCTCTGGCTTGAGCTTAAACACCGAAATAAATGAACAATATTGGCTGGCATATGGCTTTATTGCCACCATAGGAAATGATGAGTCATCAGTATATGACTGGGATAACGCTTCTCAACATTAGCTAGACATGGTCTTTACAGCGCTGATATTTGATGGCAATTGATGAGGTTACAAAGCCACGTATGAGCTTAGATTGTTTGTTTTAACACAATATTTTGGTTTGAAAAGAGATGGCGGGAGATACTTAATATAATATCACTAATGATGGTGATGCAGCCTTTGATTACATTGATGCTGTTGATGATCATCAGTGTGATAAACGTCCTTGCTACGGGGCGTTCCATTATATCTGTGATTCTTGTGATATATAGATGACACGCTTTAAGTCAATACAAACTCTATGTCTCTGGGAACTGGATTGTTATCACGTGAGTGTGTGTGAACGTGTGTGTGTGTGCGTGCGTGTGTGCTTGTGTTGGGATATGTGTGCGTGTGTATCTGTGCCTAAAAATGCTTCCAATAATAATGACTGCAATGACTGTACCTTTTTAAACATAGTTGTACAAGCTTTCCGCACATTTTATTTACGTTCACAACATTTGTGATATACCAAATTTATAAATAAGACATTGCAGTTAAACATGTGGCGTGTCCATATTATGTAGATTGTGTCAGTCAGTTGAATGACAAAGTGTGGTCAATAGTGCAAAGTAGGGTTATGGTCGCTGATTAACCCTGCTTTCGGGTTCATTTTTATTAGGACTACGATACAATTAAAACCACTGACTGACTTAAAGTGACGACTGATTGACGAGATGTTTGGCGGAAAACTACATTAAAATAATCCTTTTGGAAGCTTCGACAACGAATATTGGGGTTTAAGTGTTTCGTATAACACTTCTTGTATGCCCTAAATATATACACCGCAGTTTGATATTAAAAGAGAGCAATTTCAAGTGATTCGTTAAAAAGCCATGGCGCGATTGCAGACCAAGACGGACGACTGCATTACAACGTGCGCTGGACTAGAGGTATATTTACGCGGAAAAGAGATGATTCAGAACACTGCATATATAATCATTTGTGTAAGGTAGTTAGAGATAAAATATGTTATCATTGTGCACACTATGTGCCACAACAAGCGAAAAACCCTAGAGCTGCTATCATCATAGTAAAAGATCATGAAAGGATGCGAACGCTACGGTAGAAATGTTGACCGAATGTATTTATGGAAAAGTTGCATTGCTAGTATTGTTTATTCATTTGGCCATGGGCAGCATACGATAGTGTCTAGACAAAAAGATATATTCCCCATCACACTATATGACGCCAAATGTCTGTGATATCGGTTCTACATTTTCCATTTGTTCCTTAATTAAGCTCAGCCAACCCTTTAACCAGATGATCATGTTGACAGACGAGTTCAAAAGACATGCAGGACATCGCATGCATCATGATTGATATTAAAAAAACCAAGAATTGCTGGGAAGGCAGCCGTACTAACATCCTGTGTATCACATTAAAACATTCCCCTCTTTTTATGACCTGGAGGATTATTGGAAACAGTCTGTCAAATACCATGTCATGAGCCAATAATAAGGAAAACACTTATCCTGATAACTAAGGATAACATGAACGCGTCCGAGGTAACATTTGATAAATGTGTGACCTCCGGGGTCATAATGACTGCAAATGCTGCTGTCCGGTTGTAAATTTGATCCGTAGATATAACACTAGTAGTATATCTCATTCTGCTAAATAAGTGACCCTCAATATGATTTGATAACACAGAATTAGCAATGTCAGACAATCTGATTTAAAGCCTCTGTTATCAAATCATATTTCTAACTGCATAAAGTGGGAACAAACAGTGCCACAAAGTCATCGCACATATGTAAAAACACATATACAATAAAATTCACTGCACGCATGAGTAAGGACAGCCTCCTGTGTTCGACGAAGGTTTTTGGGCACATTCTTATTGCAAAGTTGTTGAACAGTGGTTCAATTATTGGCATGACATTAACAAAGACAAATGATAAACGGTTGGAATTATTGACCCTGTGTTGGCTCTTCATAATGCAAGTAGTTACAGTGCAGTAATGATAGCAGGGATCAACCTATCAGCGCTGCACCATAATGTGGATTGTGTTTGTCATGCTCAGCCTGTGAAATCTGTGTTTCGTCAATTGGTTCGTGATGAGTATCAAGGAATAAACAGTTGATCTCCCAGTTGTATACCTAATGACGTTCTTTGTTTTGGTGATTTCAATTAATAATAATGTAAATCTCGAGGGTTCTCGATATAGTCTATGAAGTTAACAGGGAAGAATCTAGAATAACACACTTAAGGTTGAATACTTAGTCTAATTTAGCTTTGCATTGCATTGCTGTTAAATGCCAGCCCATTCGACAGTACTAGCTTTGCAGATGCAAAACCCACATGACTCTTCGATAGCTATATCGGTCGGTATCGTGGCTAGGATTTTTTCGATCATAGATCTCTTCGGCCTCACGAAATCCTTCATTGTTGCGGTGCTCTCTGTCGTTGGGTGTGTATTTCAATTAATGCGTTTTAGCCTTTTCTGCATTTTTAAAGCTTGAAATCCTGTACGATAACTAAAGTAGCATCAATTGAGTGAATGATAATGGTTTGGAATATATATATTTTTAAACATTAATATATAATAACCTTTACAAACAGTTCTGATTGCTCTAAAAAACGATTGCTACTACCGCAACGCAACATTACATTGCAACATTAGCCCACGAACAATTTATCCGATACCCCCGTTATTTGGAACAAATATATAATACATATTTGGAACTGAGATCCTCATTCTATTCCTGATAGTTATTGTCGGTAGGTAATCAGAATAAATGCATTGCAACATGATAGCATCCGGATGTTGTGAACGATAAAGATAATTTGTATTCTAAATGCAAAGCAACCATGCTATCAACATAATCAATCTACAAATTTGCGGATCATTAATCTCGCAATCTAACGTCTCCCAAAAGAAATTGATTCCTCGTGATTGATAGAATGCTAACAATATGGTTCCACTAATGAATATCAACGGGACCATTTCTTCAGCATCCGGTCGGCATTGCGTGGATGAATAAACATGTGTCAACATATATTTGCCAACGTATTTATCATCCAGTACATCCGCCTGATTCATTTGCCTTAGATTAATTTCCATTCCATCCGCAGATTAATATTTCATCAATCAAATACATTTTTCCTTTGTCTATTTCCCATTTCACCAGCAGATTCATGTTTCATCAATCAAATACATTTTTTATATATGCACCATAATTCCCATAAGTTAAGATACTGAGGGCTAAATTCTAATCTCCCATGGTAGCAACATCCATCGGAATCACCATGCGCACAAGCAGAACTGGTAACTTTGCACTGCACTGAACGAGCTCAAAAGGATGTTATCAGAATCACACTGAAGACACAACTGTGTTATGTTACTTTCGTTATTCATGAGATCGGTAATATAAATCCACCCAAATTGACGATGAAAGTATTTAAAATTATAATGATTTTGATGTCGAATTAGTTTTTAAAGGCGCAACATTATACATAACCATTATGTAATATAGTCACTTCTTGGAGCATATTCGTCGCGGATCAACCTTGACATTTGTCAAGAAAACCATGTCGCAATGCGTTTTGTAAATATGTGATATATTTTACACGTATTGCCACTAGTATATGTCTATAATGGCCAACTGAATTCGGAAGACGGTACCATGGGCATAGGCTACACTAAATCACCAACAGATTTGCATTTGTGATATATTTTTTGATGCATCAAACAGGTTATTTGGTTTGTTTATCGCATTACAGGCAGTTAATCGAAGAATTTATTAATATACTTACGTGGTCAACGTCTTGTACTTCCACAGCGCGATACTAAATTTAAAAATGTTTGGCTATAATGATCTTTGGTAAAGCCAATGAGACACCGCGTTGCCGTTTTGTCCGAAAGGTGGCAGCACAGAGTAATGCGGTCCCAAGCTCGACCGGAAGTTTTCCCCTCAATGCGCTTACTGTACGGTTAATGCGTACACACAAAATATTCATTTCCATTTTGTTCCAATGCGACGAAGAACTGAGTTTTGCGAGATGGGTGAAATAGCGTATGATGTTTGCCCAAAGATCTTGTTATAATAAGATACCTAACTCGGCAGCTCGCCCGACAAATTCCGTGACACCGCGTAGGCAGCGCCCCATACTTTTGTGGAAGCTACTCACAGCAGCCAACCAACTGCGTTATGACTTGCGAGTATGTCTGACTAGAAGTCAAACGCAAATGGGCATTTCTGCACTGCAATTAACTGTTTAAATTGACCAAGGCCTTTCCACACAGGAAGTGAATGTTCTAGCATATGTCTCTGGCTATATTTCCCGGAAATTAAGTTGTGTGCAATATGCAGCAACAAAATTTCGGTAGTCAATGATATACATGACCAGAAGAATTACAGAAGTGCAAAGGAAGGGTTCGTTGTCCCAAGCAAGGGTTGTAAGCATTCTAGCTAAAGAGGTGGCGTGCTGGTCGCGAGCTTTACAACGAAAACGTCCAAGTCGGGTACCTTATTATAGCAAGATCTTTGGTTTGCACCTGATATGATACAAAAGATAATTTTGCCCCATATGATACCAGATGACGTGAATGTGTTGATATATTCATAGAACCAGTGTCTTGGTAGGAGGGATGCAGGTATTAGCATTCTTTGTCGTTTTTTAAAAGTTGTCGACCTAAGCACATACTATGTTAGCTCTTTGCAGAACAAATTTGAATTGTTTCATGGACGTGAGTACTGTAATCATCTTAGTGCGTATATGTTTTATGAATTAACATTCATTAATTGCACACTTAAGTAATTACCGAGCCGCAATGTTCGTTAGAAATAGAAGATACTACATGCATTCTGCCTCTCTAAACGCTGTTAAGCAATGCTTTCCGGCATAGCGTTCTACTGATTGAAATAATTCCTATGCAGTAAGAACATGTGGCTATTGAAGACCGCATTTCATATTTAATATGAACACAATGATCAGGAGGGCCACAAATGCAGCATAGCTATATTTCAAGTAAACTAAAAAACATATTGTGTTGATGAAACGTAATAAACGATTCCGGGACCCATTCTGGCACTCGTAAGCGTATACAACACATCCGGTATGGCCTCGGTATTTCTACATAAGCCTCTTTGTAATTCCATCTGACATCGGGCAATATATAATTGTGGTTTCAGCTGAATCTCGATTGATTAAGTCAATTCCATGAAGAATTGCATGCCACTTTTCCTATCTCGAGACGCATACTTTGCAGTCGTTCAATTATTGAATGTGTGGTATATATATATATATATATATATATATATATATATATATATATATATATATATATATATATATATATATATATATATATATATATATATATATATATATATATATATATTTATGGCGCACTATTTACATTCTCACAGAACCACGATGAGTTATCGAGAAAGTTATGGCTATGCTTGTTGCTGGTTATCCTGAGGCGATGGGGTCTGTGGTAGGAGGAAGCTGTGGGGCAGATGTATATCACTGGTTTTCTTTACGACGTTGGTGACGTCTGTGCGTGTTTCAAGTTCATTTCATTTCTTATACGCAATGCGTCAATGTATGCGTTGTGGGGCATATTCCCCACATTGTACTCAATCCAGTTATTCGTAATGAAAATACAAATATGCGATTCCTATCCTCATTTGACTTGCTCTATACTGCCACAGTAATACCCTTGAGTGGAAGCAGGGTGTTTCCAAGCAGCCATGCCCCTTAATCATCAGCAACAATTATCGGAGAGATATCACCTGATGTAAAACACCAGTGTTTCAGTCCATATCGCCTACTATATACCTGCATGGAGTTTGACAAGATCAGATTCTTGAAATGGTATGAGTAAGCAACACCAATAAGACATGATGCTTGTAATGGTTTACATTAGGTTGCTTGGTTATACATAGTTCGCTCATGTGTATAACTTTAAATTAGTTGGGGAAGTTACACCAATGCATTAGTGCAGAGAGACAATGGACTATCGAGGCTACTTTAAAAATAAATACCAAACAATTATCCTGGAAGTGGTGTACTCATAACCAGTGATCACTAATTTTGTATAGGTTCACAAATGCATCATTAAAATATCAATTCTTCCTGATGACACGTCCGTGATTTGTGTATACATTATACCAATGCATGTTATATGTAAGGCTTGTATCTACATCTGTAATAATCAATGACATAGGTTGATGGTTATGATGACAATGTTCAATGTACATGGGGTGCCACCATTATGTACAATGAAAGTAACTTGTTAAATATAATGTGACAAATGATGTACAGGATGCGTACAGTGGTTGGTTGTGATACAACAGTCTCAGTAACATGCAATGTAGCATGTATGACTTCAATCATGATCCATTACAGGTGTGATTATAATTTGGGAACTCGTTTATAATAGTCACGGTGATTTCAAGTTGCAGGATTGGCCATAGACAAAGCATATATCATTCTGAACCGACTTCGACGCCAATAAATCAGATGTCGAATCGAATCGTAGCAAACAAAATTGGAATTCAAGAGTAATCGCGGATATTAAGCAACATGAACAACTATTATCTTGACCACGAATATCCCATTTAGATCAATGGACACGCTTTCAGCGCGTTGTAGGATCCTAACGAAAAAGCCTTGTCTAACTTAGCGTTTATCTCAATTCATTTGCCAAGCCACATGCAATGGTTAACTCTAAATTGGTGCGGTTAAATGCGCGTTATTCGCGAAAAAAGCTAATAGTCCAACAGTGTATAGATTACAAAATGTTGTAACGGGCAGTTGTGACCCTGATCTAGATAAGTTAGGGATATTGTCGGGATCCATTGTGCAAACCGAGAGTTTCGCCTGCTTGGTACTACAGATAATATAGCCAGTAGGTTAACAGTAAAATGAAAACACTATAAGGTTCTATTCTAGGTGATATAAAATTTAGTAGCTTTATCAATTACCCCCACGCATACGTTTTATCCAATGTGAACCGCGGCCATCTTGCCTATTTTCTCTGATCGAAGATTTGAACAACATCACGAGGTGCTCTACTGGTTTTTGCTGCTCCTTTTTGTGTGATGTTCCTTTAGAATTGTAGGTATCCCGGCATTTAGAACACATCATTTAAGGTTGTTTTACATGATGGTGCAAGTATCCTTCAGATCCAAATGTATAATTTTTTTTGTGCATTATTCTTTCAACTCATCACGAAATGGCTTACAACTCGCAGGTTGGAATACTAGATGGCAGCGCATTAACTCGAATCTTTTTGATTGGTTTCGACTGTAATGATAGCATTACGATTACTAGGCATGAAGAGAGTTTAGCGTTCTCCAATCTGCGCCATGGTTTTCTTTCTTTGCATTGTGAATGCTTAAGCGCCTTTATTTCACAGATGGCAACGCATTGCTTGACAAGGCTATTGCAAAACCTGTACATTTGATAGGGCCTAAAGGACTAATTGCTATTGGCGGGTTTTACATAAGTTAGTGGAGCTGGACAAATGTGTGTGTGTGTGTGTGTGTGTGTGTGTGTGTGTGTGTGTGTGTGTGTGTGTGTGTGTGTGTGTGTGTGTGTGTGTGTGTGTGTGTGTGTGTGTGTGTGTGTGTGTGTGTGTGTGTGTGTGTGTGTGTGTGTGTGTGTGTGTGTGTGTGTGTGTGTGTGTGTGTGTGTGTGTGTGTGTGTGTGGGCTGGGGGAATGTTGTTGGTTTGGGTACGTAAGACAACCCATGCTTCACTGGCGCATACCCCATTGGTAGCTTAATGACGTTTATTAATCACGTTAACTTTATAATGTTAACGTCTTTTAACTTCCAAGAGCGATATAGCTCGTACAATGTAGATAAATTTATTTATCACGTATGACTTCCTATTGAGCTCGGAAGACATTGTGCGTGCGAGAAATATGTTGAACCTAAGTAATAACCGAATTACAAAGACACAACATGCAGTACCGATGGGCAATTTAGGCGTATTGGGACAATGCTGTATTGCATTGAGAAGTGAGGGCTCAGGTGATAAAACTGATACATTTCATTGCCCGTATCATGGGCCAAGGCATCAAACTAGTAAAACTTGAATTTCAATATCCTTTGATGCCATCTTGGGTCAGCATTATCCATTATCTGTTACATATGCATTAAGAACGGTGTGGAGAACGCTGACAGTTGAAAGCTCCTTATGAATTTAAATGATATAGGCAGACCTTGCCAGGCCATGGTGCAAGCTATGGCAGACCTTGCCAGGCCATGGTGCAAGCTATGGCAGACCTTGCCAGGCCATGGTGCAAGCTATGGCAGACCTTGCCAGGCCACGGTGCAAGCTATAGCTAAGCTACGGCTGCACAATATAACGTTGCATATTCGGTAGATTAAAGAAAAAAATGTTTCCCGGTAACGATGTATCTGTTGAATTACGGCCTATTTCACAGTATATCGCCCTGTTTGATTCAGCATATCTACACGTCCCGCAATTTTAACTAAAAACCAAATGGATCCCACTTGGAGCAAATAAGGTTATTACGATTTATCCCGTAGACTTTGATGCCTTTTCTTGATTAGCAATCAATATATGATGCCAAAGCGCACCTGAGTACCCATACCACAACTATCTTTCTCATGAATTGATGTTTCAATTTTTGATTTATCAGACATGCACCAATATCCATTTTAATAAAGCCGCATCCAAATAATTTCAAAAACCTCGATGTAACATTATGTGCGACCCACCTAATAATCCATGTATTCAATAAAGCATTCAATCTCTGTACATAGACAGAGACATATCTATTATCTGCTGGGAATGACCCGACATAACTGCACGCGCTATAGAACATCATTCAAAAACTACGACCGCCTGAAGCTACACTCGATATAAGATGTAGATTATCTCTATCTTTATTTAGAGAAGATCAGTTCTGACAGGTACGTGCCGTAGTTCATTGTCCATATAAAACACTTCCGGCTTCTTCTTCATATTACACGGCATTAATGCAAGACTCATGTATTCTATTGCAACCACAATGATGGCACAATTGATCAATTCGTATCATCAGTTAAACATTGTATTATTAGGGGTGTTATATGTAATTTTTTCTTACATATATTTTTAGTAATAATCGGCTCCCAATACAATGCATACAAAACATTGTATTATTCCAGGCCGCTAGTCATCGATGCTCAACCACAGCGAGGAGCCCGGCGTGTCAATAACACGGCACGTTAACGGTAATCCCGTGTTATCGCAGTGTATAGCAAGAGTGTTTATAGATTAATTTCGCCGTTACGTATTAGCTCTCTTCTTGCAGATGCATTGTTCGTACGGATATTCTGCAGGGAGATGTCTTAGACTAAAGCGTTCCATCGGATTGACAATCACATCGATCACCTCTGTAAATAATTACATTATTCCCAAGAATGAATGTCGATAAGGGACCAGTGGTGAATGAATGTAGAGAAGAAATTATCCAGAGGGTTCATGATTTATTAACAGAATCTCATTAGCCGTTCGCTAGGCACTTGACCCACCTGTCTTAGAGGGCCGTGGAGGGTCATTGTGGCCGTTACGTATTCGCAAGACGACGTAAATATACGCCACTCTTTGGTAGTTCCATATAAGCTCATTAGATTAGATTAACAGATATGAAATCAATTATTGAAATCGAGGATTCAAGAATTTGGATGATTGGCTAATAATTCAGGACCCAATGCGACTAAAGTTGAAAGTGTCTTGCTGAATTGCCACTTGGTTTACATCTCATTTGTTCTGGTAAGGACACGAGTTAGTGGTCACTTTTATCTACTATGAGGCGGTAGATTGTTAGTGAAGCGAATCAACAAAAACTGCATTGTCTGGAATATAAATCAAAATGCATTATGCAGCTGAATGATATATTTGATCATTGCATAACAGAACGAGTATTGTAAAACACTGCGATAGTCCGATACCGCTCGCATATGACATACACATGTTAAGATAATTGTAATATTTGTCGTCGGAATCAAACAGTCATGTACTTATGTGTCAACACATAGACCTATAGACTCAAATACAAAAACAAACACACACATCCGCACACACATGCACAACCTCAAACACCCTCACGCGCACGCACAAGAAGTTATCCAGACGGTTCATGATTTATTATCAGATCTCATTAGCCATTCGCTAGGCACTTGACCCTGCTGTCTTAGAGGGGCCGTGGAAGGTCATTGTGGCCATTAAGAATTCGCAGGTCGACGTATGTATACGCCATCGTAGTCATATAAGCTCGCGAAGATGTGAAGTAAAGGCTAATAATACAGGATTAAAACTACCAAAGCAAACTTGCTGCAGCTGCGCTGAAATTCGATTGGTCCCGGATTGGCCTTTATATAGGCCAGTAGCGTAGATCAGATTAACAGATAGTAATTAAATTATTGAAATCGAGAATTTAAAAATTTAGATGATTGGCTAATTATTCAGGTCCCAATTTGAAGGTATCACGTTAAGCTACTATGAGCCGGTAGATCGTTATCGAAGCGAATCAACAAATACTGTAATGGCTGTCAATATAAAATCAAAACATTTATACAGCTATATTTCATTTTGATCATTCCATAACAGAACGAATATTGTAAAAAAAAGCGATTGTCCGATACCGCTCGCCTAAGACATATATATGTCAAGATAATTGTAATATTTGTCATCGGAATCACACAGTCATGTACTTATGTGTCAACACATAGACCTATAAACGCAAATACACAGACACAGACACACACATACTCACACACATGCACAACCTCAAACACACTCACGTGCACGCACGTACACACACACGCGAACACATGCATGCACAGATGGTATGATCGAAGAAGTAAATAACTGCGCATTTGTCGCATATTAGAAGCGCCATTCCCCCTTAATACCAAATACCAGAGCTAGTAGATTCCTCTGGTGTGACTTTAACAGCCGTGTTAACCGATTGCATCTGTAGGCTCCTATTCGTCTTCATGGGCCATGCTCGTACACTGTAACAGATCCACACAGGATCAATTATCTATCACAAGCTCAACCATAATTTACGTAATCTCCATTATATCAACCGATAAATGTTTGTAAATTACCATCCTAGTACACCTTTTGATTTATATCCTCTTTTTCTTTTAGAGGACATCAAGATAAACACCGTAACAATTATATTATCAAACTATATATATATCCTCCTATGAATAAGGAAGTAGAACATGTTGCTTGCTTACGGTATCGACTCATCAAATCATTATTCAAGTAAAACCACCTTTATGTTAACAAAGTAAAGTATGACAAGAAAGACGCGACTTTGTTCTGGTTTTAGGGTCACCATGTATGGTTCGGCTTGCCTCATACTTCCAGGTGACACTTGTTGAACTAATACGCACCATAAGATTATTGATCCGCAGCAAATCCAGAGCTTCCATCAATGGATTACTATTTACTATCGAAATATGTTTAGATAGCGGTCTGAAATAGCGAGCATTCATGTCAACCGTTTCCGTTCGCTATAAGCGGATATCTGGTTAGACTTAAGCAATTGGTTTGGGACTTGGTTTTTCAAGGAATATTGTGGAAACGTGATTGCTGATAATAAAAACCTTGTCGACCACTCGATAGCATTATAAATATATGGTAAATCTCTTTGCAATGCCTTTTTGCCTATTTTGCATACATGTATTAACATAATATATTGGAGAGTTCATAGGATCGTCTTCTGTATTATTTAACAACAAGGGTGCAGCTGGGCTGAGATAAAATCCATTTACAACGAGAGGGTAAGTAAGATACACACTCAACACCATAATCAGCCATACTACTGAAGATATTTATCATAGCCACATGAGCACTAAACAGGTAAATGGTACTATCAATTTATCAAGGACAGGATTTATGAAAACCTCTATGTGACAGATTATTGTGGTGGTCGTTGGCTGTTTACAGCAGTGTTACGTCATATCATAAACACATAACAGCTTCACGTACTATATAGTATATATACATATATATATAGAGAGAGAAACAGTATGCAATACTTTGCCCTGCATGGGCACATATTAAACACGAATCAATATATAAAAATACTGGACTATGGTCAGACAGGTTATGACTTTCATGTAAGCAATGATAATCGGTAATGTAGTGAAACATATTATCAGAAACAATAAAGCGGCCAATACAAGACGTGACATACGAATATGACAACATATTCCACATTATCTTAAGTGCAATTAACGTCCTTATCACGCTCAACACATCTCGATACAATTTTATATTACTATTACAGTATGAGTCGCTATTTTATTAAAGTCATTATGTAAATCTCCGTAAATCGAAAACAGCAGGAGGTAAGTACTGTTTTGAGCCGGTATTAGAGTACAATCCTTCGCCCCTGATTCAGCGGCGTGTATCCATTTATCTAAGACCGCGTGCCACAACTATGTCAGGCAACCGGGCTTTGGAGTCAATGCACATTCTTTTAATCCATCCAACACTTTGCATATTCGGAACAAATAATTACTTACGGTTATTTACTGCTGGCACATGTACTAATGACGCAACACCCAAATTGTAATTCTGACATGTTATAGAAGTCTTATCAAATATTCCGACTGAGCATGACCGCTAGGTTCTATTGCCATTCCCACTATCATAAATACCTAAACATTCAGACGTGTTTGCTCTTCAGTGTTGTCATTACTAAAATAAAGTGGTCAACGTTGTTGACAAATTCAGTATTATGAGACCCGTCGGTAGCTACTTGCATGATGAACAGTGGCGTCGTACATAATAGTTGCATGTATAAACCACAGAGCCGATAACATTTAAGTTCTTTGACAACATCACTAAAGAATGCAATAGCTGTTGCACAAATTTCCACATGGAGACTTCCTTTTTTCGACCTACCTCCATTGGACTAATTAACCCCTGATTTACCTGTAACACGATGATACAGGGCCTCGCTGTTTGCTTCACGGAGAGATTATAGACCGGATCTTTGTCA
The DNA here is from genome assembly GCA_034190875.2 of Urechis unicinctus. Taxonomy (NCBI): domain Eukaryota; kingdom Metazoa; phylum Annelida; class Polychaeta; order Xenopneusta; family Urechidae; genus Urechis; species Urechis unicinctus. The sequence goes on from CM067354.1 coordinate 9,970,891, forward strand.
GGCCAGTTTCCTCTGGATGTGTTTTCAAATGGAGACGTGCTTCTTTTAAACGTCATGACGTTACGTAATTGGTCCACTTGATGAGCAAGATTACATCGTTGTAAAAGCCGCCGTGGCGCCCACTTGGACGGAAACTGGATCAAACCAAAACCAACGGGCCTCACGTAAGCAGTCCAAAAGCAGGCCAATCGCTATGATTGTTCGCATTTGTTTCAGCGTTGTGAGCAACATATACACATACTATGTTGCATGCCCAGTATATTCAGTATTGAATTGTCATATATACGTTGTTACCATTACGTCCGAGGTGGTTCGGAGCCTCTCTACAATACCCATCTACAACTACCTCCGGTTTTGGGACTATACTTTATCATCCCCTTGCCATCATTACGTTTGGTGCGTGAAGGTGATAGATCTTGGGCCAATACGAGGTCAGCCGTGTTGGGTGACAGACAGCGCAATAACCAGTAGATGTGAGGTGTGTGCTTAACCCGGGGCCCCTATGGGCTGCTGAAGCTGGTGCGCATTTGTTATACTCGAGGGCTTTTAAACTATTCCTTTCATGATATATGGGATGTACTCAGTTCGGTCATCCGAATAGTTAACTATATTTTCTCAGCACACAGTCTTCAATTTAGATGCACATGGCGCTCATCTTACAAGACAGTCAAATATATGGACAGTAATAATGCATATGTTATAGTTACAACACAACCCAACGCTGCATTAGTTCACGGAGCCGATCTTCCATGACCTGTTAATGTCACAATAGCTTTAACTCTCATTTTTATACTCATAATTGTGGTTATGCAGATTCGTTGTCGACAGATTCTCCGATTCAATATCTTGTCATTAACATTGCTACACTTTTGTCCGTTTCCTTAAAACAGGCTTAGACGTCATAGGCTCCATTCACCGCTTGTTTGGGAGTAATGCTCGTCGTTATGAACATGCGCATCAGCATAACTATTGGTATTGCTCTACAAATTGCAATGGCCACATAAAAATAGATTTTGTTTCTTGTGTTCATAAAATGTGGTAACAACCGCACTGTATTGCCTTGCATATTTGTCGAATCCACTAAAAGCCTGCCTTCATTTGAAGACAGAATGTTGTAAAATGCAACGTGTCACATTAATTGAATAATGTTACATTGAATACGCATTTCAAGGGGCACAATTATATGTGAAACCAATGTTTTATAGTCATTATATAAATCTGCGTCCGGTACGCATCAACCCTAACAATTTACGTTATGTTGCCACAAAAGGACATGTGAACTGAAGTGACTAGAAGTAAGTTGGTGATATGTTGTTATCTCATATTGCCGGTAACGCACCGTAATTCATCTTGGATAGTTCTTAGATAGAATTTTCAAACATATAGCCACGAGTGCAAAATGTAATAAACGAGCAGCTAATAATAAACGGCCTTATATTATGCATTTAATTATTTCTCCATTTACAGTAGAAGTTGATATTCGTTGACTAAAGTTAATCATTGATGCATCGCTGAATCGCCAAAATTATCATGGTTGTTTTCTCCGTCAATCCAAACGGGTTTCCTGTTAAAACCATGGATAACAAATCTCCACCAGTTTTTCTTTACAAACGCGCTTTTCATATCACCCTCTAGATATTCACGTAAATATAAGTTATTTTGACGTCCAGTGGTAAGCTCTCAAACTTAAGACCCATGGTATCAGTGGCATAGTGTCAGCTTGGATAAATGGATGACTAAGTAATAAAAGACACAAAGCGGTAATAATGGCATATATTTCGATTGGACGCGTTTTACTTGCGGCGTCCTCCTTATAAGGGTCGCTCTTTGGGTGTCGGAGGGGGGGGGGATTTCTACTTAATATACATAAATTATCTAGTTACGGCACCATTGTTATTGTGGCGTATTGTAGCAAATATAGACCTGTATCATTTTAAAAGTTTGGTATGATCCATGGACATCAACGAGAATATTTAACGTGCCTCGAGAAATGGTAATTGTAGCATAAGAAAGACGATTTACAACGGGAATTTTAAAGATACTGTTCAGTCGCATAATTGACACGAGGTTACCTAGCAAGCTGAATGGCAACCACAAAACGGAAACCATGTGTTTGAAGATTTTAAACTGTCGGTCGCTACACGGCGCTGCTGTCTCTGCAAATAGTTCCTGACGTCGGCCGTTGCCATTTGAGTTGTCAGAAATTACCCTCCTTGCTCGTGTATTTACCGTCAAGCACAAATGTTGAAAATGTATCTGCATGATTTTCTATTAATTGAAGTTTGCGGCACGAATGAAAAGATGACAGTATTTATGTCTTCGTCAAACATAGTAATGTAATATCACAATGACCCCTGAGCGCACGGTAAGGACTGAACAGACTCTTTAAGCGATTAT
>CM067354.1:9973387-9980887 GCA_034190875.2 Urechis unicinctus
CTCACATATACATCTGTCTTGTACAGCTTTCAGTTAATATCTTCAATCAAAACTTATTTTAGAAGATTATAAACATCCTAGGCCAAAATGGTTGTACCAAAATAGTCGTGATAGTTTTGTCATGCAAAAAAACAACCATTTTGGAACTTTTTTATAAAACCAACTATTTTGGCCTTTTTATATAACCAACCATTTTGACCATTTTATATATCCAACCATATTGGCGATTAGAATAAACAAATGAGCCTTCCGATATTACCAACATTTATTATCCCAACCAACCTACTACTGACAGACCATCGTTTATACAACCTTGGGTTACAAAGCTTAGAAGGTCAATGAAACCATAAACGACTTAAATTTAATTCCTACAAACAAGCATACACAAAGTATTGCGCGTTTTTATGTCTTTCGGGAACCGAAAGAAACTTTTTTCGTTTTCTCATTGTTTATACATAATTCGAACTGTACATTCACAATATTCAACGAGCCATGAAGAAAAAAGTGAAGTTAATTATCGGCGCGATTCCACGAAATGCTGACGCAATGTCTTGCTCCGAAAAGTTCCGAACCTTACCGAGCGGCAGGTGTACCGGGGGAACGGAGAAAATATGCATTAAAGTCATCTATTTTAAGGAAGGGAGTTCTTCAACGTACCCGTTATTAATTTGGATACACATTTATACTTAGGTACTGTGAGTTTTAACAAGAATTAGTGATACTTAACATTCGGAAGATTGTCGTCTCTAATATTGGAGCACGGACTATTCCAAGTCAAAAATGCACGTACGTCATATGTTTTAGCGTATTTATATTCTGATTCATGGATAATTAAACTGCCATCATTGAAGTAATTGCTGTAACTATTATACATATCGATTGCTTTGGGCAGATTAATGTTATTTAACCACTCTGAACACTGTAATCTGTCTGTCAACGATGTCGGACAACATCCTTCGTCCCTTGAATCGGGAGAGTCCAAACAGCTGTCACTATGTATCTCCGAGCGACATGGCGACGGTTTTGCCGCACATGGCCAAAGTTGCAAAATCCGCTTAAATTTGGTGCTACAATCTTTAAGCTTTAAATATATCACCTTTATTCAGTTTGCCACATACTAACATGTAGTTACAAAATGGAAAAAAAACATGCAATTTTCTGAAGGATTTGTTAAGGTCAGGACTAGGCAGAGGATAAATTGATTTGTTGATGATTAAACTTTGATTGCTGTTCACTTAAATTCTACAAAAAATGTATCCACAATAAAGGCATTCAGAGTTGATTCAGTTGAATAAATTGACTTAATGGACTGAATGTATTGACCTCATAAGGGTTAACAATATAAGGAAATCAATTATCAGGATATCATTATCAAGCAAAGCATATCTACAGATAAATTTGAACATGATCAGCAGGAACTTTGACAACAGCGTCTTATGTTGCACTATCAGTAATAAACTTTCAATATGGCCAGTCTTGGTGGGTTTCCATTAGGACACAATTATTGAATCCATACAACAGCTTGTCCATATGATTCAGCTAAAGATGATTCTCCTGCTGTGCCCCAGCTATAGTTGCACATTCTGTTACACACACAAAGTTAACTTGTCAAACTGCCAATCAGTCTTATATCACAAGAACTAAAGGAAGTCAATGTAAAACATTACACAACATTAATTCTTACCAACCTGATAAGGTTGATCATCAATACAACATGTCACATGAATCAATCTCTTGTTATTAAGTAAAGGAAGTAAAAACTAATCCCTCTCATGTGGCAGAAACTGAATCTACATTTGAATATAAACTAATGGAATATTTGTAAAACACATTGTAAGCCTAATCTAATCAATATGCACTGCAATTATATAACCAATAACAAACCGCCTACCCATCAATAATTAATGTTACCTTCATTCATTGACCACTGATGGCAACTTTAACATTCTCTTTCTGGGTATCCAGATAACAGACATTGACTAGTGACCACCAGGAAGGTTGCTATGGAGCTTAGCATTGATAAATATACTAGAATTCAATGCTTGACTGCTCCCCTGGGTTGGCTATGGTGCACTTCCTTCTGTCACTTAACCACTGATAAAATGGTGTCCCATCCACATAAGCCAGCTCTCTTCACCCTTTACCCGAGGTCACATTTACAATTGTACACCTGAAAATCAGTATATAGTGAAGATGAGGACATACATAACATATCTGATGTTCATCTGGAGTTGATTATGTGACAAAGCTAGATGTTCAGAATAAGTCTACAGCCCAGAGAGCTTAGTTCAGTCATCAGTAACAGGGCTGGAAGTTAACTAAAATGGCCACCCGTCCTGACCTGTCCTGGTGACGGGTGGCCATTTTAGATGTTAACTGGCCTCAAGAAATACTACCCCTCCAAACAAAAATGATGCCATGTTAGGAGAACCCCAGGTCGGTGACATACTGGGCTGGTGACAAGAACCCCAGGTCAGTGTAACGACTGGCTAGTAATAAAAAGAACCCCAGGTCTGTGTCATGCTGGGCTGGCGATGAGGAGGTGATATGAATTGCAGATAAATACAGAGCAGATTAAGTGTACAACAATGAGACACTATACACAGGTGCATACATCATAACTGCAAGACCATCAATCAGGACCAGGTGGAGCTTAACAGTCATACTGGGCAAACAGAACTTCTGATAAAAAACTTGTACTTAAACAGACTGTTGAAGCCATACTCACACACAGCAAAAACAGATAATACTCATTGTTTCGGTCATTTTGGTCATTCTGATGGTTTTAACAAAAATTACATTTAGACATAACATGTCTTTTTAAGCCCCAGTGATTGATATATCTCAACGGAATATGATAAACAAGAGAAGCCAAAACATTGATGAAACTACAACATTGATGAAGCCACAACATTGACGAAGTCACAAAATTGGTGAAGCCACAGTATTGGTGAAGCCACAGTATTGGTGAAGCCACAGTATTGGTGAAGCCACAATATTGGTGAAGTCACAACACTGATAAAGCCACAACACTGGTGACGCGACAACATTGGTGAAGCAAAAATTTCGATGAAGGGATAACATTGATGAAGCTACAACATTGGTGAAGCCAAAATATTGATGAAGCCACAACACTGGTGAAGCCACAAAATTGGTGAAGTCATAATATTGATGAAGCCACAATATTGGTGAAACCACAACACTGGTGAAGCCAAAATATTGATGAAGCCACATTAATGGCAAAAGAACAGAATTGGTGAAGCCACAATATTGATAAAGTCAAAATATTGATGCAGCCGCAACATTGGTAACGCCTCAGCACTTGTGAAGCCAAATACTGATGAAGCCACAGTATTGGAGAAGCCACAATATTGATGAAGCCACAGTATTAGTGAAGCCACAACATTGGTGAAGCCACAGTATTGTTGAAGCCACAATATTGATGTCACAATATTGATGAAGCCGCAATAGCATTGAATCCACAACACTGGTGAGGCCACAACAATGTTGAAGCCAAAATATTGTTGAAGCCACAACATTGGTTAAAACAAAACACTGGTAGAGCCACAACTTTGATGATGCCACATTATTTGTGAAGCCACAATATTGGTAAAGCCACAGTATTGGTAAATCCACAACACTTGTGAAGCCACAACATTGGTGAAGCCAAAATATTGACGAAGACACAACACTGGTGAAGCCACAGTATTGGTGAAGCCACAACACTGATGAAGCCAAGATATTGATGAAGCTACAGTATTGGTGAAGCCACAATATTGGTGATGTCACGATGTTGATGATGCCACAGTATTGGAAAAGCCGCAGAATTGGTAAAGCCACAATATTGATGAAGCCACAATATTGGTGAAGCCACAGTATTAGTGAAGCCACAACATTGGTGAAGCCAAAGTAATGGTGAAGCCACAATATTGATGTCACAATATTGATGAAGCCACAATATTATTGAATCCATAACACTGGTGAGGCCACAACAATGTTGAAGCTAAAATGTTATGAAGCCATAGCATTGGTGATGCCACAGTATTTGTAAAGCAACAATATTGGTAAAGCCACAATATTGGTGAAGTCACAATATTGATGAAGCCACAATATCATTGAATCCACAACACTGGTGAAGCTGCAACAATGTTGAAGCCGAAATATTAATGAAGCCACAGTATTGGTAAGGCAACAACATTAGTGAAAACACAACACTGGTGAAGCCTCAAAATATTGATGAAGCCACAGTATTGGTGAAGCCAGATTGTGAGTGCTGCTGAGCAAAATGTCACCACAAACACCTAGTCAATCTCACTGCCTAACAGTAAAGACAGAAGACCTATGGCTATTGAACTCTGCTGCTTTTGACATTAACAAAGTATGACAGCATTTAATCATAGCTTTTATAGTATATCGTTGTATTCAATGACACACCATGGCTGAATAATAACTTCCAAACCCACTTGTCTAGCAACAATAGTCCATGCCCAAGTATGCAAAAAGTTTTAGCATTTAAGCCTAATTATTTAAGTTATTAAGAAATGATTCACCCTAACACCCATGAGCTAATAATAACTTAGCTACATTTTTTCTGGAACAAGCAATTTTAATTTGCTTTTATTTAGCAAATCAGAGGTCAAGAGCCATTAAAGTTTGCAAGATTTGGTCAATATGAAGTTGCAAGCTTGCATTATAAGAAAATGTGACATCAAGAATTATTCCCCATTGAGTAAATCACTCAGGGACAAAAGGTCATGCAGCGCTGATATTTACTTTGTAAGTGATCATCAATATAAGAGTGGTTCATGTTTAATTTGAGACAGGTATTCTCTATTTGGTTAACATAGCTAATAAATATTTTTTCAATAATGTCACAATCAATATATGAGTGACTTGCATTATTAAGAAAATGTGACACCAAACGTTTACAAGCAGACAGATTGACAGGGCAAAACTGTACTGTGTCATGTGTGATTTGGGATTTCAGATATGCTTAATACCCCTATCAACACTAGATCAGATGCACAGCTTTTAAGACTAACTGACAGATGACCATGGCATTTATAGCTTATACATGATATATTCAAATGATGTGATTGTACTATTGAACACTTGTTTGGATAACAAACATTGAACGTTTGACAACAATTTTACTACCAATATTGATGTGGCTGATACCCTGACAAAAGAGGTTCTGGACTTTAAAAACCTACCTGGGTTCTAATTATTTGGCAAGCTGCTGTTGAACTTGGCTGTCAGCTAAAACAAGCCCAGTTTGTTTTGGATAGCTATTATTGAGATACAGATAGGATCATTCTCCTGACTTATTGATGGCAAAAGTTGTGACTCTGTCCATGACTGAACTATCATATAACACATAATCAAACTTATAGGAATGTAATAAAGACTCATGTTTTAGTGTATTACAATGATACATAATATTAGCAGATCATGCTATTTCCATGTCCAATAAAAGTACTTTGATCCAATAAAGGTAGTTTAAAGGTCACATTGCTGATGCAAGTATATTATTCAAGAATGTTGAAAGCAAATTATCAATCTTCTCCAACACATTTGAAAGAGTAACCCCACCCCACTAACGCACTACCACCAGAGTAGCTAACCACTGTAAATTACGGGTATTTCGTAATTTGTCGTACATGAAATTTCTTTCCGCAACAATAACGTTCATTGTCACATGAATGATATTCAATCTATAAACGTTAGAATCATACTGACCGAGCGAGAATCACATGGAAACAGTGCGTGTAAAATTGTCATGGCTGACCAATCGTCTTTGTTTATGTTCGCTCTTGTACCGGAAATTCCACGAGGTATGGCAGGCTGGAATAGTTACAATCCCAAAATGTACCTCAGCTTGAGCCCGCGGGTGCGTTAGTGGGAACATTTGGATTTTACGACACGAGCCAACTGATAACACAGAACAATCTTTTTAATTAATCACTTGATAAAAACAGTCCGTTGATACGATATGATTTCATTGATTAATTGAAACTTTGCACATCATAGATCGAAAAAACCGGTATTTCATTTCAGTGAGATTCCCAAAACATTTTAAATGCTGATCTGCGTCTAGAATTCCCAGCTTAAGTACTACATTTGTTCTTATTTATCTAAATTAAACATTATCAGACGGATATATACTGAGAAAAAAACACCAAAAATGAGTTAATAAAGACTTCCCAGTAAAATCGCCATTTTTTTTTATATCCGTCCGTAAAGATATTGAGCGTGTGCCGCCCGTTATTCGTAAATCTGCTGATTTATATAATCATCCAAAATTTGTATGTTTTTCATTTCAAGCGATAATTTAAAACAAAGAATTGTTCATTGAAGTTAAAGGTCACACAAATCATGAATCTAAGTTTGAAGCAAATATACATCGAACAAAGCCATATAATGACCGATTATTCAACATGGCCAAAATGGTCGTTTTGGCCAAAATGTAAATTCAGGCAAAAGCATTTAACGCCAAGAAAAAGTGGATATTTATCCCTAATAATAAGATTCCAACCTTAGGAGGAGTAGTATCAAATAAAGTTACGATTTTGTGGGGAAGCGCAGTTGTGTAAACCTATGGGATGACGCTGACTATTTTGGCCCAATGATCATCGGCCAAAATGTAAGTATGGGCCAAGATGGTTGGTGATTTGTACCCAAATGGTCGGACTTGTATAAATATATATATATATATATATATATATATATATATATATATATATATATATATATATATATATATATATATATATATATATATATATATATATATATATATATATATATATATATATATATATATATATATATATATATATATATATATATGTTATCTCGGTTGAATCACTTAGACCGGGTTTGAGCTCCGTCTTAATTATCCGTGTGCATCCGCTTGGATGGAAAAACATAACACAAATGTACATAATTACACAACGACAGGTGTTTCGATTGTTGCTTTTATCCTTTGATCCAATAATATTGTACATGAAAGAGAAGATGGGCGATAAATTACGGTATTGAAAACCATGCCTATACTAGCCCATTTATTGCTAGATTTTGTTGACAGACAACTTATAGCTGTATTGCGTAGTTTGATCTAATGACATAACTGCGAAAAAGCTTCGCTCATATGTTTTAAAACAACGTTTATACTTTTCATTCCTAGCACTGTTAACGTCATGAATAATCTTCGTATAACAACCTAAATTACTCCCGCATTAGTTGCTAACGTCGGTTAGTGACTTGACCGGGGCTTTGTTTGTTGCGGCTATGACAAATGTGATCTCGTTTTCTGCGGTCACAAAATATTGGATCACAAGACATAAGCAACTACGTCAACTACTATGATGTCGTGCTTCATTTGCGCGACTTCTGTAAAGCAAAACGTGATTTTCGGTAAATGTTTAACAGAACTACACACATTCGTTGCTACTTGGGCAATCAGGGCTTTTCCTAAAATACATAGAACACTATCGTCTT
>CM067354.1:9985887-10026521 GCA_034190875.2 Urechis unicinctus
CACTCCTGAAATGCCCGAATGTATCATAGTTATCGATGAGTGATTCAACAAACATACTGATGCACACTAACAGACTGTTTCCATGGATTATAAATGCAAATATGAGCAGTTAGTGGCAGTTAAACATTTAAGCCCATTAAAATGATTGTCTTATTTAGGTGCTACAACTACGCAGATCTGTAGTTTTGCAACTGCTATTCCGGTTATAACTTTTATCAGTCATTTAGAGGATTATTTCGTAAAATAAAAATATGTATATAACTACAGTTTGAGTGATGTTATGCTTCATATAAACTTCTGGGTAACTTAATTTTATAGTCATTTATACTTGTGCATCGCCAAACAATGTGCAGGGTTCCAAGTCTCCTTTTCTGCATTCATGCTGCATGCTCAGGTCTCGATTAAATGTCTTCGCACAACGCGGTTGGCTTTTCAGGCGCTGAATTAACTGCTTTACAAAGGTCAGAACGGCGGTATGCTAGAAACAGTGACACAAAGCGCATTATGAAAATGAGATAAGCCATATGAAGCCACCGTTAATAATGCAGGTAATAGTAACCCTTTTTATTTAATGGTTGAATAACGAATATAATTCAGCTTCGCTTATCATGTGAAATCCTGTGTTTTGTATAACCTGTCAAATCGTATATGACATCGTGAAATAGTGTGACTCGGATATAGACTATGATTTACAGCATCCTTCGACCATAATTACTGTCAAACCTCTGTCTTAAGCTAGAAAATAAAAGTGATGTGGTTATGCGCGGCGGTAAAACAACTTTATACGAGCATCGGATCAAAGTGAATCTTCATTAAATCTATGAATGCGACAGGTCATTGTCGGGTGCCATTTGTCCTTACCACATACATTATAGTAAATGAGCTAATATGTTTTCTTACAGAGACAATCACACAAATATTGAAAGCGCCACCTAAAAATGCACTTGATGCCCAGCATGTACATGTGTTCGAAAACTTAATTATCCATATAATACTGAGGATTTAAAAACTCGAAGAACGTATTCTGAGTTTCATTAATATGGTGACTTATCCCATCAGTGATACTGATGCTGGGAATCAGTGTAAATAAATCTTGAGTTAAACAATATTTTAAGTCATTCCCCTACAAAATCTGCTGCTCGGTTTGATGTAATACCCGGCCCGTGTAAACCTCAGCGTATTCGTATGATTACGGCATAACATTGGTTTTGTAGAGACGGCATGCTCCTTGAAATTGCTCACATTAATGATTCTGTTATCAACGATTGAACAGAACCTTCTCGATAGTTTGTACAGACAGATGTTATAGCTTATCCTTTCATATCTGTAAGGGAGCTCCTTCCCTTCAGTGATCGCCCTCTGTCTTCATTTCGTTTCTCGTCTCTAACCTCTGACCCTCACTGCTTTAGGCTTGACCTTTTTACTTCCGCCCTACCTGCCTTGACTCTCATTCTCTTTTATCTTTCGTTTAGCCTGATTCTTGGTGACCAATCGAGCGCCTATCATGCGGGTATCCATTATGTGACGGCGGGGCTAATCAACCGTCACAGCACCTATGCGGGTAATAAACATGGTTGTTAGCGTTTAACTTTTTGGCACGTTCTCGCGGTATCATTGCAGTTTTGTGATAACGCCATATCGCCCATGTGCACGGAGTAAATGTGTGCGGCATAAGCATATAATATGCCTAGTCATTGGTTCTGTTTAAGCTGTCTCAACGATCAATAATGACTGTACGTAGGGAACTCTTCATTGTTCATTAGTACTATATGTACCCTCCTGATGCTCTTATCAAATAAGGACCGACATTCACAATTCAGGTACCCTTTTATTGTCATATTGATTTATTGTAGTACATGCAATATTTGTTTATGGCAATGATAGGTCAATTGTTTTATTCATAAGGAACTTACCACGTCTTTATTTTGAAATCAGAATAAGGAAGTCATCGAGCTTATATAGCGTCACTTATATCTATATACATAATCCTTATAACTTCGATCTATTATATAGCATATTGCTTCAGATATTCTACGACACATTCATTGAATTGTAAAAACGCGAGCCTAATGTCATCGTCTAGAAAACGAAACCTCGAGCTTAGCGGTTTTCATATTTTGTCAACGCCTTACCTTCTATTGCCGTACGCATATGTACCAAATAGAATATTGCTCGTCCGTGGCAATCATATTCAAAGCAAGCCTACTGCTTAATTCCGTGCAATCGCCGAGTGAATTTCTATGAGATTCAACAGCCTACCTTTATAACATAAAGGATCTGCTGAATGGGCGTGCCAATGCGTTAGGCCAGGCAATTCAATTGCCAGCCTCTGGGAGGAGAAATGGGAATCGATTGATGAACTTTTTTGTCTGCATCACTGAGGGACGCGCGAGACATTTGAATTTGCTGAGACCTAATGTAAAATAATGTTGCCAATGCCAAGGAATTGCTTAATAACGTTGAACACCAAGTAACAGTGTGAAAGGGAGAGTGTTTTATTAATTGTGAAACAACAACTGCTAGCTTTCGCTCCAAAAAAAATCAATCTACAGTATAACCCACCCGGACAGCAGTATAACTTCTGATAACATGGAAGGGCAGGTGTCATCAAAGGGAGATCATTAGCTGTCAGGGCAGTTTAAACGTGACAACAGATAGCTGTGATTGAAAGATGATCACATTTTAAGGTACTTTTGCTTGCCACACATGACGATGATTGGCAACAATGTATTATGCGCAAAGATACCCAGTGTCTTTTATTTACAAATCGTAGTTGATTGCCACTAAGCCTTATGCAGTCTTGTTTTAAACAATATATTAGATACACGCTGGAAAGTGGTTGCAGCAATATTGCACTAATTGTGTTTACCGCTGATTTAACTTTGATTTGCTCGGAGGAGGTACTAAGAAGGTTTAAGAATATGGCGGTCATTAACACTGACGAACAGAGTTCGAGATGCAATAAATATGTGTATGTGCCTCAAGCTCTGAAGCACGAGAGGTGTAGGTTAACATGAACGTTTTTTGTGTTCTTCTCATATTGTGTTAAGTTGATTGCTCGTGTTTCATTCTGCCGTGTGGTAGCAACTGACTCTACAAACCAGAATAATTATGTTATAGCCGATGTCTTCGAGTATGTCACTTATGTATTGGTAGAAGCTAATTTCACTTATACGTATAATACGCGACCAGAGTGGGTGTTCTCATTAAAAATAATGACTCAAAACACATCTTATAGGTGTTAGCTGCTTCCCATATTAAGAAACATATCCCTTTTTTTCGTACAATCAATTCTACTGTGCGCTTCTTAAGCATTATGTTTATTGAATAACTGCGTTTGGGATCAACCACGTTTTATCACTATGTTCATTTTGCATCAGAGTTGAATAGTAAATGAAATATATACAGACACCTGCACAACTGTGATTATTTTACAGCTGCAGGGGTTAAAACCTAACCAATTAGCCACCAGCCATTAGGGCTGGTAACTTTCAAAAGTTACTGGCCCAACGCAAACTATACCGGAAAAAAGCATAACATAAGCATATGCCCGAATTTGAATCTATATTACTGACCACGTTGCATGTAATTCACAGATAAAATATGCACAAATACCCATAGAAATTAACACTTAGTATGCCTTAACTGCAAACCCTCATCACTTGTCTATGCTTGCAAAATCAAGCAGTCTGTCCGCACCCACACACACACAGTATCTAATGATTCAACACAATCAGGATCAAAATTGTGAATAACAGGATACTGAAGAAGAGCACTCGTGAGGTTGACTTATGTGGAGAGGAATAAATTGGACCGCCAGTCACTCTAGGTTTGACCTATCACATTGACGCCTCTCTCACATTCTGCCGTAGACGAACAAATTATTCTTATTAAATGGAGAGCACTCTTTCTCTAGCATACGACTTACTCGGGGCTAGGTAAAAAAACTTCGCCCTTGACAGCGTCCGCACTATTTACTACTTTCGATCTCTCTTACCCGCTCAGTAGACATAAGGTGGCATCAGATCATCAAAACATCAGTGGCAAGTGCCTAGCCTAACTCGGGGCTAGCTCAAACTGCTCAGCTCTATCGAACCAAGTACGGGAGCTGCGGTTATAAAACCAGAAGTTGTTCTGTTGGGCTTCCTATCATATATTGACATGCATGAATTTTTTTGCGCTTATATGTGGCCGTATTTATAAAGAACTTGAGTTGTGGCAACTTGAATCTGCGATCTCGGCTAAGTCTGCGATATCAGATAGTATTCATTAAGAATAACAACGGAGATTTCAGTCGACCCAACGAGTAGTATATGTAAAAGCGGGTCTAGCGGGTCACCTATACTACAGTTTCAGTTTCGATCCGAATGGGCAAATTTAGTTTCAGGTTCGGTTCGAATAGGCGAATTTAGTGTCGGTTTCGGTTCGAATGGGCACTTTGTTTCGGTTTCGGGTTTGGTTTCGGTTTCTGTGTGGGGTTGAGGGTGGGGCCGCCCGAGATTACCCATAGAGGTCTTTGAGTGTGAAGCTTCTGGGGCCACCGTGATATGTTCCATTTTTCACCCTGGTGAGGTCTTCCATGAACTGGGGTCATGGTGTCTGGGCTGGAAAAAATCGTTGTAACTCTCCAGTTTCCAGCAGAAGAAAGTCTCATCTGGCCTCTTTGGAAAATCTTTTGGCCTGCCCATCCAGTGGCCGTGGTGAACCAGATCGTAGTCGAGGATGCGGTAAAAACTTGCCGTTTGTGGCGTAGTCCCCATCATCTGCGCCGGGAATGGTTGTGTACCCCCAAGCGACCGTCCTTTTATACTTTGTTTTGTTCTTATGATACTCCAAGCTGTATACCTCAGCCTTTTCATGGTGCTCTTAGGCACACAGCCAGAAAACGCGGTCGACAAACACTCCGATGGTCGCTGGTGGGCTGTGGTGAAGCCCAAGCAGATTCTGAGGTTTATACTTGGCTGGAATAATTATTTCAGGGCTCCGAGTGTAGGGACACTTTATTTCGAGCAGAACAATCTCCTTCTCTACCCCATCCTCTACTTCACCACCTGTGACCTGTGAGCCTTGCGGGGGGGGGGGAGGGGAGGCAGACAAGGTCGATAGCAGTCTGAATTGGGAGTACACAAAAGCCATCTGGAGAGTAGGCCGTGTTCTCCCCACCACGGTGAAGGTAAATGTTGTTCCTGAGCACCTTGGTGTTGTATTTTTCTCAATAACCGCAATTGCAACCTCCTCAAAAGCCTGGCCTTAGAGACAGGGGACGCTTAGGCGACCACCCTCGTTGCTAGTTTTTATAGCCAACTTCTTACTATATCTGCTGAAGACAGACCGGTAACTGGATGTCTGCCTGCTAACAAGGTCTGGCCAGATAACATACAGCCCAATCTTCAGTGGAGGAGGGGTTGCAGGGGAAATCCTGGAGCCTCTGTGGTCCTGCTGAAACTGGAGCGCAGTTGTCATATCAGGAGGCTTTTGCACTTTTTCATACAACGTCTATGCATTGAGCATTGAGGGCGGGGCTATTCACAGCCTGATCTAGTCTTTTTCATTGATTGAAACAGTCTGTCGCACCTTTACAGATCTGGCCTTAATTTTACCCTTCATTTGGCTATATTTTGTGACCTCAGCTAAAACGAACTTATACTCATGATCCGAGATATAACCATCTTCAAGTGCCGCTGATACAATGTCAGCGATGGCATTCAATTTGCTCTGCGCAAGAATGCGGATCTGATCATGTTTCTTCACCTTAATGGTCAGCCGCCGACTGATGAATTTTCCAGCAATTACAAGTAGCCCACAAGCGGCCCCCGTAGCACCCCAGACTGCAGCAATAGGGGCAGCAACCACCGTACACATCAGACCCGCACCACTTGCGCAAAGACACATACCCACAGCAACTAAAGTAGTGTCTACAGCGTCCACTGAGTTTGCTGCACACCTATATTTTTCAATTTCTTTCTCAAGGTGTTGCTTCTTTGAGACCGATCTCATTCAGCCGATAGGAGTGGCCCGGATTCTTATCAGGCAGCATAGTTGGTTGTTGTTTCATACTACCGTTATAGGCACATAAGTCTATAAGTCAAGTTCAATAAGGTGTGATACCAAAGATCTTGTTATAATAAGATACTCCACTCGGACGTTTCTGTTGTGAAGCTCGCGACCAGCGCGCCACCTGGTTTCGTGGAAGCTAAAATGTAAACAAAAGCGCGTGGCTCTATGGTAAAAGATAGATCGGCGATAGTAGTATGTACTCAATAATACCGCTGTATTTCTAAAATTTAGCGATTCTTTGATAGAGCCAATACATAAAAACAAAGCCAATTACTATTGACACCCTTTTTATCAATTTGCGTGACGATTTATTAACTACAATAATTTTTTATGAACGTTTGAACAAAGTCGCATATATCAGCATCTACCCCAGGCCTAGCCCCGATTGGACGGTAAAATACATACTTACTCAGACGTCCTGTAGGGTTGAATTTACCCCTTTTTAAGACACAGTCGGACGTATAGTCAACCCTTATTTGATATTAAAAGATAAATCTGAATCATTGGTTTTGTCATATTTGCAGCTGAATATGAGAAGTTGATTTAAATACATGCTCAAGATTTCCTGATTGTCACCCGAACCTCCACCAAATCAAGCAGCTGCATTGTCGGTTGATGGGGTGCCCTATGCAGACGTATGATTTTATTGTGTAATACTGTAAAATGTATTCTTGCTTATTTTGATTAACAATATAATAATGAAATATTTCAGGACATAGCATATACTAAAAACATTGATGCAGCATGCATTTAATCACCATTAACTCTCTCGCTCTATCTCTCACTTTCTCTGTCTGTCTCACTGTCTGTCTCTCTCTGTCTCACTGTCTCTCTATCTATCTCTCTCTCTCCCCTCCCTCTCTCTCCTCTGTCTCTCTCTCTCTCTCTCTCTCTCTCTCTCTCTCTCTCTCTCGCTCTCTCTATATATATATATATATATATATATATATATATATATATATATATATATATATATATATATATATATATATATATATATATATATATATATATATATATATATATATATATATATATATATATATATATATATATATATATATATATATATATATATATATATATAAGGTCATAAACTAAAACTCTCAGTCTCAGTCTTAATAGCTTACGAAGAACAACCACAAATGATATGAGATCTTCAGTATACAGTGTTGGTGCCGGGGTTGCACTAGTGCTCTCTCCGCCCGTCAAATTAACTAACTACAGGGTCGAGATTTTCAATCCAATTGCAGTGAGGATGGAAGCGATTGTTATGCCCTGCTCCCGGAACAGGGTGGGTACACGCTCAGCTAGTGTTGTGTCCTCGTTAAGAAGCGGTTAATTTGGGTTCGCAGACGTTCACGGTTTGCAGAGGCAGCCTCAACACGGTCCTGCAGTTCAGCAAGTTCATTTGCTTGGAATCTCCATGCTCCAATTTCACCACTCGCATTCTCCTCCAAGCTCGCCATTTAAGATTTCCGTCGGGCTATATCCCTTTCTATCTTAGCTAAGTTGTTCACCAGCTCACCCCTCTCGGTCTGCATAGCCTTGTCAAGCCCTACAAGCTCTGGGTATGTAAGACCATCTGCCCACGTCATCTATAGCGTTATGAAGGTCCTCTATGAAGCTGGTTTCTTCCGCGCTACCCCCCGTCCCGGGCATGGCTTTAGGGCCGCTCCTTTCTAAATTCTCTGCCGCTTTTAGAGCTGCCTGGTCAATGCCTTAGAGGACTTTTGCTTCCTTTGGTGACACCGCTTGTCGGGGACACTCAGTGAACCCCAAACCATCACGGACGGTCTTAGGTCCTCCTCGGCTACTAGCTATTGTTTGAAGTGAAAGCGGTTTTTTGGTGCGAGAATTTGTAATACTTATGTCAGGGTAGTCCTTCAAGCCTAACCCTCCTCCAACAAGTTCAAACTTTGTATAATTGCGGCCATGGGCTTGTGTGTGACCTTTTGCAGCCACTGCATCGTAATAATCATTGACAGCGCCTATAACGAGTCGGCCTCCCTGTGCTATAGACGCATCCATCTCAAGTGCAATTAAGAATTCAACATGGCGAGTACCTACGGACGCAAACTAAACGCACACCGCCGGATACGCGAACCTCTCGGGATAAGGCGAGTGCGACAGTCTGTAGTTATTACAAACAATCCAAGCACTATTGACCAGAACCAGCCGCTGCTGGTTCGCTTCCCCAATTTAGGCACAGAAGGCGTCATTGTCCTCAGGGACAGCACTGCTGGCCTTTACAATCACGCTGACATTGACCGATGTTAACCGCAGCGTTGTGCAAAACCTGGATCGGGCCGTGGTTAAGAAAATGACAGAGCATCGACACATCAGGTGACAGAAACACAACTAAGATATGAGTGGGGGGCAGGAGAGAGGGTTGAGACCGAGGAAGAGGACAAGGCCGTAGCAGATGTGTATAGTAAACAGTTCTACATTCCGTTTGACTTTGAACTCCTCGAGAGTCACATGCCATTCTACCAGAGTGCGCTTAATGACAGACTGGAATAGGAGCTCACGTTTCGGTTTCGGGTTTGGTTTCGGTTTCTGTGTGGGGTTGAGGGTGGGGCCGCCCGAGATTACCCATAGAGGTCTTTGAGTGTGAAGCTTCTGGGGCCACCGTGATATGTTCCATTTTTCACCCTGGTGAGGTCTTCCATGAACTGGGTCATGGTGTCTGGAAAAATCGTTGTAACTCTCCAGTTTCCAGCAGAAGAAAGTCTCATCTGGCCTCTTTGGAAAATCTTTTGGCCTGCCCATCCAGTGGCCGTGGTGAACCAGATCGTAGTCGAGGATGCGGTAAAACTTGCCGTTTGTGGCGTAGTCCCCATCATCTGCGCCGGGAATGGTTGTGTACCCCCAAGCGACCGTCCTTTTATACTTTGTTTTGTTCTTATGATACTCCAAGCTGTATACCTCAGCCTTTTCATGGTGCTCTTAGGCACACAGCCAGAAAACGCGGTCGACAAACACTCCGATGGTCGCTGGTGGGCTGTGGTGAAGCCCAAGCAGATTCTGAGGTTTATACTTGGCTGGAATAATTATTTCAGGGCTCCGAGTGTAGGGACACTTTATTTCGAGCAGAACAATCTCCTTCTCTACCCCATCCTCTACTTCACCACCTGTGACCTGTGAGCCTTGCGGGGGGGGGGGGGGGGAGGCAGACAAGGTCGATAGCAGTCTGAATTGGGAGTACACAAAAGCCATCTGGAGAGTAGGCCGTGTTCTCCCCACCACGGTGAAGGTAAATGTTGTTCCTGAGCACCTTGGTGTTGTATTTTTCTCAATAACCGCAATTGCAACCTCCTCAAAAGCCTGGCCTTAGAGACAGGGGACGCTTAGGCGACCACCCTCGTTGCTAGTTTTTATAGCCAACTTCTTACTATATCTGCTGAAGACAGACCGGTAACTGGATGTCTGCCTGCTAACAAGGTCTGGCCAGATAACATACAGCCCAATCTTCAGTGGAGGAGGGGTTGCAGGGGAAATCCTGGAGCCTCTGTGGTCCTGCTGAAACTGGAGCGCAGTTGTCATATCAGGAGGCTTTTGCACTTTTTCATACAACGTCTATGCATTGAGCATTGAGGGCGGGGCTATTCACAGCCTGATCTAGTCTTTTTCATTGATTGAAACAGTCTGTCGCACCTTTACAGATCTGGCCTTAATTTTACCCTTCATTTGGCTATATTTTTGTGACCTCAGCTAAAACGAACTTATACTCATGATCCGAGATATAACCATCTTCAAGTGCCGCTGATACAATGTCAGCGATGGCATTCAATTTGCTCTGCGCAAGAATGCGGATCTGATCATGTTTCTTCACCTTAATGGTCAGCCGCCGACTGATGAATTTTCCAGCAATTACAAGTAGCCCACAAGCGGCCCCCGTAGCACCCCAGACTGCAGCAATAGGGGCAGCAACCACCGTACACATCAGACCCGCACCACTTGCGCAAAGACACATACCCACAGCAACTAAAGTAGTGTCTACAGCGTCCACTGAGTTTGCTGCACACCTATATTTTTCAATTTCTTTCTCAAGGTGTTGCTTCTTGAGACCGATCTCATTCAGCCGATAGGAGTGGCCCGGATTCTTATCAGGCAGCATAGTTGGTTGTTGTTTCATACTACCGTTATAGGCACATAAGTCTATAAGTCAAGTTCAATAAGGTGTGATACCAAAGATCTTGTTATAATAAGATACTCCACTCGGACGTTTCTGTTGTGAAGCTCGCGACCAGCGCGCCACCTGGTTTCGTGGAAGCTAAAATGTAAACAAAAGCGCGTGGCTCAATGGTAAAAGATAGATCGGCGATAGTATGTACTCAATAATACCGCTGTATTTCTAAAATTTAGCGATTCTTTGATAGAGCCAATACATAAAAACAAAGCCAATTACTATTGACACCCTTTTTATCAATTTGCGTGACGATTTATTAACTACAATAATTTTTTATGAACGTTTGAACAAAGTCGCATATATCAGCATCTACCCCAGGCCTAGCCCCGATTGGACGGTAAAATACATACTTACTCAGACGTCCTGTAGGGTTGAATTTACCCCTTTTTAAGACACAGTCGGACGTATAGTCAACCCTTATTTGATATTAAAAGATAAATCTGAATCATTGGTTTTGTCATATTTGCAGCTGAATATGAGAAGTTGATTTAAATACATGCTCAAGATTTCCTGATTGTCACCCGAACCTCCACCAACCAAATCAAGCAGCTGCATTGTCGGTTGATGGGGTGCCCTATGCAGACGTATGATTTTATTGTGTAATACTGTAAAATGTATTCTTGCTTATTTTTGATTAACAATATAATAATGAAATATTTCAGGACATAGCATATACTAAAAACATTGATGCAGCATGCATTTAATCACCATTAACTCTCTCGCTCTATCTCTCACTTTCTCTGTCTGTCTCACTGTCTGTCTCTCTCTGTCTCACTGTCTCTCTATCTATCTCTCTCTCTCCCCTCTCCCTCTCTCTCCCTCTGGGCTCTCTCTCTCTCTCTCTCTCTCTCTCTCTCGCTCTCTCTCTCTCTATATATATATATATATATATATTATATATATATATATATATATATATATATATATAATATATATATATATATATATATATATATATATATATATATATATATATATATATATATATATATATATATATATATATATATATATATATATATATATATACTAAGGTCATACAACTAAAACTCTCAGTCTTAATAGCTTACGAAGAACAACCACAAATGATATGAGATCTTCAGTATACAGTGTTGGTGCCGGGGTTGCACTAGTGCTCTCTCCGCCCGTCAAATTAACTACCAGGGTCGAGATTTTCAATCCAATTGCAGTGAGGATGGAAGCGATTGTTATGCCCTGCTCCCGGAACAGGGTGGGTACACGCTCAGCTAGTGTTGTGTCCTCGTTAAGAAGCGGTTAATTTGGGTTCGCAGACGTTCACGGTTTGCAGAGGCAGCCTCAACACGGTCCTGCAGTTCAGCAAGTTCATTTGCTTGGAATCTCCATGCTCCAATTTCACCACTCGCATTCTCCTCCAAGCTCGCCATTTAAGATTTCCGTCGGGCTATATCCCTTTCTATCTTAGCTAAGTTGTTCACCAGCTCACCCCTCTCGGTCTGCATAGCCTTGTCAAGCCCTACAAGCTCTGGGTATGTAAGACCATCTGCCCACGTCATCTATAGCGTTATGAAGGTCCTCTATGAAGCTGGTTTCTTCCGCGCTACCCCCCCCCGTCCCGGGCATGGCTTTAGGGCCGCTCCTTTCTAAATTCTCTGCCGCTTTTAGAGCTGCCTGGTCAATGCCTTAGAGGACTTTTGCTTCCTTTGGTGACACCGCTTGTCGGGGACACTCAGTGAACCCCAAACCATCACGGACGGTCTTAGGTCCTCCTCGGCTACTAGCTATTGTTTGAAGTGAAGCGGTTTTTTGGTGCGAGAATTTGTAATACTTATGTCAGGGTAGTCCTTCAAGCCTAACCCTCCTCCAACAAGTTCAAACTTTGTATAATTGCGGCCATGGGCTTGTGTGTGACCTTTTGCAGCCACTGCATCGTAATAATCATTGACAGCGCCTATAACGAGTCGGCCTCCCTGTGCTATAGACGCATCCATCTCAAGTGCAATTAAGAATTCAACATGGCGAGTACCTACGGACGCAAACTAAACGCACACCGCCGGATACGCGAACCTCTCGGGATAAGGCGAGTGCGACAGTCTGTAGTTATTACAAACAATCCAAGCACTATTGACCAGAACCAGCCGCTGCTGGTTCGCTTCCCCAATTTAGGCACAGAAGGCGTCATTGTCTCAGGGACAGCACTGCTGGCCTTTACAATCACGCTGACATTGACCGATGTTAACCGCAGCGTTGTGCAAAACCTGGATCGGGCCGTGGTTAAGAAAATGACAGAGCATCGACACATCAGGTGACAGAAACACAACTAAGATATGAGTGGGGGGCAGGAGAGAGGGTTGAGACCGAGGAAGAGGACAAGGCCGTAGCAGATGTGTATAGTAACAGGTTCTACATTCCGTTTGACTTTGAACTCCTCGAGAGTCACATGCCATTCTACCAGAGTGCGCTTAATGACAGACTGGAATAGGAGCTCACGTTTCGGTTTCGGGTTTGGTTTCGGTTTCTGTGTGGGGTTGAGGGTGGGGCCGCCCGAGATTACCCATAGAGGTCTTTGAGTGTGAAGCTTCTGGGGCCACCGTGATATGTTCCATTTTTCACCCTGGTGAGGTCTTCCATGAACTGGGTCATGGTGTCTGGAAAAAATCGTCGTTTGTAACTCTCCAGTTTCCAGCAGAAGAAAGTCTCATCTGGCCTCTTTGGAAAATCTTTTGGCCTGCCCATCCAGTGGCCGTGGTGAACCAGATCGTAGTCGAGGATGCGGTAAAACTTGCCGTTTGTGGCGTAGTCCCCATCATCTGCGCCGGGAATGGTTGTGTACCCCCAAGCGACCGTCCTTTTATACTTTGTTTTGTTCTTATGATACTCCAAGCTGTATACCTCAGCCTTTTCATGGTGCTCTTAGGCACACAGCCAGAAAACGCGGTCGACAAACACTCCGATGGTCGCTGGTGGGCTGTGGTGAAGCCCAAGCAGATTCTGAGGTTTATACTTGGCTGGAATAATTATTTCAGGGCTCCGAGTGTAGGGACACTTTATTTCGAGCAGAACAATCTCCTTCTCTACCCCATCCTCTACTTCACCACCTGTGACCTGTGAGCCTTGCGGGGGGGGGGGGGGGAGGCAGACAAGGTCGATAGCAGTCTGAATTGGGAGTACACAAAAGCCATCTGGAGAGTAGGCCGTGTTCTCCCCACCACGGTGAAGGTAAATGTTGTTCCTGAGCACCTTGGTGTTGTATTTTTCTCAATAACCGCAATTGCAACCTCCTCAAAAGCCTGGCCTTAGAGACAGGGGACGCTTAGACGACTACCCTCGTTGCTAGTTTTTTATAGCCAACTTCTTACTATATCTGCTGAAGACAGACCGGTAACTGGATGTCTGCCTGCTAACAAGATCTGGCCAGATAACATACAGCCCAATCTTCAGTGGAGGTGGGGTTGCAGGGGAAATCCTGGAGCCTCTGTGGTCCTGCTGAAACTGGAGCGCAGTTGTCATATCAGGAGGCTTTTGCACTTTTTCATACAACGTCTATGCATTGAGCATTGAGGGCGGGGCTATTCACAGCCTGATCTAGTCTTTTTCATTGATTGAAACAGTCTGTCGCACCTTTACAGATCTGGCCTTAATTTTACCCTTCATTTGGCTATATTTTGTGACCTCAGCTAAAACGAACTTATACTCATGATCCGAGATATAACCATCTTCAAGTGCCGCTGATACAATGTCAGCGATGGCATTCAATTTGCTCTGCGCAAGAATGCGGATCTGATCATGTTTCTTCACCTTAATGGTCAGCCGCCGACTGATGAATTTTCCAGCAATTACAAGTAGCCCACAAGCGGCCCCCGTAGCACCCCAGACTGCAGCAATAGGGGCAGCAACCACCGTACACATCAGACCCGCACCACTTGCGCAAAGACACATACCCACAGCAACTAAAGTAGTGTCTACAGCGTCCACTGAGTTTGCTGCACACCTATATTTTTCAATTTTCTTTCTCAAGGTGTTGCTTCTTGAGACCGATCTCATTCAGCCGATAGGAGTGGCCCGGATTCTTATCAGGCAGCATAGTTGGTTGTTGTTTCATACTACCGTTATAGGCACATAAGTCTATAAGTCAAGTTCAATAAGGTGTGATACCAAAGATCTTGTTATAATAAGATACTCCACTCGGACGTTTCTGTTGTGAAGCTCGCGACCAGCGCGCCACCTGGTTTTCGTGGAAGCTAAAATGTAAACAAAAGCGCGTGGCTCAATGGTAAAAAGATAGATCGGCGATAGTATGTACTCAATAATACCGCTGTATTTCTAAAAAAATTTAGCGATTCTTTGATAGAGCCAATACATAAAAACAAAGCCAATTACTATTGACACCCTTTTTATCAATTTGCGTGACGATTTATTAACTACAATAATTTTTTATGAACGTTTGAACAAAGTCGCATATATCAGCATCTACCCCAGGCCTAGCCCCGATTGGACGGTAAAAATACATACTTACTCAGACGTCCTGTAGGGTTGAATTTACCCCTTTTTAAGACACAGTCGGACGTATAGTCAACCCTTATTTGATATTAAAAGATAAATCTGAATCATTGGTTTTGTCATATTTGCAGCTGAATATGAGAAGTTGATTTAAATACATGCTCAAGATTTCCTGATTGTCACCCGAACCTCCACCAAATCAAGCAGCTGCATTGTCGGTTGATGGGGTGCCCTATGCAGACGTATGATTTTATTGTGTAAT
The DNA here is from genome assembly GCA_034190875.2 of Urechis unicinctus. Taxonomy (NCBI): domain Eukaryota; kingdom Metazoa; phylum Annelida; class Polychaeta; order Xenopneusta; family Urechidae; genus Urechis; species Urechis unicinctus. Next base: position 10,000,878 of record CM067354.1, read on the forward strand.
ACTGTAAAATGTATTCTTGCTTATTTTGATTAACAATATAATAATGAAATATTTCAGGACATAGCATATACTAAAAACATTGATGCAGCATGCATTTAATCACCATTAACTCTCTCGCTCTATCTCTCACTTTCTCTGTCTGTCTCACTGTCTGTCTCTCTCTGTCTCACTGTCTCTCTATCTATCTCTCTCTCTCCCTCCCTCTCTCTCCCTCTGTCTCTCTCTCTCGCTCTCGCTCTCTCTCTCTCTCTCTCTCTCTCTCTCGCTCGCTCTCTCTTCTCTCTCTCTCTCTCTAGAGAGATATATATATATATATATAGGTATATATATATATATATATATATATATATATATATATATATATATATATATATATATATATAGATATATATATATATATAAGATATATATATATATATATATATATATATATATATATATATATATATATATATATATACTAAGGTCATACAACTAAAAACTCTCAGTCTTAATAGCTTACGAAGAACAACCACAAATGATATGAGATCTTCAGTATACAGTGTTGGTGCCGGGGTTGCACTAGTGCTCTCTCCGCCCGTCAAATTAACTACCAGGGTCGAGATTGTCAATCCAATTGCAGTGAGGATGGAAGCGATTGTTATGCCCTGCTCCCGGAACAGGGTGGGTACACGCTCAGCTAGTGTTGTGTCCTCGTTAAGAAGCGGTTAATTTGGGTTCGCAGACGTTCACGGTTTGCAGAGGCAGCCTCAACACGGTCCTGCAGTTCAGCAAGTTCATTTGCTTGGAATCTCCATGCTCCAATTTCACCACTCGCATTCTCCTCCAAGCTCGCCATTTAAGATTTCCGTCGGGCTATATCCCTTTCTATCTTAGCTAAGTTGTTCACCAGCTCACCCCTCTCGGTCTGCATAGCCTTGTCAAGCCCTACAAGCTCTGGTATGTAAGACCATCTGCCCACGTCATCTATAGCGTTATGAAGGTCCTCTATGAAGCTGGTTTCTTCCGCGCTACCCCCCGTCCCGGGCATGGCTTTAGGGCCGCTCCTTTCTAAATTCTCTGCCGCTTTTAGAGCTGCCTGGTCAATGCCTTAGAGGACTTTTGCTTCCTTTGGTGACACCGCTTGTCGGGGACACTCAGTGAACCCCAAACCATCACGGACGGTCTTAGGTCCTCCTCGGCTACTAGCTATTGTTTGAAGTGAAAGCGGTTTTTTGGTGCGAGAATTTGTAATACTTATGTCAGGGTAGTCCTTCAAGCCTAACCCTCCTCCAACAAGTTCAAACTTTGTATAATTGCGGCCATGGGCTTGTGTGTGACCTTTTGCAGCCACTGCATCGTAATAATCATTGACAGCGCCTATAACGAGTCGGCCTCCCTGTGCTATAGACGCATCCATCTCAAGTGCAATTAAGAATTCAACATGGCGAGTACCTACGGACGCAAACTAAACGCACACCGCCGGATACGCGAACCTCTCGGGATAAGGCGAGTGCGACAGTCTGTAGTTATTACAAACAATCCAAGCACTATTGACCAGAACCAGCCGCTGCTGGTTCGCTTCCCCAATTTAGGCACAGAAGGCGTCATTGTCTCAGGGACAGCACTGCTGGCCTTTACAATCACGCTGACATTGACCGATGTTAACCGCAGCGTTGTGCAAAACCTGGATCGGGCCGTGGTTAAGAAAATGACAGAGCATCGACACATCAGGTGACAGAAACACAACTAAGATATGAGTGGGGGGCAGGAGAGAGGGTTGAGACCGAGGAAGAGGACAAGGCCGTAGCAGATGTGTATAGTAACAGGTTCTACATTCCGTTTGACTTTGAACTCCTCGAGAGTCACATGCCATTCTACCAGAGTGCGCTTAATGACAGACTGGAATAGGAGCTCACGTTCAACGACTACAACCGCGTGATTCACGTAACAGGCGGCACTGACGCCAGCTACAAAATTGATGGCAACTCGCTGGAGTATGACATGGTTACCCAACCAGAGTGGGCCTGTATAATACGCACCCAGTACACAGGTCGGCTCTCGATTCTGTATGATGCACAGCTTAACATTAAAGATGGCAGGTTCGTCAGCGAAGTCTACTAACAAGGGTTTGATGAAAAATGAGTTTAGATTTCCAGATGGTCCCTGTTTGGCAATTGTTTGTGGGCAGACAGGATGTGGGACAACCGCATTCATCCTCGACCTCCTCCAAGGGCCCTTTTCGGCGCCTTCACGCATATTGTAATTCTCTGCCCTACCATACGTTTCAACGAGGCCTATCAGATGCGGTCATGGGTGTGGGATGATTCGGAGGTGTACGTGGTTGACCCAGGGGAGTGGCGCCATGACCACTTGAGGGCTTTCTACCACTGCTTCAATGGCGAACCTACCTTCTACATTATTGATAACTGTTCGACAACAAAAGCCCTATCCAAGAATAATGACGTTATCCAAACTGGCTTTTAGCGGCCGCCATGCGCAGCAAAGTGTCTGGGTCCTCTACCAGAAATTCAACTCTGTGCTGAAGGATCTACGTGAACAGACCCGTTGGTTGGCACTTTTCCACACCAAGGATCGTGACTCGTTTGAAGACGCCCTACGAGAGAATGATGTGATTCCAACGAGTGAGGAACGTGCCACAGTACGCCATCTACTAGCAAAGACCAAGCACGCAAAACTGCTGCTGAAGGCTGATCAACCCACTGGATATGCCGTCGATTGAGGCGGCCTTAGGGGGCAGGGGCGCCCAGCCGCGGCCTCCCCATCTCTGCCCTGTTTCCCGTCGGGGGAGCAGTGCAATATATTACACTTTGAAGGTGTATACATATATTCATCGATCCTGATACCATTATTGATCAACTCCTTGAGCAGGACGCGACTAGCCCGCCTGCCACAAAGTCTGAGTGAGCGAAACCCCGTTGCACCCAGGTGTAGATTTATCTTCTAAGAGAGATAGGCTTGCTGCTGTCATAGCTGGGAGTCAGACTCGTCAGTACCTTGGCGATAAGCACCTGTCGACTGCAAAGATTGAATCAATGTCTGATGAAGAGATTACAAAGCTCTATACCAAATATGAGGCTTGGCTGGGCGCTAGCATGACGCGGACTCTGGGATAATTTTCTAGCGTTGCTTGTATGTTTCTGCCAATCCCCCCCAGAACATCAGCTAAATCTTATTACAGACCTTGAGACTGACCCTTTTGTCGGGCACGCGCTAAGAACTGCCACATGTGAACTTTGTCTTTCCTATGGTATGATGTCGGCTCCGCTTACCATGGACCCTAACAACCGTCAAGTACTGCCGATTTGGAGCAGCACTCCCGCCATCTGGCCGTCCGACACCCCTCCTACATAGGACCTGCCTGGGTGCTGTCAATTGAAGGAACATAATCAGTAGGTAACATGGAGAACGCAAATCAAGAGATAACTGCGGTGACTAGTGATCAGCCTGCACCTCATCCTCCACCTGCATCAAAGGAGAAACCTACAAAAGACGCTAAAAAGATTGTGGCAGGCCGAAAGGGCACTGCGGCTCCAAAAGCTAATCAAAATAGACTACTGAGAGAGCTGCAGGAGGCCAGGTTCGTGCTGCAGTCTGACAATCGGGCCCCCCAACTTGACTGTGGCGGTGAAGTGGGGTCCGTAGCAGGGCAGTTGGGTTCGACTCAATCTTGGCCAACGTAGGCGACATCACCTTTGTTTGTCGGTGAAGTTGGGGTGTTTGGACTAGCATTGTATTGCTACAGGCACAAACTAGTAGGCTCAGCCCCAAAACAGGTTGTGCCCAGGGGAGAGCCAGCGAAAATCAGAACCTCCGGTCGCCCATTTAAAGGATCCATTATATATGGAATGAGATGACAACACCAACTACTGATGAAAAAATGCTCGTCAACGCCCTGTACCACGGAACAGTTGTTTGTGGTATATCACTAGGTTATGCCAAGCTTGCTAAGATGACTCTGGGTGGTGGTGCGCCACGTTTTGATTTCACCCCACGCAACCTGGCTTTGGCTGTTGCCGATGTATCACAAGCTATGGCCACAAAGGATATGCTAATTAAACAAGGAATCTTACCAGTTGATATTCTGAAATAATGGCCACGATTGCTCTGCTTGTTTGAGGCGCTCTTGTTTACGCCCTTGCATTCTCTGGGAGCAACTTTTTATTCTCTAAATTACGAAGCAGCCAAACGGACGCGGAACGTAAACGCCATGATATGGCAATCGAGCAGCTTTAATCTGCTCTGGTAGGTGCACTCGAAAGGATATACAAGCGAGGACCACTGGGGTGGCCTAATCTACTTCAGATAGACCCCGGACGGGAGTTTATGGGAGCAGTGAATCAGCTGCTAGCAAAACATGGGGTATCAGTCAGACGTGGCCGTGTGAATATCCATTGAGACCAGGCTGTGGTAGAGTGCTTTAACCAAGCACTTGCTGAACGACTCTTTGGACACCAGTACGCCTTAGAGTTAAGGGATACTTGAAAACGATCAACTGAGTGGGTTTCTCGACTGCAGGCTGTAGTCTCTTCGAAAAGTAATGAGGTGACCCGCTTGACTGGCAAAAAACCTAAAGATGCTATAAAGGCAAAACGAGATGCACAAAAGCCCTCTTCAGTAGTACCAGGGAGCCCGGCTCCGTGGCTTTGTAAAGGAGGAACTGATTGTGGTGCCGGCCGGTACCCAGCTGCCACCAGACGGTATTACCAATTAGACAAAAGAAAGATCGTTAGTAATGGAAGTAACAGGAAAGTGTCCCTGTAAATTACTTGGGAAGAGAGACTCCTGTGACAGGCCCTGTAAGTTTGACTTTTGTGCAATGCACAGGTTTACGATTAAACGGGGGATCGTAAATCGGCTTTGTGCAGAGTGTCATAAGGGCATAAAAAATAACCTAGGGCTGTGTATAGATTGTGGATTCGAAAGGGTTAATCACAAGTGCCTTCGTAAAAGAAGAGGCTTGAGGGCGAGGGGAAAGGGCCGGGTCGTAGGAAGGCCCCTCTTCAGGCGGCTCACATTGAGACTGAGAAAGGCATGCTAGATAAACATTCTCGAGCTAGGAAGACAAAGCCCCAACGTCCGCCGGCTGCCCCGGTCACAGATGGTGGTGGCACCCCCACACCAGAACCCCCTCAGGCTAGGAAGACCACTCTTTTACGTTCTCGTCTCAGTAAGGCTACCCCCAGTCTCACTATAGCCAGCCTATGTGAGAAGGTGAATGACCTCCTGATCGCGGAGGGGGCAGAGGGTGAAGGGAGAGGTGTCCAGCAGTGGTGTGGGAGAGGTGTCCAGCAGTGAAGTTCACCACCAGGAATCAGTGGCTGATCGGAAATGGTAGGTGTGGATACATCCATGGTTGAATACAATACACCCTGTCTGCCGGCGGTCTATACCCTTTGCCGGTAGGCTTGGTGCGGCTATGCCCGTAGACCAGGGTGTGTACACCACCCGAAGCTATCCATCGCTTTATATCAAAGGGGGATAGAGACACCTTATTATCGTGCAGACCATATATCTTGTGGCTGTCACTTCGAAGCATGTTCATCCCATGGCGGAAGCGCTTCTGGTCGAACAGCGATTCAAGGTATTGTGCGTGGCGCAGTTTAACCCACTTCTACAGCATCTCCTGGATTTTGGGGCCGGCGGGGTCTATCGCAGAGTCAATGTCTGCTTTCCCTAGAACCACCTGCTGCTTGTTTCGTAGGACTGGCTCTGCGTACTCGTGACACCATCTTTGTCGGTCTTGTAGAGACTTACTTTGACTGCGAGCTGGGTTTTGACGCCACCTAGCATGTTCAGCTTCTCAGCCAGAACTTTACGAACCTGGGGTTGCACGCCTTTCTAGAAGGTCAGGAGGTCCGAGGCATTGGGGTGAGTCTTGGGAACGTTCATGACACAGCCTCGCAGTTGGTTGTTGATGGCCCGCTTGGTTTTCCTGAATTTGAGGCGGGGAGTGGGGACTGGTCTGAGGCTTGTTCGGGGAACTGGGACCAGTCTTACACGGCGGAGTGGTTTACTGGAGGCGGGCCTGGGGTGTGGGGCTGGTACTTTCGCCACTTCAGACCAGAGTCGGGGGGGGGGGGGGGGTGGAGTCGGCGAAGGGGCTGGCGTCGCGGTCCCCCATGGTTCTCAGTCTTGCATAGATCTCCTTGTACATCCTATTGAAGGCGTTTTTCTTTTCGAGTGCCGCGAGGCGACCTTCGTCCGTGGAAAGGGTGGCAGGGCCTGGCCTTGGATTTCGGTATAGTCGGCTTGAGCCTGTTGTGCGCGTGTGTGGTTCGGCGTCATTACTATACTGCGCTTTAAGCCTAAAAGGGCGACTAAAAACGAAAAAGGGAAGTCGTGACCCGAAACTGAAACTTTTTGGAGGCCGAATTGGATATATGGGTTGTGGGCCATTTGATTCGGTGGTCAGCGGTCCCAATACCACCACCACCCCCCACCCCTCACTACGCCAGACCCGCTATTATCTATACAACTCAACGACTTATATTTTTTATGAATACGTTTGAGACAGACAACTCAGCTTATCCTCTCAAAAACCTGACTTTGAGAACATTTGATCTAAAGCCTGTTTACACACGCGCAGCATGCGCGAACAAAAACCAGAGGCAATCGTCTCATGCATGCTTTTGATGTTTGGCAATATCGCCGTAAGTAATTAACCCAGAAAGAGTGCGATAACTGACTCCCACACCCGGGCGCGCGATTAGACGAATTCAACTTGCCCAAAATCGTTTTCAGTCGCCATTGAAGGGCGGGCGACCGATAGTTACCATCCCTGCAGCGCTAACTACGCATAACTTCCACGAAGACAATATACCGAAACGCAACTGCATACAATAATCATACAGACTTTCATTGAATGGTTCAACTTAATAATCGTTACGTATGCATGGAGCAAACGCATTTTGGAACCGTATTTTGGAACATCATGCATCAGAGGAACGACGGTGTCAGTGCTTTGTCCGATCAATCAATGGCTAAACGCAAACCATATGTACTCAAACCTGTAGTCATTCCTGACCTCCTTCATAATTATCATGTCTTGGACATTCATATACTTATATACTGTTCGGAAATTTCAATGGGCTATCCTAAAAATGCCAAAATTGAAACTTCATGCCTGACAATATTCTGGTGTATTGGTTACATCAGAAACCATGAAGTTAGTAGTCAACTCAGCAATACAGTCAACATAATGAAAGTCCAAAGGCGGCCTGCATACTACAAACAACATTTCTGAACATAATTTAAATAACAGATAGAGAACAGTAAAGAATTTCTAAACTTATTATGCCTATGAAAACGGCATTAACAGTTATAAAAGCTGCTTGAGCGATTTTTTTGTCAAAGGTCAAGCTACCAGCATCTGTTACCATATCTTGTTGTAAGTCCCATAATGAAATGATTGACAATTTCTTCAATGATATAATGAATGCATGAGTACAAGCTGGAATCCACAGCTCTTATTCAAAGGGTGAGAGGGATTTGTGTCAGGAGGTGAACAAGCAAACTCAAAAATCGGCATCTGTGCCGTCTCTTGTTGATAACATTCAAGGGAACGTAGGTGTCTGCTCTTTGTTTAAGGACAATCTGAGAATAAGAGATATAGATATATATATAGAGATAGAGAGAGATATAGAGAGATATATAGAGAGAGATATAGAGAGAGATATATAGAGAGATAGATAGATAGAGAGAGAGATATATAGATAGAGAGAGAGAGAGATATATATATATAGATAGAGATAGAGAGAGATCTAGAGATAGAGAGATATAGAGATAGATAGAGAGAGAGAGATAGATCTATAGAGATATATAGAGATATAGATATATAGATATAGAGATCTATATATATATATATATATCTATATATATATATCTATATATATATATCTATATAGATATATATCTATATATCTATATATATATATATATAACAAACATTAAAGGTGACAACTGCCCAGAAAGCGTTTTGTGTACCCACGGTGTTTTCTTCCGAATCATATAAAAATGTCGATAATTGCATCTCTCGAGATTTCATCTGACACTGTCTTGAACGCCTATTTGAGCGTTCATGGTTTACTAATGACGTAACACGGATATCATCTATTAGATGACGAAGAATACATTAACCAACCTATCGTCGCATGGGCCATCCAATTCCTGGTGAATTATGCGTCAAATGAAACCTCAAACCATGATAGGCACAAACATTATCCCACAAAGCAATCAAGTTTATAGTTTGGCTTCTAATTTTTGAGCGTGATTGTATTGTTATGGATTTGGGAAACACAGGAGTGAGTCGTGGATAAAAGAGTGAAAGATTGCCACGAGCTTGGATGTTGTGCGTATACAGTGAAAGTGTGATAAGTATAAAAGGAAAATGATTGTACGAAACTGTCATCTACAAAGTATATGTATTACATGCCTATTGGTGACATTATCGTAGAATTGACCAACAACAAGAAATTATGTCTAGTTGCCTAAGGACGTCAAAACCGTCATTTATGAATTGAAGTTCTTATGGTACTCCACCTCATTTTTCCCTGCATATTATCTTCGTCTCCAATTGTATTTCAAAGCGTACCATTTTCAATAATAAGGCAATACGGTCAAATCCTGATTAATTAACTAGGTCTTTGCAGAGCTTGCATAAGTGAATATCCCAGCACGAGGAAATATAATACAGCAGCAGCTGGTCAGGAATATTTCCAATTTACGCATGTTATTAAGACATGTAAAATGAATGGGAAAGTTTAATTAAAATATACTTAGCATCTACCGTGCAGTTATAATCAAGGCGGTCAATATCTATTCAATTTTAGTTTATTGAATTGAATATATAAATATCTATCTATATATATATATATATGCATATGTATATATATATATATATATATATTTATTTATACATATGTATATAAATATATATATATATAGATATATACATATATATATATAACTATATATATATTCATATATATCCATATATATATATATATCCCTATATATATATATATGTATATATATATATATATATATATATATATATTCAATATATATATATATATATATATATATAATATATATATATATATATATATATATATATATGCGGTTTGTCATGTACTGGGGATTGTAATGGGGAGACTTACTATGCAACGTTATCCTTGGTGAACTTTGAACAATCTGAAAATGCCATTTTTATTATTCTAGTCGGTATATTACTTGCCACACGTTGCTGTATACTTTAACTGGCATTTGATTAACACGTTATGGCTGAAAACGCGCAAGCAACTCGACTCATATATACTGTTTCGTAAGTTCGTAATAATTTTTTTTTCAATGGCCACTCGCTCACTCCCTATATTTTATTGACTACCGTGGTAATCAAGATCAGTGATAAACCGTCACATTACTTGCTCGTGAGACGTTTTACGTGTAATAAACATCTTATTATCGTGATGAGAGTAAATATGAAGGTCGCTTGCAACAATGCACATCACTAACTCTTGTTTCATGTAGGAGAACTTTTTTAACAAGTGAACATTGCATGTTCTGAAACCCCCTTTAAGAGCAAAGCAAGAAGTTAAGTTAAGTCAAAACTATGTGTAGTGCTGCTCTGGGAGATAAACAAAAAGCTGCCAGTACAATTCGGCTTGTATAATCCTGAATAGACATCATACCGCTGCTTGTGTTAATATCAAGCTAATATGACTCTATCAACATTGCATTGTTAATAACGAAGGACCTTCTCTAAGAATGTATCTTGCTTTTGCTTTTTGCCATTTAATGCACTCTGTGGAGACTGCAGGCATCAAAAGCCATACTGATATCATGTTTCGTTAGACGGAAAACCCATCAGAGCTGTTTCCAATCAACGCCGACCTTGCATTGAACCTGACTTGCTTCATTGAGCTTGCTCATAGGAGGGTACTTTTTACTATCTGCCTATTTAGATCACAATCAGTTTGTCTAAGCTAATACGTACTCTTTTGTCATTACTACTACGATCATGTCTACTTCAATGATGTCAATCTCATGTTCTTGCAATCCTCTGATAGATAAGTAACCCCAGTGAATTGTTTGCTTTAGGGTATGGCAAGCATCCGGTTCACTCGTTATAAATCAATCAAGGACAAAGAAAGTGATTGTTGGATTTAGTAACACGCTCTTTGGGAATTATTTGTTTATGTACATTACTATATTTATGGCATTGTAGTGATCGCACATATATTGCAATGTTACTACCATTGTTTCTATTTTAACACACATGAGGTGGACAATTTGAATGAAATACTTTTATTTGAAAATCCTAGGCAATAAACGCTAATTTTAAATTTTGCCTGGAATAATTCAAATGCAGCATATATTGTATGAAAGACCGCACAACAAAAACAAAGCCACAAATGTTTGCAAAGCTAATGACATTAAATTATTATTGCTTCTATAAATAAGTTTTTCATGCGTATTTTACAATATCGGGGAAAATATACATGGTGTCTTAGAAAAGTCACTGTGATGAATTACAGCTAAGACAAATACATAATACCTTGTATTGGACATTCAAACAAAAATATTTCTTATATAGTGCTAAATAGCATCATGGGATGTTAATGGCGGCTTATTGTAGGTTTTTACATGATAGGCGTTTAGATCAGACCAGCAATTTATACTCACTGAAGTCTGAATTCATAGGTATCAAATATGTTTCAACATCTGGTAATACAAACGAGGCTGTCTGCCACTTAAATAGGTTTATGGAAGTCTCGGGGCGACATCATATAATATCAATGTATCATATATTATATCAAGTATTCTAATGAACGTTTCATGATCGGTGCCTCGTAGCACCTGGCTGCCTGGGGTTATTGACGCTTAATTCGTGCTGCAACCTTTTAAAAATCTTTGCTCTAAAGTATGCAATATGTCACACTTAAGGGCTTACGAAAATTTAGCGAAATAGATTTGACGAAGCGAGGGTTGTATATGTGACAGTTCGAAATAGGACCACTAAGTGAATAGCTACACAGTCGTGATTTATGGACGGTCCTAGCATATGTGGAACATTGGGACTTTTGCCGTGGCAGACGAATTGATTCCCACATCGTTATTCAAAAGCAACCTGACACGAATCTTGCCTAAGCTGTTGATTGATTACTGCAATGTTAAAAATATTCACTTGTATAATCTCCTCGATGATTTGGCTCCGTTCGGTACATGACGCCTAGCATGTGATATTTCGTATTGAGACTGCTACAACTACAACTAAAAGACTTACGAAGATGATCCATAGTGGCGCCTATTGATGGAAATATGTATGCTAAGGTTTAAGTGAGAGTTGACAAAAAAGCAACGGCAATGTGAAAAACGAGCAAGCGGTATACCTCTGAAAAGTAAATCCGAATGCTAGATAAGACACGCTCTTAATGCTGACATCATATCATACTAAGAGGCTAAGACACCGCAAAATAAGCAATACTTGGTATCGCATGCCCACTTATTCCATTCTGCATTCAACTAAGCCTGCATTAACAATTGAGCCGGCCTTCAAGGATTCGATCTTGCAATAAGTTATGTGGATGTAGATTTTGCGTATTCACTTGTGCGAGAAACATATTCGACGAAGCAGTGTCGTTTGAATAGAGTTATATAAATATTTAATGACGTTAACCATGCACTATTGTTTAAACAAATGCATAATATTTTTCGGCAGATTGGGATACAGATTTTAACATGTTGAATGCATTGCGCAGTCAAAATTATCCAAAAATATCTGGATCTAATTAATATTACACAACTTCTGGTATAAAAGTTTTGTTACATTTGTTTATACTATTATACGCAATGAATGAAAACTATTTCAATTATACTATGATCTTAATCACGCAACCATACTCTCTGAAATTTGTTACAGAAGGTAAATATAGTTTCGTCATCAATCTAGGTCAGTAGGTGGGTGAATCGCTGTCAAGCTGGTGGTTGTTGATTATTTCAAGACTTCATTGTGATTCCCTGATGAGTACTCCAGCAACGCAAATGGCCATTGCTCTATGCGGCGATAGATGCAGCAAGCTCAAATAGGAATGGGACGAGTTATTCCTTTAGATGTTTAGCCGCTGGCGATTTGGTCATCTGTGTGAGAGCAAATATCATAGATAGCTGCACGGTTACTTTGTATACGCTTCAAAGAGGCAAAATAAGTGGCCCGTCCTTAGCTCCTAATGATCCTGCTTGCTCCGTTACTTCAATACCAAAGGGTCAACAGTAGCCACTTAATCAGGGAGACGGAATGGCGTCTAATTGAATAGGTGAATAAAGCTACCAAATTGGTTCCCAAATGTGATCGCATAATCATTACAACTGTTAAATCAAAATCCACCAACGTGAAATCTTATGGAACATCTTCCAAACTGCCAACGCATTAGTAGCAGTTGCTATATCGATAGCATCACGCTGTTCTGTCTTCTGATGTGTTTCGTTACGTCTACCACGTTCCCTACTTTGTATACCTCCATATTATGCTCAACTACACCATGTGTTTGCTAACAGCACATAAATGATCGAACACCAACCGCATCTTAATATTTCATAATTTATTAACAACTATGCACAAAGCAAACATTGGAATTGTTATAAGAAGGGCAAAGTGAATCGAGTGAGTCATTGCTTTGCATGTAGTGGGATAATCAGGCTACGACACCGACCCCCCCCCCCCCCCATATCAATGTGTTTGAATAATAATACCCAGGGTACGAATCCAGAAAGAAGTCTTTGTTGCCTTTTCCAATCCTTTTTGCGACACGCTTCGGTTATTCATTGCCGTGTTGAAGATACACCCCCTAACGTCGGACCAACGGGTACTGTCAAGTATTTAGGTGACTCAATGCTGCAAGTGACAGCCATGTTCATATCAGTTAACCAATTCAACGAAGATTTTGTGCCTAACCGCTCTGTCAAATCATTGAATAATCCATCTGCTCGTAGGTTGTTTAAGGAACACGCATTCTCTTAAGAGTTAATGAATCCGATTCCATTCTGATATAACATTGGTCACATTTGTGCATGGAAAGTGGGACAAGCCAAAAAATGATAGTGATTAATATGAAACGGCGGCATACGGGCTTGTGCGACTGCCTTCAAACATAGTTTCGAACGATAGCGCACCCGAAAGCCTTTTAAAAAGTGTTCAATCAGTTCATTGAGGCCTAACCGCTCTCTTATGTACCGTTGTTAGTTTATTTAATTATACCAAAGATCTTGTTATAATAAGATACCCGACTCGGCAGCTCGCCCAACAAATTTCGTGACATCGCGTAGGCAGCGCCCCCTACTTTTGTGGAAGCTACTCAACGCACAGCAGCCAACCAACTTCGATATGATTTGCGAGTATGTCTGACTAGAAGTCAAACACAAATTGGCATTTCTGCGCTGCAATTTACTGCTTGAATTGACAAAGGCCTTTCCACCCTAGGAAATGAATGTTCTAGCATATGTCTCTGGCTATATTGCCCAGAAATTAAGTTGTGTGCAATATGCAGAAACAAAGTTTCTGTAGTCAATGATAAACATGACCAGAAGAATTACCGAAGTGCAATGGAAGGGCTCGTTGTCCCAACCAAATCACTAGTAGATGCATTATGCAGGCTTAAGGACACATTACCGCAAATTCATTGACACAGTATTATACAGTAAGCAAGTGAAAGCCAGGGTTGTAAGCATTCTAGCTAAAGAGGTCTCATTAGAGAAACTCCAATGTGAATCATGCAGGTGTCATGTTTCTGTAATATGTATTATGGTGAACATCAGGCTGCATCATTCCCTTAGAGAGGCTAACTGTAAGTTAAGGGATCATAAGGGGAGAAAAAATCGTAGGACATTGACATTTTCCCAGACTTAAAATTTGTGCTCTTATTTGTTTTAAGTGCTGTTGCATGTGTAGATTTCCGAAAAATCAAATATTGATATTTGTTTACTTAGTTCCTTGAAAGCCCTCTATGGCAGATGTACAAGGACTATTCTATCATAAATCCACACCAGTATATAGGACTACTGCACCTAAGATTAATTGTAGTGGTGGGGGGAGCTTGTCGAACAAAGGTGTCCCTGAATATACTGTTAGAATGGTTGGTTGCATGGTACTCCAATCAGATGTGTGTGTAAGATGGGGCAGAACTATGTCTGGTTGATTTGGGTGTGTGTTTAATGGCATAAGACAGGGAGGCATATTGTCAACCTATCTGTTCAGTGTTTATATGGATGAATTGAGCTCTGATTTTAAATAATTGTTGTGTTCAGTGTAGTGTTAGTGTGCTTATTGTTAAACTATCTCTAATGATGATATGCTGATGATCTCATTTAAAGACTTGTTGTGGTTGTTCTGAGTAAGCTATTAAGACTGAGAGTATTAGTTGTAATGACCTTAATATAATATATATATATATATATATATATATATATATATATATATATATATATATATATATAGAGAGAGAGAGAGAGAGAGAGAGAGAGAGAGAGAGAGACAGAGAGAGAGAGAGACAGACAGATGAGAGACAGAGACAGACAGACAGACAGACAGAGACAGAGAGAGAGAGAGAGAGACAGAGGGACAGAGAGACAGAGAGAGAGAGAGAGAGAGAGACAGAGAGAGAGACAGAGAGAGAGAGAGAGAGAGAGAGAGAGAGAGAGAGAGAGAGAGAGAGAGAGAGAGAGAGAGAGAGAGAGAGAGAGAGCGAGCGAGTTAGTTAATGATGATTAAATTCATGCTGCATCAATGTTTTCAGTATATGCTACGTCCTGAAATAATTCATATTATATTGTTATTCAAAATAAGCAAGAATACATGTTACAGTACTGCATAATAAAATAAAATCATACGTCTGCACAGGGCACCCCTTCAACCGACAATGCAGCTTGTTGATTCGGTGGAGGTTCGGGTGACAAATCAAATATCATTCAATCGGGAAATCGTTAGCATGTATTGAAATCAACTTCTTATATTCCGCCGCAAATATGTACGCACTAATGACAAAACCAATATGATTCAGATTAATCTTTTAACATCAAATAAGGGTAGACTAGACGTCCGACTGTGCCTTAAAAAGGGGTAAATTCAGCCCTACAGTACGTCTGAGTAAGTATGGGGCTAGGCCTGGTATAGATATATGCGACTTCGTTCAAACGTTCATAAAAAAATATCGTAGTTAATAAATCGTCACACAAATTGATAAAAAAGTGTCAATAGTAACTGGCTTTGTTTTTATGTATTGGCTCTATCAAAAAGTCGTTAAATTTTAGAAATACAGCGGTATTTTTGCGTACATACCATCGCCGAACGATCTTTTACCTTTGAGCCACGCGCTTTTGTTTACATTTTAGCTTCCACGAAACCAGGTGGCGCGCTGGTCGCAAGCTTCACAACAGAAACGTCCGAGTCGGGTATCTTATTATAACAAGATCTTTGATTATACTAATACACAATCTGCATAGACAAATATCATGTAGTATGAGTCGTTTGGTTCTTCTGTTTTCTAATGACAACCTATTACTCACATATCGCACAAATCACACAGACCGTTTTACCGTTTAACAGAGGCTTTAGTTGATGGCTATGCAAAATAAAGTGTTTTGTAAGTTGTCTGAGATCAAATTACTTCGCGTAAATATGAAAGGCGATGATAGAATATCGGGGCATTCCCAGTCAACGCTCCACATTTAATGGTAATGTGACCTATTGAGAAACCGCTGAATGGATGGATTTGTAGCATAGTATAGTACTGTTATATACGCAAAACTCGCTTGAGCGCTTCCGGATTTGCATATCTTATGTTTTCGAATCCAAAGAATGTTTAACAACAGCCACGTTTTTACGGCAAGTGGAGTACTTTTTAACTGAAGAAGCGTGTGCTCCACTTTTAGTTTATATTTGATATAATGCATGGATGATATTTTGAGTCAACGTACGGACTATCTAACATCTTTTGTTTATTAGGCCTCCCTCGAGCCTCGATTGTCACATATGGCCAACAGTGAATTGATTTTGTCTCTCGCCTGTCTGGTTTTATTTTTACCCAAGCCATGTATCCTATACACATCTTAACGACGTCCAATGATTTGGTGAAAAAATGCGCTATGCAGAGAAGCATCATAGCTCGACTTGACATCAGGGCCGTGCTCTGTCGGGTGACAAAATTCAACTCCCCGTCTCATGCGCGAGCTACAGGTAGAATACAGATTAAGCCGCAATGGCGTATGTCATAAGGCGAGGCATATCTCAGCTCGATGCTTTTGCAACTCAGTGTAGCTCCACAGGTCAAGAGATGTCTTGCGAAAGGAGACTGTTGCTTCGCTGGAGGTCTCTTGCCGAGTGAAACTAACTAATCTACTGCAGGGATAGGAAGCAAATACCTTTACGACTCATTGGCCACCAATCAACTCCATGCAGTGTTTGCTCTTTTCAAACGACTACGCTAACTGTCATCGACTATTTCTAGCCGCCTGAGTATTTTGAGAAATACTTAGAACTTGAGCTATTATTACCACCAGGAGCACAACGCTTTTAGGAGGGCGTGGTTCTATTAGCAAAGACAAATCGGCCATCGATTAAAAACTTGAAGGCTCATAAGATTGTTTGATAAATTCTATATATCCCGTAATTTGATATACATAACAAACATTACCAATCTAGCTAGAGATAATACCAATTTTCAGATTAATTTGTTCATCAACGTTTCATCGATTATGGTGTGACCCATTGAGTTATTATTACAGGGAAGCAGAATCAATATGCTGATATGAGATTATGAATCAGTCGTGGAATTATTTCGTTAATTGGTAGGTTACAAGGTAGCGTAACAAGCATCACAAATCAACTGCCTTAATGTGACTCACAACACTGCGGACCAACAACTGGCATCGCTTGAGTCTGATTGGTCACTGTTTGATGCATTGCCTAGATTAGAAAACAAGCTAAAAGCTGTTGTTACCTTTCCCTAAAACTTTACATAATGCATTAAATCTTTCCATTAACACTTGGTTGTGGTTAAAGATGGGATTCGCATGCCAGCACATCATGAAACGTTTAGCCAAAAGATTAACACCTCGTCCACATCCAAACATTCCAATTGAAAAACTGTCTTTAATGGTGCCCACGAGCTACACTGTCACCAACGCAAAAGCAATAACTTTATTAAGAATGCATTCCAAGCGTTACATTCAATACAAAAATCCAAACGTCGATGTTACCCGGCATGACTAGTTTTAGACAACTTGCGAACATCGGCTAAGCTAGGGCAGTTATACAGATTACATCTAATATGGAGCCCAAGTAATGGCAAATCTGGCAGCATAGACACTTCCAACAAAGAAAGGTTTTGTATTTTCCTTATCTGGTATATAGCGATATCACTCGAAATGTTTTAATGATCCGCCTTACATAAAATCATGTTGATCTGCACCTTTGTTAGTTTAATACAACACGACATGAAATCCTCGGAAATGTTTCAAAAAATATCAAACCCAACGTTTACTTTGCTTATTTGAGGCGCAGATGTACGGATCGAACGAGTACATTACTTAGTTATGAATTTGGCAACCTCGGTAAGTTAGCAGTACAGCCTGCAGTTATTAGGGTCGCATGGTTTGTTGTTGTTGTCTAACTTTCAAGCAACAAAGCCATATGCCGTGATCCTGCGCTATTTATATAGATAAACCTACCACATTGAATATGTCGACGTGTTTCCTGAATTGCATGCCGCGGTGACAACGTCTGATTCATCCAGATATCTGAAACTGATTGAATATTATATTAACGCTGTCGAATACCATCAGTGTGAAATGTTTCCATGTACTCGATTTTCAATGCAGGTAATCATTCAGGGAAGAATTGCAATAATGCCGGTAACATGCACGAAAGACATTACTAAAACATTTAGCATGTAATAAACGCACATAAACACTTGCGGCTTTTATTTGGCACACAAAAGTGGTTGCAATATTTAAAGCAATGGAGGTTTTATGCATCGCTTTGCAACCGTGAAAGTATGCAGAAAGTAACCTTAGTAGCATCAATTCAAGCGTAAGGAAATGGCAATAATTGGAGATATCTAATAAATTGCCTTTTTTTCACTCAGTAGAAGAAGTATTTTCCAAATGAGCAATCGTTCATTCATTCATTTCTTTATCAATTCATTATTTGGTCCGTTACAATATTTTGTTTTCACAATGCTTCGCAGTCTTCAGACATGTTTAACATCTATGCAAGGAATAATTGCATCCTATCCCAAGCAATGAGATCCGTGTGTGCTCTATCAGTGCAATAACAGCAGAATTCCGTGTTTGATGAAACGGGCTTCTCTGCTATCTGCTAAGAACATTTATGACTAATGGGACAATGCAGGACCAGGTATCGTTTTGTGGAATAAGCCACTTTGTTAGTTGCAAAGAAATCACCGACCTATATACAACTATTCCAGGTAATTCAACAAGCGTTTACGATTGACACGGTCATAGTTTCTCCCATAAAAGATCTGACAATCGAAATCCAATCATAATTTTGTAGCATAAATGTTTGCAAGTAGTGAATCGAAACTGCACTACCGTAGAAGAATAGCCATTATCAGTGTATACAAAACAATACATTCACAACTTTACATTTGTTAGGTTGCTAACCACATTGCATGCTTAAACATTGAGAGTAATACGTGCAATGCAACCATGTTGGTGGTAGTAAAAATGATTTAACTGTAATATTCAGTATGACATGGTATGAACGATTGACATATTCCCTGACGCTTTAACCAGCTGTCCCAGAAAAGCTTTTGTTTGTAGCACAACATGCTGTGCCACTTCAGGTCAGTGACAGGAGGCTCAACACATCCTCACTGACAATTATACACTGTCCGGGCGGCATTCCTGAAACTATGAGCATTAGATGAAATTATTCAAAAGTAGGCTCGCATTTGAACTATCGAGTGTTGGACTAATTTGAATGAGCTGTTGACAGTTCATGCTATTTATATTATGTTGTATGCGTACAATTAGATTAAAACATATTATACAGGATCACTATGGTTTATTTGCTCGGTAAACTGGTGTTTGTTATAAATTGCCCAACGCCGCCCGCCCACCACTGTTTGACACAAACAAATATAGTTATCGTATTCCAATTGCATTTCATCTATGTCAATGTTTTACACAAGCAAATACAGTCATCGTATTCTAGTTGCATTTCATCTATGTCTATGTGCCATACTTCTCAGAGCCTGACAATTTCGTTCCAGCTCCGATTGCATTAGAAAGCCACTACAGTAGATCCTTAATGCAATCACTGACGGCTGCTGAACGACATAGAGGTAACCCACGGGGAATTAAAAGAATATAACTGCAGACTGTGATGTTGTTACTACGGACGTCTAACATACTAGTTAGTACATGAGCGTACGGCCAAAAAGTAGACCATACAAATTAGTGACACTGTAGTTCGTGAAGTCGCAACAAGGCATGACAACATGCCGATAAATACACTTGATGCATAGCCTTAGCAAAGCATTCAGTGCAGTCAAATAGTTGAAAGCGTTGGTTTGTTGTTTTACATATAAACGAAACGGCAATGTTAACACTTATCATTATTGCGCAGCGACATGTTTGAAGTGGCATCATTTGCTTGCTAAAATAATGAAATGTGTGATAGCAATGGATATTTGACGCTCAGTGTATCATAACTAGTCGCTATTTTGACCGACAGTATCTAATGAACGTGCCCTTAATAATGTGTAGCTCAACCGCGAGCGCTTAACGCGGCTCGCACTGTGACAAGCGTCCATACAACCTACTCAAGAAAAGGACTATTATGTTTCAACGGTTGGGATTAAATGCATTTCATTCTCTGATTAATGTTTAATAAATGGTCTCTGCCTTATACCTCCAACAAGCCGATATTGAAACACATCCCGCTGAACTTGCTGAAAGTAAAATGTCAGAAAATACCAACACGCAGTAAGTGTGCATTATAAAATGTATGTGTTCAGAATCATGAACGTTTATTACACAGACGACCAGTTACATACTTGCTTTACTTGGCACATAACCTTCTAAACGGTTTATATTCTCAAGACATATATTAATTACAAAGAAAAAGTGCGCCTAAAGAAAAATAACACTGTAGATGTGAACATATGTTATTTGAATCTCATTGGGGCCTGCACTTGTTGTTCTAATTCGCATAAGCTTTAGGAAAGTCCTTGGATAATTGTGGTCATGCAAATTGTGAGAAAACATTTGCCGGTGACATTGTTATTACACAGTTACATTAAGATAGAATATATGCGATCATTATGGATGCGCAACACATTTCCTGCTCTTTATACAGGTATGCCACATAATATCGACAATACCAAGACCGCTCGAGAACTGCTCTTTGATGCCATTGAATACATTAATCGTATTTCTATATCATTTGGTAAATGTTTATGCCTACTCCGCTCCCTCAGCTTCTCTCTGAGACCGACAATATATTTCCACCGCCTCTTGTATTTGTGTCCACCTACAAAAGAGCTTTGATGCAATAATGTGTTTCTGCAGATACTAAGCGAGGTATTCTGTGTAAAATTTTCGCATCCCATGGGAACAAATGGAATAACTATGTTGTTCTGCTGCAAATGCAGCCACCCTAGAAGTGCATAACTGAATTCATTCAGCATATGACTGCAGACATAATGGTGACATGAAGACAAAATGGATATCAAGGTCATTTTTCTGCTTGATGACAACATATGCCTTGAGAGAACACATCAATGAATACTTTTGCTGCTTAAAGCAAAGATATATGTACCAGTCAACTCACTCTGCTTAACTGTGGATATATATCTATAGCAGACATTAGACAAGCACGCTGCCTTGTACTTCCGTTCTTTATTAGCGACTGAGTACACTAGTCCTAAGAGCGCAATCTAGCAGTGTTAATTTGGACTTAGTAATTGGGTGGTTATGTATAGCAAATATTGTTAAGCCCCAGGTGCGTGTTTTTCTTAACCATCGACGACAAAAGAAATACTGTATGATCGATACTAACCATATGGCATACCTACAGGGCTCATGATTTGATGGCTTGCGGAAGCGGCATAGTCGTCCGATCTAACATGACCTTGCGTCTTGAAATCATCTTTCTTGTACTATAAATGAGGTATTAGTGCTGGATATCGGAACTTATTTTTAGGTAGAGCTAATATACGAATTCTAAAATACGACCACGAACTAATACGTTTACGAAAATGCTTGCGCAAATCTCATCACACAAAAATAAATACGCGGACATTTTACAAAACGTTCATTATGGCATATTATCACATTTTCTGACATACAGCCGCTATAAAAACTGGTTTTCGATGTGTCTGATCAATACGCAGATATTAACGGATTCGTGGCACTGTTTTGATGTATGCTTATCGTCGTCGACATAACGAGGTTATTAAAAACTTTTGAATCCAAGCACACGGAAGCAGTAAATGTTGTGCAACAAACCTTACGAGGGACTAGTCCAGAGAGAGTGATTTTGAAAAGGTTAAGAAAATCTAACATTTGGATGCAGGTATGGCGCTGATTGTCAGAGCTGTGGTCTGAATAATTGATAAAAAGACAACAGTGGATTGCATTTTCAAGCTGCCTGATATCAAATGATATTAGTTTATTACAGGTCATGCATCCGGAAGTGGACAAAAGTATGACTGATATAAATTCATATAAGGACTAAAATGACGAATGCGGGAGAAGCAGCTTATATTTGCACTACAGCTCGGTATTGGGTCCCTCATGTGCTGCAAACCATCATCGGAATGTCATGCCAAGCGCTGTTACACTGTCCGTGTCATAACAGCCACTGCAAGTCTCAGCAATATCAGAATTTATGGCGTACTTAATATTTAACCGCAGTGACAGCATCTTATTTCTACGGGTAGATGGTATCGGTTGTGATATATCTCAATAAGCGACAGCTTGTCAATCATGTTCGGGCAATACATTGCTGTTTAATCCAATCAGTATATTTGCTGATTGCCTAGTGTTTGGTCGGGCCTTAATGATATGAGTACGCTCTCACAGCAATACTCTTCTGCGATTATAGCCCTTAAGTTGGTGCAGTACTATTCGGACTAATTAGGGTGTAAATCAACGAACCTCAGATGACATGTTCCTAGAACGGGTCAAGAAGGCAAATTCAGATCCTCCAGGAATCTAATGAATACATGCAATATTGCACAAGCGCTTGCTAACGGTAAACTTGCTATTTAGATATAATAGTAGCAATATCACCGGAGACCATGCTTCCGTGAGGCTGAGATCGCCACACTGAACGGAACATCAATACAATTTGCAAGAAAGCATGGTTAAATTCTATACCAAAACAAACACAAGCACCAACGGGCGATTTCATATGAGGACAAGAAGAAGTTATTATTTTCGTCTCTTAAACTAGCCAAATCAAGAAAGCGGATAATAATAACCACTTACTGTGTACCAGGATAAAACACCGATCATTCAAATTACTGAAATCCAGAGCCAGAATGATGCTTATATTCATAATCGGATCCAGAAATCTGACTAACTTTAAAACAAAGTAATGAGGCGACTACTATTCATTAAAACAAAGTAAGCTACTCTCAGTTTAGAGGCTAGCAACGGCGACCTAACATGTCTTCATGCCCAATTCACCATATTAGTTCATGTCAATTCGAACGATATAAGTTGTATGATCCGGCCATTTACATTAAGTTTGTTCATATACATGTAATGAAGGAAGTTAATTATCTACTAATACCTGGGTGATGCATGTCAGCTGGCTGGAGACAAAAATGCACATGCTTTAGTTGATAGGTTAGACAACGATGATCAGATATGGTCCTTGGTATTGGTGTGCACACGCCGCTTAATGAGGCCAATAAATACGATTTTACGACGTGTATGAGTCCATCAAATTAGGACGTATTTAGGTCGTGGGGCAAGTGGTCCCTATGACAGAGGAATTATGATCGTCATCTTTGCTCTAGACAATTTTCATCTTAGAAATGACAATATTGATCCTTTTAGCACTGGTCATTGTATGTGTTTCATTAAAATAAGTCAGCAATTAATATCCGTTGTTTAAGGATTGACGTTATCAATTGTTAAAGCGCAAAGTGGCCTTTTAATTACTACAGAGATTAACATCGCAAGGTCAGTTTTTGAGCATTTGTGTACAATGTAAGAATATTCTCCGTACAAACGGTTAAATTAGCGCTTATTGTGTTCGTTAGACAAATAAAAATTAGCAACAACCTGGCTAGGCAACTTGTTTATTTTGGTTTATTTGTTTCGCGGGTCAAATACTACAAGGCACTTCTGGCTACGGATGAGCATACAGTTGATTAAGAATCAGATGGTGCTCAAACGGCATATCGATTTGTTCTGAAGTCACATTAAATTGCCCCCCTTCCATTATTGAAGCGTTTTAGAGCTAAGTATGGGACAAGCACATAGCAGAGACACATTAACTCAATCCGTTGATGCTCCTATAAACATTGTTGATCCGGGGGTTTAATTAATCACATCTTCATTGAGGAAACGCATCAAGGGGTCTCATGTTTTATGTAACAGTTGTTTTATACGCTAGTCATGGCGATTATTCAAAATATATTCAAGCCATCGTAAGCTTCCGATCAAAAAGAACGACACTCTTGTTTGCACTTTCTGAGCAATAACAGTAGAATGATGATACGGGTCCCATTGTTATCTGCTCTGCACGCTTCTGACATATGGGACAATGCATGTTTGGAGATTGCCAATGATCTTGACACGTTATTTGGTTGTGACAGAAAAACCAACATACCTGCAACGGCTAATGGTTTTGTGCAGGTGCCAAAAGTTGCAACGGACACAGTTCCTCACATTTGCATAAATCTGATCGTACATTTGCGGCATGTGGTTTCCAGCATGTAAAAATAGGCATCATTGAGCTGTTGATGCCAATAATATGTTGATCAAGCACCTCTTTGTCTGATTTGCCGCCTACCAGTTATTTTATGCGCGCTGTCATTTTAATAGGTTACTGACAACCGTTTGAGTAACACGAAGCAGATTTAAGTTCAAATCTACGTCATGATTAAATAACCAATGCAATACAGTAGTATTTCGGTAGCGTTTGTTAATCGTAATGGACCGCATCTGATTTATTAAAAAAGAACTTTGCTTCGATATTTGTGTGGTTGCTACAATGACTCGTTTATAATCATTACATGATACTGGGGACACCAAATCATTGATAATCAATCGACTAAGGGGCATTGACCACAGCCTCCGAACTTTGTATACGTATATTCAAGTGAATTGCGAACTTAACCAGTAAGTACGCATGCGCAAGACTACCATTTTGCCCATTTTCATCGAAAAATGTATTGTAGAGACGAACGTATGCCATATTGGGGTTAAAATTTACCTCCCGTCTAAAGCATAATTGAACTTTACCATAAACATAGCCTGGGTTACAGATTGGAATCGTTACTCAACCTAGTTGGGAATCGACTGACATATTGTTGTTGTTTTTTTTTCAGAATAGAGATTAGATGACTTGTGATTGAATGCACCTTTATATCTTCTGAGCTTTTGATGAATTCGCCAAGGAAAGCTACTGAATGTTGTCCTCGCGTTTAAGTGTACATACCGGTGGCCCCGCGCTTCTTTTAGCAAAACTTGTGCAACATTTATTGCTGAAAAAATATGACAGCGTATTTGAGCTTTACCTCCAACCCCTATACCAGGCAGTGCCTAGCATACGTGTTCGTGCAACTAACATCATCTAATACAAACTCACGGATGAATCGCATCAAACTGCAACTGTAAGTTCCACACCCTCCCTCCATGTAATGGCAATTGTCACATCAGTTTACATAGTGATTTGGTAAGGTAAAGGCCCGGACTATTAAATGTACGGGCTTTTATTGATTGCTACGTGAGTAGGCAAAATTAAAGTAATGACTATGCTCGCTAGAGGTTTTTCGCACCGGAAATATGGTGGGAAACAACAATTACGCAGAGCAATCAGCAATTCAGCAGAGCAGCTTACAGCTAGACGCTAATAAATTCAATACTTGTGCGCCGATTATTTGAACAGATAACTACACGACATGACATGCTTCACTTGATTAAACAACAAGCATACTCGAAGCACATCGATTTCACTTAGACGAGAGGCTGAAATGGCCGTACATAATACAATACCTAATGCTAGAACTGTACTTCTGTGCATGGATACCGCACTACTGCTGTAATCAGGCAGATTATTCTGGGAAGTACTTATTGAATAAATTCACCTGGGTACCGTTTTCAAGCCTATGTTATAGTTACAATCAAGGAATGTTGAAAGTAATGATAGATACTTAAATCAATAACGTGTGCACTTATGATAGTCAAGTATACCCTTTTTACGATTATAAATTATCATTACATTATTGTAACAGTTGATGTAAGACCAGATGCTATGTATCGTATATAACTGACTCTTCTTTGCAATCCTTTACTTATTACCGCGAGCTGTTCTCCAATCTTATATTGGTCTCATGTCTGCACTAGGTAGAGCGAACTGATAACATCGCGTGACTGTAACTGCTA
>CM067354.1:10026621-10031621 GCA_034190875.2 Urechis unicinctus
GTCTTATTGTGCTTGCAGCATCTGTTGCTTATCCCAATGTTTTGACCTGGCATCGACCTATTTGTCAGTCCGTTGCCTCTACTAGCAACCACTGATCAAAACCCCCAACCACCAGTAGAATTCTCCTGAATTTTGGTGAATCTGATGTCATTGTGGCTGTACTTAGTTAGTTATTGCTTGTTTAGGTATAGTTTTTGATCCGATTGATAAAAGTAGTTGACGCGAATATGTTTGCCAATGATTCAAAAAGGGTTAATTTGAGGTGTTGTAGTAACAATATAACGGCAATACAATTAATAAACCAACATGATATATGCCAGTTTAAGCAAATGTCGTTCAAAGATCAATTTACAAGTTACTAAAAACACTGCCAAACTGACAATGTTCAGCTTCACATAAATATGTTAACATGTATTGCGTTTCTTTTGCCCAGCTTTGTACAAGGCCTATCTATTATCAGATATTATAATCACAGGTAATATACGCTACAGCACTCCCGTACATGTGAGGACTTTAACAGATTATCCTATCCATGATATTCAATTACTTATGCATATGTTATATTTCTATACACGGACGGACACAAACAGGTAATTCATTTGAACATGTCATCAGTGTTTTGACTTAGGATATATAAAAGAAGCGATAACTGGCCTGAAGCACATAAAGTTTGTTAATGCAATTTAATAAATGCCTGGTGGCTATTTCCCAAGACTGGTATCTCAGAGGTAGAGTGAGAGGGGGTGTTAGAGGCAGAGAGAGATACAGAGAGTGATAGAAAGAGAGAGAGAGAGAGGGAGAGAGAGAGAGAGAGAGAGAGAGAGAGAGAGAGAGAGAGAGAGAGAGAGAGAGAGAGAGAGAGAGAGAGACAGACAGACAGACAGACAGACAGACAGACAGACAGATAGATAGATAGATAGACAGACGGACAGACAGACTGACATACAGATATACCGATACTGACAGAAAGAAAACAGAGAGAGATAGAGAGAGGGGAGGGGGCGTGGGGGGGGGTTGTTAAGTACAATGGTAACTGAGTAATCTGCTGCATGCACATGATACACACCGAGTAAGCAGTGCTTAGAATGAAGTGTTAATTTATATTCGACCAAATGGATATTCATGAGTAGATTAGGAACAGCTACATTTATGGTTGCGCTGTAACGAAAAGTTTGGTATATTGTGGTGGCAGGTTGCCCCATGGTACAGCATTGGTGCGTTGATATAGGTCTTTCTTACACGACGATTTGCTTTTACCAATTCGCTTCAACCGTTGGGTGTTATCGTCTGTATAATCATACAGCGATTCCCGTGATGTTCATCAACGCTAGGTCTTCTCTGATGACCGTTGAATAAAGAAATATATTGCCCGTGGCGCCTTTATATTACATAAATCTGCTTTCATGTATTTTTCGCCGTCCCATTCGTAGACATATCGACTGTGTTTTATAATCAACGGAAATGAGCAGCACAATCCCATAATGCTTTGGCATTGGCGGATATTGATGACCTGCTCTGATTTGAACTTAAAAATAATCTAGTAGTAATCAAACACTTCTGCTCATTGGTTTTACAACATAACAATATGTGATTGAAGTGCCACAGTGGTTATTCAAATGAAGAAACGTTGGACGATCCTTTCGTCCTTGCTGGTAAATAGCACCGCTGTCATCCTCCATACGCCTCAGGCAATATATTGCATATTAATCCCCTTACGGAGTCCAAATAGGTGCCTTGCTATGGACGCGACATGAAATTAACTGCTCATATGATATCCCAGCATATGATGTATGATGATACAAAGCTTATTTGCTTCCGTTAAAATGCTGTCTAACATACATGATTGAATGATGTCCTACTTTACCGGTTGTCCACCAAACCCTCTTTTAATGGTTGCGCCACCTGCGAACACGAATTTTAGACCATCTAACAAATCTTTAGTTCCTTCGGTGCTTCCCGAAACGTAAGTTCAAAGAGCACCCTGAGAAGGCAAAAGCGATAGCCTGCGCGAAATAGTGCATTTGTTAAATAGCTTGGACATAACGACCTACTTGGATATCGGATTTAGCTGCTGCCTCTTGATTTATACATTCAATATGCTATCAGAATTATTAATGATGTCATTTACTCTGCGGAAGACATTTTCACTTACTCGATATAGTTATATGATCCCATAATATATACCCGCTTTTGCCAATAACTGTTCTGAATGCAGTCTGCCCAGGTGCTGAGGAATTAGTCGGCAAACCCATGCCGCCGTTTCCATGTGAATAGCGCCGAGATGGCTGCCCGATATCAAATGATCATTAAGACATAAATAATTGTTTTTGGTGTGTTCATATCGGTAGCATACCCCTTCGTACGAATCATTATATGACTGAAATGAACTAACACAACTCTCATTTGTCATAAGCATGTATCGGCCATGCTATTGCGTGACTTGGCCTAGTAAAGTAGATTTGTATCTGCCGATACGACACTTGGCGCTGTATCGACATCTTACCTTTGAGGGTGATAACATTGATAGCAATAGCGTTTTTTCAGTTTATCTTCATACCATCGAGAGGAATTGGGCAAGATGTAATCTCCGTTAATATACATAATCAACGTCTTCACAACTCACCGTGTGTCACGGCATTGCGTTCTGTGATCCTATACTAAACGTCTTCATGACTCACCATATGTCACGTCATTGCAATCTGTGATCATATACTCACCGTCTTCATGACTCGCAGTGTGTCACGGCATTGCGTTCTCTGATCATACATACTCAACGTCTTCAAAACTCACTGAGTGTCACGTCATTGCGTTCTATGAACATATACTGAACGTCTTCATGACTCACCGTGTGTCACGTTATTGCGTTCTGTGATCATATACTCACCGTCTTCATGACGCACCGTGTGTCACGTCATTGCGTTCTATGATTATATACTCAACGTCTTCTCAACTCACTTGCAGTACAGTATATATGAGGTTTGTAGTTTGATGTGTAATCAGGAAGTCTCTGTGCATATCTCGAGAAGATATTTCAATGCCGGTTCCCAAGGGTATTGTCTGTGACAAGCGTGTCATTGCTAGTTCTACTTCGTGCAATTAGTTTTCGTAATGGTCCTTGAATGTAAGAACTATTAGACACGATGTGATGCACACAATATGATGAACACGATGTGATTACCATTTTATGTATACACGGATACAACGGTGAGGTTTATCAATTTGATCTTCACTGTATCTATATATTGTCGTATTCATTGAGTCGACTTGTATCTAGTTTC
The DNA here is from genome assembly GCA_034190875.2 of Urechis unicinctus. Taxonomy (NCBI): domain Eukaryota; kingdom Metazoa; phylum Annelida; class Polychaeta; order Xenopneusta; family Urechidae; genus Urechis; species Urechis unicinctus. The sequence goes on from CM067354.1 coordinate 10,029,900, forward strand.
TAGTGAACGATGATACAAATGAGACAACCATAATATGTTCAACTGACGATTTTAACAGTTTTCGTTTAAAATCACTCTGCCACAACTTCCACGGATAGAGCAGACATTCATGGAAGAGCCGGTATCATAGACACCAAAAGTGCTGTATCAGCATCAACGAAGTACCGTATAGGCGAGGTGTCGTACCGGCCAGGTGTCCAATCGCCTCGCAAAACTAAGTAAATTTATGTCATTGCGGGGATAAACGTTTCATCCTGCATGTGAAAGGTTACGCGTTATTATGCCGGCCTAAAATGGTGAATAAATTAATAATTTTCGATAATACCCGAATCACTTAAAAGATGCCTCATCCGAATCGAGGATTAGCAAGCATATTTGACCCTGTTGGACTTGATCTTTATAATCAATCACTGACTGTTAAGGCAATTAAAAGCATGTTAAGCTCTGATGTCTATTGTTCATCCATAGGTTAATATGTTTGATTGGCCATCAATGCGGAGTCAATGTTGCAGCACTTTACCTATAAGCATCAGTTAACAGCTGAGTAATGCATACTATGATTTCGAGTATCATACCGTGCATAAGATACAACGAATCATCCCCGATTTTATTCCCTACGCCAGTTATTGACATCGGTACATAACTGTTATACAACAGCATATCCATATGATGAAAACGCACATCAAAAGATATATCTACGTTCTATTTTTTTCTAACGTTTGGCCATAATAAATATGTAAGTCGAAATATCATTGCAATTGCTACATCAAAGTCAATACTTATGGCATTTTAGCTCAATCCACTTTGGCTTTGATGGTTCTAATATGTCGTCTTTCACAAGAAGATCGATACCGGAGTCAATAAGGATGATGTTTGTCCTTATACCATACGAAACCTTCGATTTATTTTGCATCAGCATGTTCAAAAACAATTGCTTACATTTATTTGTTCGAAGGCTAATTCACAGTACTGCCGGAATAAGGTCACATTTGTAATACTAGGACTGTAAAAGCATATGATGTAATATCGATATGTACAAGACGATGGCACTATCACTATTAGTTAATCTCTTTGATCGACGTCCCCATAAGGTTAATGATGAATTAACTACCATGACAGCCAAGTTGCATAAAATGATTGGACATGACATAAATTGACGTTTTGATAAGGATGTTTATATTTGGGTGTTCTGCATAATAATGAGAAGTCGGTATTTTTATTGACTGTTGCAAAATATATATTCTAAGTGCAATAATGCTCAAATGTATGACCACGCAGTTTGCAGTTACCGCGTTGATTTTAAAATAGCTTTGTAGCCACAAAACATCACATTAAATACCCACTATCTCAAAAATCAGTGTTTATACTCATCACGTTATCAATCAGTAGTTAGGTAAAATCGTAACATCGAACATACTATTATGGAATTAATTACACTATGAGGCCAAATATATATATAGATATAAAGAGATATATATATATATATATATATATATATATATATATATATATATAGGGATATATATATATATATAGATATAAAGAGAGAGATACAGATATATATATAGAGATAAATACATATATATATACAGATCTTATATATATATTTATCTATATATGGTATATATATATATTATATTTATATTTATATATATATACATATATAAATATTGATATATATATATATGTATAAATATATATATATATATATATCTATATATT
>CM067354.1:10039121-10077235 GCA_034190875.2 Urechis unicinctus
GCACTTTAGCATGAAGCTAGTTCCCAAAGGCTTAGATATGCCATTACAATTCATCTAAAGCTATCCATCACTTATATCGTTATCAGTTAACTTATGAGCCTATAAGTAATGTCCGCTATGCACATACAATTCGTTATACTTTTATCGTCTTACGTTAAAGCCTTTGAAAATTGCATAGGTGTACTAATTTTAGAATAAAAATGTGATCCACTGCGGTGATCAAAATTATTGGGCAAAATACCGAACGCCAACTGCTTGGGAATGGAGGCGTGTCAAATCGACAAACTATGTGTAAAACGTTGTTTGTGTCATGAAAACTCATCCTTTTCTGATTTAATTTCTTATAGACAACAGCTCACGGGCACACAATTACATATTAATACAAAATCATACACTGTATAAACATATATGCGTCAGATTGCTCATTGCTCTCAACTGGTAGACATTTTCCTACATGTCGGTTTCTATCAATTGATTAAAAATAATGGGTTCATTAAATCAAGAACGCAAGTACAACTAAGACACTACAGTGAGCACATTATTGTATATTGCTCCCCACTGCCACAGAAACACTACTACCGCACTGATGGCATTAAGCGCTGGAAGAAAACAAATTTCCGAAATCGCCTATTAATTTGCTATCGTACCACTAACAGAAACGTATTCAAAACCATGAGTCATTTGGTGCAATTGACGAGCGAGAAATGAGCACTTTCCTGACAGGTAATTGTAGTGACGATATGGTTATGGAATATTATGGTTGTAATTGTAGCACTTATGTAAAGAATTGATCGTATGTCAGGATATGGTTTTAACTCGTGGTACATGAATTGAATAGGCTGGCCTAAATCTTAACGATTCTATTAATTTGGAAGCTTATCGTCATTGTAAGTACAGTTCTTACCGTTTTGCGTGGGTCCAGTAGTAATTTGATCACGGATGAAATGCCCTTAGTAAATACCGAGTTGTGCTTAGAAATTGCATTTGTCAGCCTGGAGAGAGTAAGATAATATGGAAGGAACAGTGTGCTTAACTCTCTGACAACGCATGAGTGAACATATAGAATATAGTTGCCGAGAATTAAATAATCATTGATATTTCCCATTAAAGCAATATACAGGGGACGAAACATGGCTTGTTGACTTGTTAATGCTTAATGCCGCTAAAGAACAAGGATTTGTAGGGTTGGGGGGGGGGGGGGGGTTCAACCAATTACTGAGTATCGAGATCAAGCCTTTTCAGACTTTGCCAAGCGTTTCCATATCAAGCGTTACAAATACCGAGCCCTATTTTCATTTGTCGTCTAAATGTCAGCAGATTAGTTAGTGAAATATGTTGGGCTCCGTGGACATGACGACGTAGTTATTACAGTTTCACTAACCCTTGCAGCAGCCATATCATCTGAATAGTTAGCCGCACTTACAGCATTAATCATGCCAATACTGTATGACGGACTAAGTAGCCATTCACAATGGCAAACTCATTACCACATAATAATCAGCACATCACTTTATTTTAATGGTTAAAACATCATATTTGTACCTCATGTGTTTGCTATCGTGTCTAAATATATTATTGTGAACGTATTAACATTTTTCTGCTGAATTTACTCTTCATTCGTTGACAAATCTGGCTTTAAAAAAAATCATGCTTGTTTAATCTAGGTCGGTGAAGCAAAAAAAGGCAAGCTCCGGGGGTGGCGTTTTGTCATACCCTAGTCATGTTTTATGATATAACCGACCGTGGATGAAGTTTTGATGCCTATGGAGTACACAGCTGCATTTAACTGAAAGGGTAGTACGTCTCACTGTGTTTTCACTGCAACTGCTGTATAGAATAGATTTGATCCATGAAAACTTACAACCCGTCACGCAGATTGGCAGCTAAGAGATTTCTACTTGTCGGAGCCGTTTCACGTCCTCCATTTGCGGGCTGGTGGGTGTTGTCTCCCCTCCCTGTTACAGTTGAGTGAAATATTATTGTGAAGTAGTAAAATTTGTCTGCTCTCACAGTGCGAGTTGCTATATTAACATGTCGATAACCTGATGAACAGACCCTGTGTAAGTTGCCTTTTCCGTAGTATGCGATGAATATAGGTGACACATATCAGCAACCTTGCCAGGGCAGTATAAGATCCTATCAAATCGGTATAAATATTAGGACTACAATTTGATTGCCACGGTGCATTCCTTATCGTTGGTCTGGTTCAAGATAGGGAAATTTTCTGCCTTAGTGTGGCTGTGTGTGTTTTTGCTAAATATGATCTGACGATTTTGTTTAGGATGAACACGTGGTTGTGCCGTTGCTTTGCCTACTTTGCCGTAAGTGCGCTCCAATGCTTTTACAGATGGTTGCTGATTGATTTATTTCTCTACATCATATGCTAATAGAATCCAGTTGGCCTTTAATCTAAATGTACAATTTCGACATGGAGATTCACCATGTGAGCTTAGTAACTAACCATAGCTGTAACAAAAGATAAACCTCATGACAAGCCATCGCAGGAATGTAGATGGAAGTTTTGATGTAATCAAGGTATACCTATATAATATGTATTGTACGTAGTACAAATTTACTTTTTCAGGTGCATGATTAAACCAATTTCAAATGAGTCTATTCTGTATTCTCTTAACAAAAGGATTTCGACTTTGAGCTATGGTTTTTAAATGTTGGCGAAAATTGTTTACCTTATAATATTTCATCGATTATATGTCGAAAGCCAAAAAAAAGGTATGAATTCTTACAGCTGAGAAGCTATTTGTCCACGTGCGAGCGTGCATCAATGAAGCTTGTTGCTATAATGAGCTAGTAGTTTGCTTAAAGATGTATGTGTACTGGTATTTGGTAATTTGCGTATAAACGGCATTGACATTGCAAAGAGTTTTCGAATTGAGTGCTCAAAATGCAGTGTTTCTATATGGCTTATGTTTCATGTAAACGCTATAGGCCATTAATGTGCGCTAACAATGTGCGCCAATGTGACCTGATCCTATGCTTTGGAGCACATCATTCTGGCATGTAATCAAAGACTCTCGAGCAACACCATCACGCCCGTGGATGCAAATAAGCCCCGACCAGTAGAAATCCCTAAATTGCTTACCTTTGTGACGGGTTGTAAATTTCCTTAAAGTGAACCATTACATCCGACAGCTGAATCAATATCACAGCAACACGTACCATTTATCAGTTACACGCAGCTGTATATATCAGGGGTTACACATCCCCGACCACGATCGAGCGTGGGGCTGAAGTGCGAAATGCTATAACCATTGGTAATCATTTACTCACCTAAGCATATGCTCGGTCGTAAACCCTACAGCTCGTCGAGCCATAAATATAATGACCAGCTAAGGAGGATGTATTGGTATTTATTTATTTTTTACCTTCGGTAGCCAAATTTGCATGTAGATTACTAGGATAAACAAGTTGATTGAAATCATTAAAAACGCACCTCAACACCGCAAATACGTAAATATTGAGCGTGTTGAAAATACACTTTGGACGTCTCTTGAGTTTCTGCCATATAGAGAAACTGATAAGTGCGTGGTTAATTTATCCGTGCTCGTCCGGGAATCATTCTGTTTACAAATTGACAGCATCCCATCAACCAGCTCCGCGGAGCGGCATTCATGGTTGATAGTATTCAAGTGCTGCGCGGCAGCTGTTTGAATTAAATATTTCCTTACTAGAATTTTACGAAACAAGTTGCACTGACCTGACATTGACCTGGCACACTATAGGATGTGGCACTTCTATTACAGCCCCCCTCACCCTCATCTAATCTACACAGCTAATTACGTAATTCTCAGGACCCGTTTGGGGGGGTCCCTGCTCTCCTCGGAGAGGGTCGCGAAAAAAGGCCTTACCCACGACAGCTTTTCGTGCTGAACGGGTTGGCGACACCTTGTTGACACGCTGGTCATATATCTTATGGTTTTCATCGCGCTGTACGTTTATCCTTTTGCGATACTGTTTCGAGTACATTTGTGGGCACAGGCCCACACATTCCTTTATAGGCCGGCACACTCATCCTTCATTTTTACCAAGATCTTTTTATTGAAGGTGTGGAGTGTGTGAATAGGCGCTTAGTTGCTGGTGTCTATGTAGGTGAGTTCCGCCTGCACGTTTGAGTACACATCAGCTGTATAAATCTCCGTGAGAGTCCATGTCTGTGTAAAGCATGCGCTGGTCGCTCCTATGACTGGACTTTAATGTGTTGAAATAGAAGTCGTACAAAAGGTGCGTGGCGAGGTCGAGTATGAATATGCCTACATATACGGGGCGTTTTATCACAGGCGGCTCTTGTGCATATGCAGGGCAGCCAGATCGTCCTCGAATATTTTGTGACGAAAATAGACGGGTCTGGGCACAAGTCTGTGTATTTTGTCATCTTCCGCTGAGCGCGCAATCTTAACGTTGACTCGTCTTCTTAGGTATCATCAATTGTGCTACCAAATACTGAGTTGTTCACCATCGTGTACAGGTCCTTCTCGAAATCGCTGTAAGACACCTTTCGCAGGTCAGTGTTTATGCGAACGCAGGGCTCCATCCAGTGGCTGAGTGATTGAAAACGTGCGCATGACGTATACTTTTGAGCCGTACCCTGAAGGGCAGAAAGAGTTTGAGATATCTGCAGTGGATCACAGACTTTTCTTTGTTCGTAGGTTGGGTACCATCTTATCAACCTCCGCTTTGTTCCCAAATTCACCTGTGAAATAATTCTGGTAGTCCGGCAACCATTCGGCTGGTCTACCCACACAATCGCCCAAGTGCGTAGGGGCTGGTTCCTTGCCCACTCATACAGGCTGTTAGCTTCAAGGTACAGGATATAGCTTGATTGCTTATCCTTGTTGAAGCCCACCACTTATGGGTTATTGGCTTTGGAGTGGCGATGCGATACCATGCTTATCCCACCACGCATGTGCTTGTCAGTTAGCAGCTCAAGAAAAACACCTTTGTTCTTCAGCAGCGCATTCTATGACAGTCCCGAACTGATGTAGTTGTGGGTTGGGCAAGACCGTACTGCTTCAGACATGATAAACATATCTGAAACACATCTGCACAGATTAGTATTATCCAAAGGCACGTGCTTGAAGATTCTTGTGTAAATATTCGATTTGTACAATGTCTTATGGAGAACACCATCTGGCGGCAGCAATGTGTCAGGTGGCACCACATGCAGCTATTCCCTGACAAAACCACGGAAGATCTTGGGTGAACATGGTTATATATGAAGCAAACGTCAACACCAGAGGTGAACTTCTGCTTTTAGAGTCCCACCAAACATCCTGGGACTTTCCAAGAGGGCTTTTTCCAAGAGGGCTTTTGCGTTTTTTCCCTGTAAAGCGGGTCATTGTTTATTGCTGAGTCAACAGCTTGCAGCCGAGAAACCAAATTGTTAATCGTTGACAAGACGAAAATTTTAACACCACGGCATACTAGTGTTCAAAGAGCTGCTCAACAAGAGTGCGTTTAAAGCGTTCCACTATAGCTGGGGCTCGATGGATATCCACACGGCTACGCCTGATGGAGACCACATTGTTGGCAAGCAGCTGGATCACTGTGTCCATGAGCTCAAGGTCCCTTAGCCAAGGTGCTTATGGACCTTGACTATAGATCTGCCGTATAGCTTACTTTATAATCCATACCCTGGTAACTTTCTCAGAAACCCTCGACGCCACCGGCAATCCAGGGTGCCCATGTAGCAGCAGGACGAAGCAAAATAGGTTTTTCCACCTCTTTAGTAGCATGAGGCGGAGAGTGCATTACAACTATGGCTTCATCTCTAAGCGTGGCCTAAGGCTCACAGAGCTCACTCAGTTCACAACAGTTTCAGTGCACAAAATGCAAATCAGTCTGCTGACTGAGCGGAATATGCAGTCTTCAGCAGCAGTTGTGCGTGCTTGATCTCTGCTAGTAGCTGTTTTGTCATCATTCTCATGCAAGACATGTTCAAACGAGTTTGCATAAGGACCCAGACACTGATGGCCGCTCTTGGTCAATAATTTTGTAGTTGTGCAGTCACCAATAATGTAAGGGGTGTGATCACCCCGAAACTGCCCAATATACGTCTCGGGATCTTTCCACACATAGCTCCACAACTGGTGGGTCTGGTTGAATGGGATAGTGGGGCAGAGGATTGCAATATGGTGATAGCGAGCGGCGAAATTGCCTTCAAGAAGGTCGAACATAAAGAATAACTGTCCGGTGGAATTCGTGCGGTATTGGTGTAATTGACCGACACTCAAACGCTGAGAAATGTCGATAGCATTCATCGTATGAAGGCATATTAAATATTTAGAATATCGAAAACCCTATGATTGATGTGTCAATTATTGTGTTTCAATTAACAGTTACTATAAATGAGTGAAATCTAGCCATATCTTATATTTCAGCCTATGGAAAAATGTTGTCTCGGGCGTGCAGACCAAAAGTAACAGACTAACATTGTTCACTGCCATTGTTAAGACACTATAATAATCCTGATGCACACCATACATAAGAATACAAGAAATCATCTCACCCTATAATCTTTTGATCATGTAATTGTACTACATATCTTAACATTGAGTGTTAATAAACACATAAACACACATGCATACCCACACACCGACAATCCCAGATATTTATACATATATATATATATATATATATATATATAGATATATATATATATATGAATATATATATATATATATATCAAACCATATAACCCTGTTCATATATATATACATATATACATGTAAATATATATATATATATATTCATATATATACACGCATATAATCATATATATATACATATACATATATAAAGATATATGCATATATATGCTTTTATAGGAATAAATATATCTATATATATATGTGTATATACATATATATACATATATATATATAGATATATAGAGATATATAGTCAAACATGATTATAAAAATATGTAATATAAATATATATATATATATATATATATATATATATATATATATATGTGTACATATACATATATATATATAAATATATATATACATTTATATATATGAATAAACATATATCCATATATATATACATATATATGAATTTATATATATATATATATATGTATATATGTATATTTATATGTATGAGTGTATGTGCGTGTGTATATATATATACGTATATATATACATATATATATATATATATATATATATATATATATATATATATATATATATATATATATATATATATATATATATGCATATACACAAATATATACACACATACGTACCGATATATGTACATTCATTTAGATGTATACATATATATCATTTAACATATTGATATTTTAATGTATATTTATGCATCGATCCATATATATGACTATATATATGAATATTTACTCATATAAGAATATATATAAATTTGTGCGTATATTTAAATCTAAATGTTTATATATCAATATATATATATATGCATATATGCAATTATATATATATATATCCATATATATATATATACATATATGTATATATATATATATTCATACATATATATGTATCATGCTAATAAATATATATAAATATATATATATATATATATATATATATATATGTATATATATATAAATATATATATATATATATATATATATATATATATATATATATATATTAACATAATGCACATATATTTATATGAATACTCAATATGCTTGGCATAAACAACGGTAACCTTATAAATCGACCATTGTTCATGAAGATCACATCAATGTATCATTGATTTACATTATATTACGTTCACATGAACTTTGCATCGCAAATGTCCCACAAACGTTATTGAGTGGTAACTAGGATATACGCCGTGGATAATTGTCTGCTAAGAAATCCTCAAACGGCGCAAAATGCATATACAACGTCTGTTAGCATACAATTGAGGGCAGATAAATATCTAACAAATGCCTGAATGATGCGTCAAGTGGGCATCAAATCGATTGCACATTTCACAACAAACAATAATTTAAATTATCATCGAATAATGTTACCAAATTGACAGATGCAAGATGCAAAGGCTTGAGTACATGAAACGCTTCCATACATGGGTTCAATGTAGTCAGCGGTCGTAAGGACTTTGTGGCCCCGATTAATCGTTTGGCAACATGCAGATTATACGTCGTAATAAACGCAGATGCGCAGTCATCCACTACTTGTAATTTTCTCCAATGTGTCGATATTTTTTTATTTGGGCAATATACCAACAACAAATCAATCATATGAGTGTGCGTATTTATGCGAAACTTGAAAAGTCGTACGTGAGAAGGTAGGGATAGTAATTGAACTACATGCGTGACCATAATTTGTTTGCCCCAAAGCACTGGTAACTAAAGTAACATCAGTTGGTAAATGTGGCTTATCTTGCATTAAAGTGCATATATTTATTCCACGTGGGTAAAACAGACAAAATACTGCATCCGGCCTACACGAGGTCTATTTGGGACCAAATTACGTTCAGGATATGATTGTTAGCACACGGTTATCAGGACAGGCATTGTCTTATCTGTGCTATCCTCCTCACGTACTTATGGCTATTAATTCTTATGCCTGTTTGCTACCCGTAGTTCCTTGCTGATCATTATCATCCAGGGATTATCATACTTTACTTTAAAGTATACTCTACTGACACTTATCGTCATTCCATTTGTAAAAGCAACACAACGCACATGCCTCCCTATTGGCTGAAACCCGACAATGGTAACACATTGTCTGTGAGCCTGCTGTAACAAATCTACCGTACAACAGCTAAACGTTCTCCTTGTTCTATGAATTGCATCAGTTTTAAACCATCAAAAACAAATTGATCACGCTAAGCTTCCGTTATGCATGCATCTGAAATGCAAGTCGTGCATTGATCACCATGCCCTTTATGGAATATGAAAGCAAACCTACTGGCACATGCCTTGCTAATCAAGCTAGTCCTTTGTCTGCTTGATGCACAATCTTCCATGGATATTTCTTTCGATCAGAAACCTACACAGCAGGTATGTGATGATATATCCTATATGTTGGCTGCTCGGATACCAAAAAGTTATTCTGTTGTTATACCCAATAAACAGGTATAGTGGAAAAATGAATAAGCAAATATGAGTTCGCAAATATGAGTACTGCAAACACATAATGAGTTTGCAGCGCGTTTTGGGATCAGATAAGAAGCTTATTTTTATGGTATCAACACACATTCTATCCCTGGTTCATTTTGGTTATACTGCGTGTGTAGATAATACACCTGATGAATAATATAAATAGCAGCTATATAATCTATTCGATTATGGTGCTAATACCGCTCGATGTGATGGCGTGCAAATGTTATCACATATTGCATTAAAACTCGTGATTTGTGAAACCCTTCAGTCGGTATTTGAAAAGCTATGTTTTTTGCATATATTCGAAAACTTCATTTCAGCTGACATTGCGCGAGCATTCGCAGCGAGTTACTAAAAATTGCTACATGAGAATCAATCACCATCGCAGTCTAGCCCTCTTCCCATTGGTTATATGTCACACGGAGATTTTTACTGATCCTGATTTTTAGGCATATCCATGGTTTGACAAATGAAAGGGGACGGCTATTCTTTTCAGTCGAACCCATGGAGTCTACATAATGAGTAATGACACCAGCGCAGTACTGTGCCACATAAAATGTAGACCTATCCGGTGACTGAGTGCAGATTGTGCAAAGCATTGAATTGCAGCAATACAAACTAAGACATTCGCATTTGCATTCAATATCCAGCGACCAATATCGTATCTGATGTGACAGCCTGCCGTAAGAAAATATGCCTTTTTTATCCATTGGCTGCCTGTTATGCGATGCCCAACAGAATGAGAGCTCTGCGGACAGCTGCATATACGCATGCGGATACCGGACCATGTCGTTGGCATCTCAATCCAGGTAATGACCCCACCACAATATCTGCCGTTCCAAACTATCTAAATGCTCGCGGTTACCTGCCCCTCCCCACCACCCCCATTACCCCATCTTGATCCCTGCTGCGCTTACCCACCTTAATCACTGTGGCTGCGCTTGTCCCCGAGGCTATAACCAACCCTTCTCCCGCCGCTTCTCCAACCTTACCGCAGTATCCCCAATCGAATCCATGCATTGCTAACCCGACCTTTTCCCGCTCTAAGAGCACTTCATGCTCCATTTTGATGCGCAGATTTAACATAGAGAAGGAACTAAAACAAAAATAAATATTACCGCATCACGTACACATTGCATAGCAGACCATAACATCACACATTTAGAATTGAAACAGGTTGGCTTTGACTATAAAACAAATATAGAATTAAGATGAGGGCACAATGCCGCCCGCATAAGGCTTTCCCATGGTTGATCAAGTTGCGGGATTGCGCTTGTGTTTAGCTGTTATAAGTGTAGAATGCTGAACATGAAATATCATATACATAATGTGGCAAATTTGCAGCATCACTGCGCCTCTACCTTGAGCTATAGTTTGTCATTTCTTATTTCTTTTTAATTTAACATTATGTTACAGCTGTTTTTTCCTTGGGAGTTAAGTAACTATGTATGCTACACAGCTGCAGAATTGAATTTTACGTAAACGCTTATATATTCGTCTTGGATGTTTACAATAAGAATTATTTTCATAGATTGCATGCCCTCAAGCCGCATCTTGCTGTTTACCGATACCACCATTCACCCGGCTTCTCGTTTCCTGCGAACGGATGTGTCTTATTTAAAGCTTTTTCTATTTAGAGTAGGAGAGAAAACAATTTTAGGGTGCACAATTTCATTTAGTTATTTTTCTCTTAAACCATGTGCACTTACATGTCATCACTAAGACTAAGCCCACTAAAGAATAGCCTGTCATGTCAATTTATGCAGCACATTACTCATTCTTTAACTACCATTAAGAGCGATGATTGCTTACACGAGCGTATGTATTGCAATATATTGATTTATCGTGACAAACAATAATGAAAACCGCTAGGATGAAAACTAGTGAGGTGTGCAGAAATGATGCACGGATACACATGCTTGTTTTTCCTTAAAATCACTCTTGTCCGTTAACAAATATTTGCCTATCGCGTTAATATTGATAACTGCGACACTGCCAGTCTAATGTAAATATATTGCGCTTGAGTTTTAATTAGATATTTTTGTCGTGACTGAGTTTAGAAACACAATGGACAGCCTTTGAAATGTGTAGTTGAAATAAACATAGCCCCATTATTTAACCTTAATTGCACAGCATATATTTAACCTTTGTCGGCCGGCCTTATATCGTACAAAGAATATAATGTCCCGTAATATAGAGCGCTATTATGTACCTGTGACAATATATAATGTAGATCAGATTACCGTGCCGCATTCTTTGGAAATAAATTATCAAATTAGAAGCTTGCAACAAATCGTCATCTATTCCGCTCAAGTATATGGCTTATGAGTCACTTTTGTTAGATGTGTAATTAGATAAGTGTGAGAACAATTTCAAGATGATTGTTGGTGGAATAATACGCCCACAAGTTACATCATTTTATCAATAATCATGGTATGTTAATTATGTTTATGTCTAACCGTTAGCGCAGAATGCTGCATATATCTTTTAAAATGGTATGCATTTTTTTCTCCTGAAAATAAAGGTTTAGGATGTAATACCGGGAATGGTTGTCCGAGGCAATGTGCATTTGCATAATATCGTTTGACTTTCCTCAAAAGACGACGTTGCTAAATGAATTGTTCGCCCATGTTTGCCCATTTTGCCACAAACGTTCACTCGGCATAGTCATCATTACACAAAACAACACACCGCTGCGTTCGGTTTATTTCAAAGAGCAATCCGACCTCATCATATTCAGTTTTACATAAGTAGATTTTATGTCAATAAATAAGCGCGGAATTATTCAGCCATTGTAAAATACTGCTTGTCATGATAACATACCCTAAGAAATGTTGCCTTATGAAAAAGCTCACCAGCCTATGTACTAACGAGATGGTAGTGATCAGCCAGCTCATTGACTCAGCATTGATCTGCTTTAAAATTATGTGTAACCTATCGTCGGCTGGATACAAGGGGTAATCAGACAGAGCCGGCTTCTCTTCTTGTCCACCATAATCAGTGTTAAGTTGTTGTCTCTGTGAATCTTTTGCCATATAATGTAAGTGAAACGATATGGTCTTCATATTATAATCCATTACTGATCATGTATTTCGATTGGTGCTATGCGATTGAGTGATGAATTTATCACAGCATTGCATCTAAATAGATCGAACTGGCCATTAATGCAGCGGGTCATCGATTGATTAACAATCATTCGTAATTAGGCCCAAGTGCTTGGTATATACCAGAAAATATACCAACAAAGCAATAGCGGATTGAAATATACAGGGCGATTAGTCATATTGGAGGTTTGAATTGATACATAAGTAATTTAAATTGGAAATGATTTGTGCGGTCGGGTGAGCTACATTACTGATTTGGAGCCAAACTGAGCAGCATCAGCAGTATTCATTGATGTGCTGCACCGCGTTTATACTTTGATACCACCCTAATCGCCATACTACCCCACTCTTGCTGCAATACAGCGCAAATCAGGTTCATATCACTTTAAAAAGAACTAATCTGACCCTGTATATAAAGGCGCATTTTAATACTATTATGCTACGACCTCTCGTAAACCCACCAATAACCTATCGCTTGTAATCGGATATGCCGCGCGCTTTTGTTGTTACGTCATTAAGTCTCTCATATGAATATTGATCAGGCGTTGAATAATTGATTGTTCATACCATTTTGATACCACACTACTTAATCAACTTGACCGTGGCCTAAGAATAAAATTAATAATCCACATAGCCCTTTTTACTTATTATGATGGTTCAGACTTATAATCGAAGCATTGAAGTATGATATATGCTATCGTTTATCGATTATCCAACCGATTCCATATGAGCCCACCCAGCTGGCACACGGAACACTAAGTTTAATCAGGTTCTAACCATATGATTTATTGTGCTTGTAGCATTTGTTGCTATTCCCAATGCTTTGGCCAGACATCGACCTATTTGACAGTCTGTTGTCTTTACAATCGTTCTAGCAACCACTGATCAAACCCCCGAACCACCAGTAGAATTCTCCTAAATCTTGGTGTATCTGATGTTATTGTGGCTTGACTAGTCGGTTAGGTACATTTCAAGATGTCCGAGATTTACTATCTATTCTACCTGTGTGACCTTGTGGATAATTTAGTATGCGAGATGGCCATCAACAATTACCCGCGAGCGATCAAGGCCACGGACGATGCAAATATAGTATGACAGAACGATGCCGCAATTGTCACTTCTAACCTTGAAGTAGCTAACATTCGCTGGTTGTAAGGTTAAATCAATGCATAGCTGATATTCCTATCAGGCTTGTTTGTTATTGCTTGTTTAGGTTTAGTTCTTGATCCAATTGATTAAACGAGCTGGAGCAAATATGTTTGCCCATGATTCAACGAAAGGTTAATATGAGGTGCTGTAACAATATTTCGGCAATACAATTAGTAAAGCAACATGATATATGCTAGTTTACACAAGAGTCGGTCAAAGATCAATATACAAGTTGCTAAAATCACTGTCAAATTGACAATGTTCAGCTTTGCATAAATGTGTTAACATGTATTGCGTTTCTCTCGCCCAGCTTTGTGCAGTGCCTATCTATTATCAGATATTATCATTACTGTTCATATCCGCTACGGCACTCCCGTTCATGTAAGGACTTTCACAGATTTGCCTATCCACGATATTCAATTACTTATGCATGTGTTTTATTTCAACACACGACTTCGGGCAAAAACAGGGAATTTAATTATACATGTCATCAGTGTTTTGATTTATGCAACAGAAACGAAAAAAAACTGACCTGAAGCACATATAGGTTGGTAATGCAATTTAAGTTTTGCCTGATGACTATTTTCCAAGACTGGTTTCTCAGAGAAAGGGTGAGAGGGGGAGTGAGAGGGAGAGAGAGAAAGAGCGAGAGAGAGAGGGATAGAGAGAGAGTGAGAGGGAGAGTGAAAGGTACAGATAGAGAGAGAGAGACATAAAGACAGACAGACAGACAGATAGACCAAGTCTGACAGAAAGACAGCATAGAGAGATAGAGAAAGGAGGGGGGTTAAATGGTAACTTGACGCCCTTTAGTGGAAGAGTAATCTTCTACATGCACATTATATATACCAAGTAAGCAGTGCTCAGAATGAAGCGTTAATTTGTATTCGACCAAATGGATATTCGTGAGTAGATAAGGAACAGCTACATTAATGGTTCCGCTGTAGCGAAAAGATTTGTGGCGGCAGATTGCCCAATGGCACAACATTGCCGTGTTGATGATATAAGCCTATCCTACGCGACGAATTACCAATACACCGAAACACCCAATCCTGATATATCCAGCGCTAGACGCAATCATTTATATATTACTAAGAAAAGCCGTCATTTTGAAGTTGATTTAATTCCGCCAATCTAAATAATGTTGAGAGGGATTATATTTTAGGCTGCACACGAGAGCATTTAAGCTACTGGTTTTAAGTGATAAATGATATAATTAGAACGCAGTTGTTTAATTATCAGCTGTTCATATAGAAAGCGATTATAATGTTTCGTTGCTTGCATTTGAAGAATTGCTAGGGACAATCGCCAGAGAAATGTTCAATGCTAACAACATCCACAACTTGTTAGCGACAAGAGCTTACCATCACAGGAAAAACGCCAAAGGTCTTACTCAAAACCGGCATAGATGTCGTTGAACATTCTAACAGATTGCTAAGATTAAAAATAATGTGCACCTACCAAACATTTCGCCCGTCATAGATACTAAAATGTGACTTGACCGGTTAAAATAGATGCAACCTGAACAATCAACTAACTAGGCAAATAGTATAGCGTTGTCAGTATCGTTGTTGAAGTGATAAGACGGTTACATCGCAATTCATATGTAAGCAAATTAGCACCAAAATGAAGAAAGCTCACGTTTTAATAATTGAAAGACGTTATGTCGCAGGTAATATATGCCTTGATATGGGGGTATATTATTTAAGAAAGTTAGCATTTAGCGAAGCTCAATCAACGTTTTAGTGGTGTCCCATGTTAATTGACAATATATATATATATATATATATATATATATATATATATATATATATATATATATATATATATAATAATATATATATATATAAAAATATATATATATATACATATATATATATGTATATATTTATATATATATATGTATATATTTATATATGTATATGCATATATATATACATATATATATATATATATATACATATGTTTATATGTATCTATATACACATATACATATATGTATATATGTATGTAAATATATGTATATCTACACAAATATTAATACGTATTTATACGTAGAAATACATCTATATATATATATATAAATATATATATATATATATATATATATATATATATATATATATATATATATATATATATATATATAGATGTATTTCTACGTATAAATATCATTAACAAATCGCCCTAACCTTTGGATGTAATTGTTTTTATTATGTTGCAGCGATTCCCGTGCTGTTCACCAACGCTATGTCTTTTCTTGTTACCTTTGAATAAAAAACATGTACCCACTAACGCCTATAATGTACATAAATCTGCTTACATATATTTCTCTCTGTCGCATTCGTGGGCATATTGATTATGTTTTATCAACAACGGAAATAAGCAATACAACCCCATCTCGCTTTGATGTTAGCAGATATTGAAGACCTGATTTGAACTTAAAAATATGCAAGTATTAATTGAAACGCTATTGTTCATTGGTTTAACTACATGACAATATGTGATTGAAGCGCCACAGTGACAATTTGAATGAACAGACGTTGGACGAACTCAATTATGATTCTTTCGTCCTTGCTGCTAAATTAGCACCGCTGTCATCCTCTCTACGCCTGAGGCAATATCTTGCATATTGATCGCCTTAAGAAATTCAAACAGGCGCTTTGCTATGGACGCGAAATACAATTAACTGCTCACATAATATCCCAGCGTTTGATGTATGATGATAAAAAGCTTGTTTGCTTCCGTGAAATGCTGTTCAATACATGATAGGCCCTCCAAAAAGGTTTTTGCTTTGTTTGGTGCTCCTGGAAAGGAAAGTTCAAAAGAGCTCTCTCAGAAGGCAAAAGCGATAATGTGCGTGAAATAGCACCGTTGTTATTATAGCTATATATTTACTTGTTAAAGATTGTATGCGCCTCAAAACGAAATACAGGCAGAATATACCATGACCTTAGCTGTCAAATATCCACATCGAATCAGATACTGCGTACTTCGGAGGGCGTTGCGACCCCAACCTTTGCACAAGTACGGCTGTGTGACAATCATCTCTACCTGTCATGGGACGGAGGTGTCACAGCCTTTGCTCAGAGAGTGTTTTACTGACGAACAACCTTTGCTTTTATGTTGGATTTAAGCAGGGTGTCCGAAATGCGTCATCGTCCATGCGAGTGCAGTCGTAGCAAATTTTTCTTTGTTCATTGCTCTGTTTGATTAATGCATATTAAAAAGTGCTCAAGCACCCCGTCCAGGGGGGACGGTTCCAGTGCTTAATTCTGTCACCAGATGTCGTTAAAGCCATATGTTCTTGTGAAGTGACTTCAACTACAAGTGGCTGAATGCGGGCCTAACAACGTTGCCATCCGTCAATCTTAATATTGCGCTAACGCTAATTAAGAAAACTCCTTTCCGAATAGATTCTATTTTGGGTTTATTTGGTGAGACCGGATGGAGTGAACAGGTAAATTGAAAGGAGCTCTTTCGGCTGATAATGCAATTAAGATGTCTGCGTGAGAGTGCTCGGTTGTTATTACAGCATGGACATAAATAAATCAGGTTTTAATTCTGCCTCGTGATTTGCGTATTCAAAATACAGTCAGATATTCTAATGATAATATTACTCGGCGCTGTACTTTTTTACTTGTATCACTTAAGATGCTATCGTCGTAATACGATCCTGTATTAAACGGCAGTGAAACAGATTCAAGCACGTTTTTATGGTGCATGTAGATATTGGCTGTTAAATGTATTTCATATGGTTGTGTAGTGTCAAATGATTATTCGCATATCAAATGGATCTTCGCGATTTTAAAAGACGAAGCTAAGTTACACATATCAAGGATAAAGGGCAGAGATTCATCACATGATTTGATCAACTGGGACCTAAATGACCTATTTCGACTCTCCGGCGAAATGCGAGTGTCATATGTATGCGTCTTGGAAGATTTTTGCTCTCATGTGTTAACAATTAGACCAAATGTCATAAAGAGAGCAATAATTTCAACCTGAAGATGAATGATTTGATAAATGCACTATCAAATCAACTAGCTTCTTGATTGGAATATAACGCTTAAAATGGGTCTGCTAGGATAGACAGGGTCCTCACTATTGTTCAATAGCGGAATCGACTGCTAGATCTCTACAATAGCTCACTGATGGCAGCAATGGGCCTGGCTTCTAGGTCATATAAAGCTCTGATGCTTCATGCATCAAACCGTGGGATATTATTTATCATCGCGGAGCCAAATGTTATATTCAAATCCTGTTTATTTGCCTGTTAGCATGAGATAAGAGGTGACCAGTACCGACAATGATTACGAGGAGATCATATCATGAACGAGGCCCACAAAGCTTTGCCAGATTTACAATAAAGTCGGTTTGATCCATGTTTGTGTCACGTTAAAAACGACATGTTTTTGAGTGTGAATGAGCCGTGTTTACACCATTTATATCAGTCAGGACGCAGTAAATACAATGGTAAAAAGTTTTGAATGAATAAAAAGAGAGCATCGAAGAACTGACGCGCACACACACACATTACTTACACAGGTATGTCATATGGCAATAGGCTAAAGCAAAATAATAATTGCTGTTTTCATTCTGACCACAAGTGTATGACACAGGTACACTTCATTCACAATTGAATGTAGAGACAGTCAGACGGTTATAAAGGCAAAGGACAAATTACCATTCTGTAACTATTTATAACGCTCGGCAGAGGTAAAATAAGGTAACGTCAACACTTAAGAAATGCAGTTATTTAAATATATGTGCATGCTCTATTACAATTAATGTATACGCATAAATATATAAAAATATATATCTATATAAATATATATATATACATATATACATATGTATATATATAAAGCTATATATATATATATATATGTTATATATGTAACACATATATATATAGTTCCATATTAATATATATATATATATATATATATATATATATATATATATATATATATATATATATATATATATGTATTTATATATTTATTTATATATACCATTTGATGTTCCTTTAAGGCATCTACTTGCAGTATTGTAACAAATGGAGTACATATGCAAAAGTTGTTTGATGGAATAGTATTCTCCTCAATTCATCTTGCTGTTGCCGACCATACCTCTGTCATATGAATGCCGAACTAAATGACATTTTACGTCTTTATCCAGAATTGCTAGAAGAGTAAACATCTTAATTCTGTAAAGGCGAGTTTCTGTTATCAGCGGGGAACCTTTGGTCGGAAAAGACATGATCGGTTTCTTAGGGTTGACTCGATACATGAGGCCTGGTTCTCTTTCTTTAAGGTGAGCGTAGCTGGAATTGTTTTTAGTAGAGGCCGGACGAAATAATGGGGCAATCAGCGATAAAGAGAAATGGCATATGGCACGCATATTATAAACCATATATTCAGTTAATTCAGTCATACATACATACATACATACATACATACATACATACATACATACATACATACATACATACATACATACATACATACATACATACATACAGACATACATACATACATACATACATACATACATACATACATACATACATACATACAGACATACATACATACATACATACATACACATACATACATACATACATATACATACATACATACATACATACATACATACACACATACACACATACATACATACATACATACATACATACATACATACATACATACATACATACATACATACATACATACATACATACATACATACATACATACATACATACATACATACATACATACATACATACATACATACATACATACATACATACATATATACATACATACATACATGTATGTATGTGTGTATGTATGTATGTATGTATGCCTATGTATGGGAATACATGCTTCTAACGCATGAGCATAAGCAAGCACAAAAGCAACCTTATCAAGAGCTAAGCAGACGAATTACAATATATATTTGGGTGAAGCCTGAGTTAAACGCATTGATAGGGATGTCAGAACAAAATATATTCTGTGCATAGATATCTTGTCGCATATAACACTATTGGGCCTGCGATTGGGTTGATTGTAGTTGTAATTCTGTACTTGTCAAAACTACCATTATGCCTTCAGACAAACATTAGCTGCTGTCATAAAGATTGACAGTTATGGTATAAAACCAGCAAAATATTTGTGTAATCAGATAAACTGCTGCCTTCTATCCGACAACGTGCGAAGCTTGGCACAACAATGAACGACACAGTTATTGACACTTTGCCAAATAATACCTCGATCGTTTGCTTTTACAATTTTATTGACAGGTTTTTTGATTAATGAGTAAGATATTCCAAAAACATACGTTTCTAGAAAGTAACATCGATTGAAAATATATAAAGAAAAACTATTGGCCCTAAATGCATTTAGTCGGTTTGAATAAAGCAAGATGCGCAGTATTGTTATTCTTGTAATACAACATTTTGAACCTCAAAAAGCTATTTTGCTCACTCTTAAAGGTGATGATATTTTTCATCAATCATGCAAATATGTTATGCTACGATTTTGTAAGGGGTTGGTAATTTATCAAGTAAAAGGGGTGGGTAATTTATCGAGTGTAACGCATGCAACTGGTCCGTAAACGAACCTACTGTTATTTCCTATATGAACAGACACATTATTCGAGTAAGTCAAAAAGTCAAGCGTATACACTTTTGCATACAATTTGTGAGCAGTAATTGTCGAATGTAATGATCATAAACATGACGCTACCGACGGCATGGCAACGCTACATTTGTGACGTAATGCCTGCCCTGTGATTGTCAGTCATCTAAACAAATGGGGCGAAAGTTCCAATAAAAGGTTTTTCCAACGAGGTGACAGAGGAAGATGATTTATCGAGGCACTTTAGCATAAAGCTAGTGTTCAAGGCTTAAATATGCCGTTTCGATTCATCTAAAGCTATCCATCTCTTATATCGTTGCCAGTTAACTGATGAGCATATAAGTAATATCTGCTACGCACAGATCATTCGTTCTCTTTGTATCATCTCATGTTAAAGCATTCGAAAATTATGTAAGTGCATTAATCTTGGAATATGAACGTGATTGACTTGGCTGATCACAAGTATTGGGCAGAATACTGAACGCTAACTGCTCTGGATACAGCCAGTAGAATGGAGGCGTGTCAAATCGACACCTGAATTAATGTACTGAACGAAATATGTGTAAAACGTTGTTTGTGTCATGAACACTAATCCTTTTCTGATTTAATTTATTATGGACAATAGCTAACGGACACACAATCACGTATTAATACAGAATCAATCATACACTGTATCAATATATATGCGTCAGATTGCCCATTTCTTTCAACTGATAGACATTTTGTCCTACGCGTCGGTTAATCATAATGGGTTGATTAAATCAACTAAGCAAGTGTAACTAAGACACTAAGGTGTGCAAATGATTGTATTTTTCTCTCCACTGACACAGAAACGGTACTCCCGCATTAAACGCTGGAAAAGACCAAATTGCCAAAATCGTCTATTAATTTGCTATCGTACCACTAGCAGAAACGCATTCTAGGCCTTTCAAAACCATGAGTCATTCGGTGCATTTGACGAGCAAGAAGTTAGCACTTTCCTGACAGGTACTGGTAATGACGATATGGTTATGGAATATTATGGCTGTAATTGTAGCACTTATGTTAAGAGGTGATCGTATGTCAGGTTATGGTTTTAATTCTGGGTGCATGAATTGAGTTAGCTGGCCTAAATCTTAACGATGCTATTCATTCGGTAGCTGATCGTCTCTGTTAGTACAGTTATTGCCGCTTTGTGTGCGTCCCGCTGTAACACGATCACGTGATTAAAAATTGCATTTTTTTCAGCCTGGGAAAGTAAGATAACAAGAACGGAATAGCGTGCTTAATTCTCTGACAACGCACGAGTGAACATTTTCAATATAGTTGCCCAGAATTAAATAATCATTATTATTAACGATATTGCTGTCTAAAGTTTTCAACTTCTACCAACAAAAGTAGATGCATATTTTCTTGATGTTTTGTTCAACCCTCGACATGTTTTTATAGCAATAGTCGTACGCCAAAATAACCGCAGGCCAAAATAGAAAAGAATATATTTAATGACAAACTAAACGTGCATTTTGAGTTTATGCTCAGGGAACCCCTGAAATATTTGTGCCCAACTATTTCATTGGCGGGGCTGGCTGGCAAGCTTTTAAGCAATATTGGCGAACGCTTATGAAGCTATGTAGGATAATGCACACTGTATACACTATCATTTATGCGTATCGGTTTTATTAATGCATTGGCCACGAGGCGTGACCTTTTTTAGTATATTGAACAGCATTACCTATAGCAAACTGTTAAACTTTCTGAACCTAAAGTATAATATAATCCCGGATCGGATTAATGCAAGAGAAACAAAAAACGTGAGATAAGGGTCAAGCGACCAAAGCTTGATGTTAATGTTGACACACCGCTGTAGCTTGCCAGAAGCGATATTAGTGATCGATAGCTTCCGTTGTCCTTCACCGACATTGGCATCAGCTTTAAGCAAATCGTAGGTTTGGAACATTTGCTTGTGTTGATTCACGATCTTGTTTGCATAGCTAAGACAGTGCATGCTGTAAGTCACATAAGCTGTTGTGGAGGGGTTTAATAACCCGCATATCCCTACGTGCAGTAATAGACTTTATCTGCCACTCCATGAAAAATTTGATACCAATTTCGACGCTCAATTTGCTATCAGTTATTTGTTGATACGCAATATAGAAAGATTTGCTTTGCGGCCTGCATTGTTTGGAATAGGCGGGAGACTAACAAATGGGAATGATTTAACAACATGGCTATTATTATCTGTAATATGATATTTCAGCAGTCTGATGGGATGGCGGTATTATTCCTAGCAGTTTCATTGTACAGATTGAAGGGAACGACACAAAATTTACGTTCTAATATCGGGGAGTTCTTGGGAAAAAACCTGCGTTCCAAGCTGCTTTACGCACCATTTATAAAAACCCAAGTGTTTACATGCAACGCCCCATTTTTTTCCTAGTGCGCATCTTTGTATTGATCAGACCCCTATTCTGCGTCGCTTGAAATTGATTAATGAACGCTTTTCCCAAAAAAGATACTGAACAATAGCGGACAATAAGGATAATTTATCCATTCATTACGTTGGTTACGTATTCTGTGTGTCCATTGCGGCCAGCTCTATTTGCATTAGACACCTAATTAATGCTTGCATTGTGGTAAAAACCACTTCGTTATAGATCTACAAACCATGGAAAACCTCACTGAAACGTTTTTGAAGCACTTCAGATGGATACAAGTAGCCAAATGTTTGCAATCACTAGCAAATGCTGTGTCTGCCCATATACGTAAGGTTCTATTAAACTAGGCTGATACTCAAACAAGCTTGATATTTTGGCCATCAGTAACATCTCAACCGCAAATTATTTTCGTATTTGTGGCAACAGGATAAATCGGACCGCTTAGCAGACGGGTTTACGATTTCCTCAAAGGAGCGTTTTCGGCTCAGATCAATACAAATTTGAACAACTCTCGACATATATTGTATAATGGTGTTGTCTACACTAATGAATGACGTTTGACGAAAATAAGTACATAGGATTCACACCATATAAATTGAGCAATGCATCTAGCCTCCCTCAATAACAAACCCATGGGCCTTGTGACCAGCATTCTTTGTTTGCCTTCCAAACATTGTCATAGTGATGCAAAGATGAATGAATTAAATCATAGCACCTAAGCAACGCCCGTACTGCCATAGACACATACAGCACACATCTTTATTCATTTTAATAATCATTTGACCTCTAAATTATCGCGCTACTTCAATACGCTTGTGAAATAATTCGTATGTGAGTGACCATGAAGTTATTATGGAAGAACGTGGATTGCAAAATATGAGACAATCACTGCAAGGCATTCATTAATTTTTGTGTCAACCTCATTTGAAATAATAAGTTTATTTCTGAATTAGGGTAATGCTCTTTGTATGCAATTATTTATGCGACATATATGTGATTGATCCGTATTTTGAGCACATGCTGTCTGATTAATGATATACACACTTTCAAGAGGAATATACTGGAGATGTGATGTCAAGAATACACTTGCTTGCAGGTACTAAATATTTCGCAAGATGTCCAGAGGATTGACAAGCCATGCAGTTTAACGTTTACGTACTCTGCGAGGCGCACTTCAAATCGCTTCCTCTATATGAGCTTCATGATAAGTTTGGCTTATTGTCAAAAACAGAAATTGATTACAATAAATGACACCTTGGGTGACCCTGTTATATGCGCTTTAATCCAATAATATGTCTCACTTGCTCGTACAAGACTATTGCCGGGTTGGCCGTCACGACGATGGACTTACATCAACTGGGATGTCTGCGCGAGGCACCATTTTATCTCACAGCGTGTCAATCCAATCTACGAAAGTCATTGAAAGTCCTGTTCTAACATAATCAAAACTCACAGATTCTCGTCTTTTATCGTAGTCGAAGACGAGCCTCTAAGTCGGAGATAATTGGGGTGGATAAACGACGCCCTTGGTTGTCACCATAACAAATATACAGACGGTCAGAAGCTGGCCACGCAGCATTGGCCCTGCAAGAAAACAACAGAATTGTAATGAGTTATAAAACGATGTCATCTCCGTTCAAGTCTGCTCCGCACGGGACGACTGGTCATACGGGCATTTAGGCGATGCCCGGTGGCCTAAAATCATTTGGTAAAAAATGAAACGCAGTAAAAACAAACTAATAGGTGAAGGATGCCCGGGCCAGTTTTAAGACCCAGTGTATGGTATGAACGACGTTGATCAGTTTGAAGACAGTCAGAATTCTGAAGGCACTACGCGGTGCAGGTTCGCTTAAAATGCTATCAGAACAAAAGACATGTATCAGGTAATAGGCTCGCATAAAAACTACAGCCATCGTCGTGCCATCACTTCCGCAGGCCCTGATAGTTTTAGGCTGTCTGCTGAAGAAGCGCAGTTCCGACTGCAAAATCAGGTGGCTGCTAATTAAAGGTATCCTTTCCTGCAGGAAGCCCCTGTGGCGATAGATGGCTTCTTCGCCATGTAGAACGAGATCGCTCAATCAGACGGCGGGATCCTGCCAGCATATCGCACAATGCGGTAAGGAAGAACAGAGAAAAAACATGGGGCGGGGGGTTCCGTATCAGCATTGGCTGTGGATGCCACAGGCGCAACGGTTAATTCTTAGTGCCTTTGAGGGGGGAGGCGGCCTAGGGGTGGGGATGGGGGAGGGATGGCAATCCTAGCCTAACAGTTTGGCTCTTCTGCGGGAATGACTTGAGGACTAATGCATACGGCCAGATATTGCAGCATTCAATTTAGGTTTCCCTTCAGGCAGTCACCGCAGCAAACTATCCACCCACGTGGAACAATGGTGTACCTGATGCAACGTGGAATTATCTGGATGGACTGTACACAACCTGCGTCACTACCTTTGGTATTTGTAATGCAGCTTGTAATTGCAGCCTGACAAATAAAGTTAGAATTATTCACTTCTTAGAGCATCCATGTATGCTATTGTATGATCGAATACAAATAGCAACAATCATAACAGTCATTCGTTAGTACTATTACATTTGTAGATTTGGTATCATTTGCGTTTGTAAATTAACCGCAGAGCAGATTGCAGATAGCACTAGCATGTAATTTACATTAGTCTCTCACGCAAAAATTACAGATGCGGTACAATGAAAACACAACGAATGATGGCAAACAGATAAGCATGCCTTTTGTAATGCAATAAATTTAAGAATGGTTCAGCTGCTTATGATATGTTATATTATGGCGCAACATACACACAATTTATGACTATTATGTCATAATGAATATCCTAAAAGAATCATATGCAAATGCGAAGGGTTGGAACCTATTAAGTAATACTTCGACATAGCATACATGGGCTTGCAATTAAACTGATCGAGATTATACATGCATATAAGCAAACCTTGAATTGAGGTGCCTTTGAAAATGATGATAACATTAGTCTCTTATACATTAATTTAATATTATCATTTTACTGATATTATTTCTCTTATCAGACGCATTCTAAGATTCCAACGCCACATGTGCATATAATTTGTAAGTTGCAAATATTGGGTGATATGATTAAATGAACATGATGAAACCGACGAATAGAAAACGTTGTAGCATTTATGATGCAACCCATCATTTTACATGAATATGCGATGTGGTCCCATTGGATGTTTGAATAAATGTATCGTACCACAAACCAAACTATGTAAGTGTCTGTCATCCTCACACAGCAGAAATTCTAATTGAAGGTTTTTCTAAAGGGGTGACAGCGTAACATGATTTACGCACTTTGGTGGGAAGCTAAAGTTCAAAGGCATGGTTGGGCAGATTTGATTCATCTGAAACTATCTATCATCAATGCAGTATCCGGTTAACTGATGCTCAGGGTAACAATATCTGAAGTCCAATGACCATTCGTTCTCCTGTTATCATTCGAAGTAAAGGCAATCCAAAATAATAAGAAGATATGCACTTAACTGCAGGGATAACAAATATAGATTCAACCACCGGATCGATACATACATATGTTACATGTGTTTATAGTAGTTTGCATCGTGAGCTGTGGGCCATTTCCAATCTAATCCACTTGAACTGTAGCTCAAGTTAAAACAGTTTTTATAATCGACAGTGCAGCATATACCTATAAATGTGTCAGATTGTGGTCAAGGATTCTTATTTACCGGATTGCATTCACTTGTACAATCATTTTGTTAAGGCATGGGAGAGGAGTGGGGCTTGCATGGATGTTATTAATGATGATAGCGATCCATTGAATAAACGTTATGCTATACATACCATTACAAAGTAGTAAAGCACTTCATCTTTACATAATTAAGAATGCAAACTGCGCGCATGTGTCTGTGCGCGTGTGTATGCGTGTGTGATATGTAGTTTGTACATCATTTGAATGCTGTAGTATCCTTATATTACAATCGGGATATTTACACGAGCACTTATTATGATTGTTCATGGTTAATGTTTTTTCTTCAACAAAGCGTGGGTTAGGTCGAACAATAGGGCCACCGTTACGTATTGCACCTTCGTAGCAAGTTAATTCGGGTTTTTAATGTACCGCCAATAGAAAAGTCACATTGCAATTCATACATTGAGGGTGCTCAACATATTTCATTAACTAAATCTGCTGACATTTAGACGACAAATGATTATAGGGGTAAGGTATTTGTAACGCTTGATATGGAAACGCTTGGCGGAGTCTGAAAAGGCTTGATCTCGATACTCAGTAATTGGTTGAACCACCCCGAACCCTACAAATCCTTGTTCTTTAATGGCATCGACTATAAGCATAAACAAGTCAACAAGTAATGTTTCAAACAAGTAATGTTTCGTCCCTTGTATTTTGCTTTAATGGGTAATATCAGTGCAAAATAAATGTGAGCCACCTGTAGGCAACATTTTCTGCCAATAATGCATGTGTTAAAAATCAAATGAGCAATGCTGTCAGCATTATTCATTCGACAAATAGTTTTGAGATAAATAGGAAAAATGCTTTCCTGAACGACAACATTCGAAGGGAAAAGGGTAATTGTGGACAAACAGGATAGATATTTTGCAATGTCACTGGTTCCCTAGAATCCATATAGATACGTTATAAATAGTTAGCGCAATACTGATTCATTTATTTCTCTTGTCACATAACCACTTCATATGATAATAGAATCAAGTAAGCATTTATTCTAAATTTACAGTGTTGACATTGAGATTCACCATGTGAGCTTATTAACTAACCACAACTGAAACAAAAGATAAACCTCATGAAAAGCCATTGCAGGAATGGAGATGGACGTTATGATGTTATCAAGGTATATCTATATAATATGTATTGTGCGTAGTATAAATAACGTTTTCGAGTGCATGATTCAAGCGGTTCCAAATGAGTATTTCCTTTACATAAAGATTTTGACTTTATATGTCGAAAGCCAAAACAAGGCGTGTCTTGTTAAAACTAAGCAGCTATTTGTCCACGTACGAGCGTGTTGCTATAATGTGCTAATAGGTGGTTAAAAGAAGCAGGCGTACTGTTAATTGGTAATTTACCGCAATGGCGCCATTGACATAGCAGAGAGTTCGCGGCGCGAGTGCCCCAGTGCATATGGCTTATGATTCATGCAAACGCTTGCTGTAGATTACAGCTTGAAATGCCAATTAAAGCAAATACGCACCACTGACCATCGCATTTATTGAAGCACCTTCCGTACAATCCATTTGAGCAGTGCCTTGAAACATAACACTGTTAATTGATTATTTCGGAGCATCTCAAAGCCACACTTGGGAACACGTTTTCTTCTTCCTGATCGCATTTAAACTGCATTGTAAATACGTTATGTATTTGAATCAAACTATGGACCAACAATGTGCGCCAATTTGACCTGATCCTTTACTCTACATCACATCATTCTGGGATCTAACTCCAGGCCCAAAAGCAACACCATCAAAACCGTGTATGTATGTTACCACGTCCAGAGGAAATCTCTAATTTGTCGACATTTCTGACGGATGATATCCATTATATCCGACAGCTGAAGTAATATCCCAGCAACACGTACCATTTATCAGTAACACGAAGCTGTAAACATCTGGGGTTATAAATCCCCGACCACGATCGAATGTGGGGCTGAAAGGTGACATGCCATAACCATTTGTTTTCCATTTATACCCATTTGTTCACATGAGCGTATGCTTGGTCGTTCTCCCACTGCACGTTAAGCCTGAAATAAAATGAACAGCTAAGACAGATTCATTAGTGTTTAGTGAGTTTTTAACTGCGTTAACCAAATTTGCATCTAAATTGCTAGGGTAAAAAATTAGATTGAAAGCCCTAAAAACTCACCACTAGAGCGCACCTCATCAAAACCGTAAGTTCGTTAATATTTTGCTTGGTGCTCCGGAGTGAAATGCACTTTGGCAATCTTTTTTTTCGCCATGTAGAGAAGCTGATGAGTGCGTGGTGTATTCATCCGTGTTTGTCCGGGACATATTATTGTTAGCAATTTACACAAACCCATCCACCAGCTCCGCGGAACGCATTAATGGTTGATAGTGTTAAAGTACTGGGCGGCAGTGCCCTGGTACTGACCTGGCATTAACCTGGCATTAACCTGGCATCTCATCTGCTACATGGCTCATAACGTGATACTCAAGATCCTTTTTTTCTGGCTCCCTGCTCTTATCTGAGAGGGTCGCGAAAAACAATTTGCCCATCCAACGGGCCCGCCTCCGCCACGTTGATTTGCTGGCAAACTTACGTGACCATAGGCCAACTCCATTTGCGGCTTTCCATCTTTTCGTGTTGAACGGGATGAGTGACACATTGTTGACACGCTGGCCATACATAATGTAGCCTTCACTGCGCAGCATGGTCATCTCATGGCGGAACAGTTTCTTTATGCACAGGAACCTATGTATTTGGTCGTGGTGTAGGTACTTAACTTCTTAACTTTTTTCACTCCCCGTGCCTTTTTAATCTCACCCGAGTCAGACATCAGGGTCGAATAATCTTTTGTATCAGCCCTCCATACTCCTTGATATGCCGGCGCACTTATCCGTCGTTTTTCCCACGACCTTCTCATTGGTGCTGGTGTGGAGTGTGTGATCAGGTGAGTAGTTGCAGGCGTAAAAGCCAATGTGTCTGCGTACACGTCAGCTGTATGGATTTCCATAAGCAGCTATTCCGTGTAGGTGCATAGCAGGCGAAGGACGCTACTATATCTGGACTTCATCGTGTTGAAGTTCAATTCGTACATCAGGTGCTTGGCGAGGTTGAGTATGCACATGCCTATATACCCCGGGCGTTTTAGCACTAGGCGGGAGCTGTCCATATACAGGGCAGCCAGGTCGTGACGAACAAGTCGGGACTGGCCACAAGCCTACGTATTTTATTCCTCTTCCGCCGAGCGCACAATCTTAACGTGGACACGCCCACGGAGATTATCCGCTGTCTTACCAATCACTGAGAGATTCATAAGCATATACAGGTCCTTTTAAAAAATTGCTAGAAGCCACCTTGCGCATGTCAGTGTTCATGCGAATGTTTGGCGCTATCCAGGGGCACTGATTGAATCCTATCAACCGCCGCGGTGTTCCCCAATTCACCTAGTAGATTATTCTGATAGTCCGACAACCATTCTTTCTACGCAGACGTTGGCTCTGGCGCTAGTGGATAATCATTGTGATCAGCATGTAATACAGCAGGGTATTCCAGATCTACTTTTTGGCATTGACAGGATGGTCCTGTATCTTGCTTCTCCTTGTCGAAGCCCTCCACGTATGGGTTATTGATTTTAGCATGGGGATGCGATTCCATGCTTCTTCTACTTTGCAGGCCCTTCTCAATGAACGGGTGTATGTCTTCAGCTGTGCATCCTATAACAGTTCTGGACTGGTATAGCAGTGGGCTGGGTCCCGATTGTACTGCTTCAGATATGTTAGACATATCTCCAACAAATCTGCATAGATTAGCATTATCCAAGGGCACGTGTTTGCAGATTCTTGTGTATATATTCTTTTTGCTAAATGTCTTATAGAGAACACCATCTGGCGGCAGCTGAGTGTCAGGTGGCATAACATGCAGATTCTTCCTGACAAAGGAACGGTATACCTTGTGTGACCACACAGGGTCATAGGGCCGGGCAGGTAGATTTAGCAAACATCGACACCAGAAGGAGTCCCATCAAACACCCTGGGCCTTCACAACAGGGCTTTTGAGCCATAGATTTTGCTTTCATTGCATCGATTGTGTTTTTTTTCCAGTCAAGCGGGTTACTGTATATTGCAAAGACAACAGCTTGCATCCGAGAAGCCAAATTGTTGATGGCTGCCCAGACAGAAGTTTTAACACCACGGCATACTAGTGTCCAACGAGCCGCTCAGCAAGAGTGCGTTTAAAGCGTTCCACTATAGCCTGGGCTCAATGGATATCCACACGGCCACGCCTGATGGAGACCACATAGATGGCAAGCAGCTGGATCACTGTGTCCATGAGCTCTTGTCCGGGGTAGAACTGAAGTAGTTGAGGCCAAAGCAGTGGTCGCTTGAATAACCTTTTGAGTGCACCAAATTCTTTTGCCACTTTCGTAGTCAATGGCTATGCCGCTGTGTTGCGTGAGGCAAAGTCTGTCGTTTCATGCTGTCATGAGAAAGAAACAGGAGAGCGGCGTGGTAAACCCCATTATGCCCAGGAACATCAAATTGTGACTCATTAGGCCCAGGCAACTCCAAGTTTGACCTGACGCATGTATTTCGAGTAATATAATGTGGGTTCACTGGTCATCCTCTCCACAGACATCTGTGAATTTGTTGTCTTGGATGGGTTCGTTACTTTCAATGACATGTGTGCTAACCAAATTTCTGTCCAAATGCTTTGCTGTTGTTGGGGTCGCGGTTTGCGTAGCTAAGTACACGGCATAGAGGTGATATAGCTCACAAGTAGCAGTGCTTAGCGAGTGCCCAACAAAGGGGTCAGCCTCGAGGTCAGCTTTGGTCGGTTTTCTGGTGGGATCGGGAGAAGCATACCAGCATATGAGTACAGCTGTAGAGCTGCCTGTCCAAGACTGCGCGTCATACTTCCACCTAGACGAACCTCGTATGGAACATACGACCTTCTGATTTCTTCATCAGGCATTGATTCAACCTGGTCAATCGTTGCCCACCCAGACACTGACCATCTGATATGACCAATACAACCCTACCTCTCTTTCGAGTCGTGTCGACCGAGGTAGGCACAATAGCAGCCTTTGGTTGATCAGCCACGACAGCAGCCATGTCTGGCTCTGCAAGGAGTTGTTCAATGATACTATCAGAATCGATCTTGTTTGCTATTTCTAATGAACGCCGTCGAAATCCAATACATTGGTGCACCGTCCAAGTCATAAAGAGGAGCCCGGCAACTGGTGACACATTCGGGATCAGTGTGGCCAGTAATAGTCTCAGCGCACAGCATGCAACTCAGTCTGCTGATTTGACGGCATATGCCTTAGGTTGATAAGTCTTCATCAGAAGTTGGGCGAGCTTGCTCTCTGCCAGTAGCTGGCAAGTTCATCCCTTGTCGGGATAACATCATTTTCACGCAGGGCATCTGCGTACTTTAGGGTGAGGACCCAGACACTGGTGGCCGCTAAAGGCCAGCTCTGGAGATGTCATCGATTGTGTGGTTAGCGTTGATTTCACCTATGGCGTGAATCACACGACTTAAGTCATTGAATGTTAGCTCGTATTCCAGTCTGTTGCCAGGTGTGCTCGGGTAGAACACCTTGGAGACTGCAAACTTCATGACTTCTTTGTAGCGTTTTGCAGCTGGTTGGTCAACAGCACTTTCTATTGCATATTCAACGATGGGCAAGATCTGCTTCATGGCGTCGAACACATTGCCGGTACCCAGGCTGTGGCTACGAGTCTGTGTCTGTGCCCTCAGCAGTGCCCAGATATAGGTCCTAATGCTGTCATCAATGCGCTCAACATTGGGCTGTGTGAAGTCCAGGATGTAGGTACTCCAAGACTCGTGTGTCTCCGAGCCCTGTGCTAGGTGTAGAACAGCGCTCATTTGCTCCTGAAACGATAGAAGGTAGCTCGCGTGGGCAAACCTGGTTTTTATCTTTTTCCACCTCAAAGACCGTCCTCGTAGAGTCATATTGTACTTACCGGCAAGTGACCTTGACGACGCTCCTGTAGCATTTCGCATCATGTGCATAGAGCACCCAAAGGCCTTTGTTGGCAGCCGTTCCTTTCTGGTGCCAGGCCGTGGTACGCCAAACTCATTACAGCTTCTCTCATAGACACTTAGTATGGATTATCCAATCGGTCGTAAGCATAGTACTGAGGCAGAGGCGCTTGTAGCGCTGCCAATGGGCGACGCACTGTATAATAAACGTGAAAGGTGAGCGCGGACGAGGTCATCATCAGGCTCAGTGTGGTCGAGGGATGACACGCCGCAGCCGGTTGCACACTACACTGTAAAGTTGAACTGGTTTTGCCAGAACTGCATTGGCTTTGAGGCCTAGGCTTATATGCAGCTACCAGCGGCATCTTATAAAAACTGAACACCTCAGGAAGTTTTGTTCTAAATATACCGCCGCTGCGAATGACTTTGTTATGTTTACCTCTTTGTCCTTTAACAGGCAGGATATGCATCGCCCGCCTGCGTTATATGTGGCTTTTCGATTGAATTGATAGGCCAATGTTAACTATGTATCAAACATTGTCAAACGCTCAACGTAGTGATGCCGTGTCTCTGTGAAATGCTATTGACACTGCAGGTGATCTATGTGTAGGCCTCAGGTCAATGACGTACAATGTGGGCAGCCTTAAATAAAAGGAGTTAATTGCATGGCGGCCAAGGACTGCAGGAGGTCTGCCAAATTAAAACCCGGCCTCTTGAATTTCAAATGTGTGCAGTAGGTGACTCTATATGTGGGTCTTATTTTAGATGCTGCGGATGGTTCTATTAGCTTCGAAATTACTGAAAATGGAATGTTAAATATATTGGGTCTTGGTGACAGTCTTGATGAACACTGGATTGGTTTAGATACTTACAGAGATTACCTGCCCATCAACGTCTGCTTCAACAGACTACGCTCCGTGGGGTTGTAGGCTTAGAGGATGGCTCGTTCGGTGATATTATAACAATAAACATCCATAATCCTGTCTATAAGCGTGTCACTTGTGGCACAGTGTGAATGAGCTGAAGATTCAGTTACGCGATAACTAAGGAAGGCTATAGGAAAACCACGACTTTCCTGTTTCTGTTGTTCTTCACTTTACAAGATGTCAATAAAAACGACTATCATTGTACCTCAAAAGGAAAAAACGCATCTCTCAGAATATGTAAAAGAGACCTTTGTAGTGGATAATTCTTGTGCTACTATGACGAGAGCGCTCAACATGAAAGGTAGCAAAATGGGTCGGCTGCGTAGCCCCACATCGCCAAAGGATGGTGCCAACAAATAGCATGGAAGAGGAGACCGACAGCGAATCCTCGTAAAAGCCGATAAATATGCTTTGGTGCTGAAATGCCCAATTTGCATGAAGCGGAATAGTCCAGGGTTGATATGTGGGTGACTAGTGGTAAAATCTCACATAAAATGGTTGCGGCTATAGCGTCTTTTTTGGAATCCCTAATAAAAGTTTTAATAGGTGTATTTCAGCCTGTGAAAGACGTTTCCGACAATATTTTCGTTCATAGATGTCATTTTGTGGAGTTTGTTTCAATATTTCCCTCGATGTATCGGACCGTTTTGGCATATGGGCAAAACACGACGGTCATTGGCTCCTGAGTTTGTGACATCATATGTCACCGTCCAGCCGGATAGCGCAGTCATTTTCTCGTTTGTTGACATGGCAACTCTTGTAGGTGTGACCATAATCGTATATTATACCTTCATCATGTACATCATAGACCGCAACGAATCACATAATTTCATGTTGCTTGGAGTACTTGTTTGCCTAGAATATGTTAAATTGTGATAAACTTCTATTATGTAGTGCAAGCCCCAAAGAGAAAGCATATAGCAGTTTTTGAGTTTCACCACAGCTTAGCTTACCTTAGACCCATTTAACATTCAAATAAAGTCTTTAAGCCATACAAATGCTGGATGTTTTGAAATTAAAAATGGTTAACATTGTTTCACTTTCAACATCAGAGGCCATATTGTGGCGGTTACCTCACCAATGATGTTTAAGATGGTAGGCCGGCAGCTGTGGCCTAGCACCGTGGGTGTTTGTCTAGTTGCCCAAATGTGGCAAGTTCAAACCCCACAGTGTGCTAAGCACGGTGATGCCATTTAGGCGATAGCATCTTAAACTCCAATGTGTGTTTGTCAGCATACACCACCAGTTTGAAATTACCTTTGATGTTGAAAGTGAATTTCAACCCCAATATTTACCATTTAATTTGTAAGTATGATGATAATGATTAGTTAAGTCCTTGTTAATAGACAGGTAAAATTAAATGTTACAAACCTAACTTTACTGAAGCCAAAGCTCAAAAATAAACAGAGCTTAGATATTACCAGTAAAAACGCAAATATCAAAACGCAAATATCAATCGACCAACCACCAATATAATGCTTCTGCCACCACCATCAACTCCATCACCACCCCTGCCCTACCCATCACCATCACCACCACTACCATCATTCGTCATCACATTTAGTTACCTTACTACTAGACAAGGCACTCGCCCCTGGTGTTTTGATTATCTAATGCCACCTTAGGTAGGAAATAGCGCGCGGCGCTGTCAGAGACGGAGTTTCTTTGCCTACCTTACTACATAACTCATCTAAAGAAGAAACCTCTCCATATGCTGCCTCTCAGCCTCCTCCTTGTCATTGTAGTAATACATTTCAGCAAGTGCTCCTGGTTCATCGGTCATCAGGGATGTACTTATTTATACTTTTGTGCCTGTCGGTGATGATGCAGTTCAACTTGAGCCCTTGGTGATCCAAAAGAAATGACATGCTTCGTTAGATGCGAATTATTGCAGTACTGGGCCTCACCTATTCGCATGATGATGATACAGACTGGAAGACATAAGGGTAAAGTTGTATGAAGCAAATTTGACAGTAGGCCAGGACTAAGCACTGGGTAGCGCCCGATGATTGTTTAGGACAAGTGCAAGCTACTGTCAGGCCAGCTCACATCTACATATGGCAGCCCGACGAGACAAATCTTTATGTTATCTGTAGAACAGCCTTATAAAACTTGAGCCGCCTAACACTGATCGCTACCGGCCATGTCAATTTGTTCAACGTGCAAGTGCAAACGTTGATGAGTGTCTGTAAATAGCGATAAATTAGTACGCCAGCTAGTTCGCGAATAGAAACGGCGGCCGTGGCAACATCTTCTGGTGACATATGGCGTCTCAGCGCCTTCGTTCATCTTCGGTGTGTTGCCGGGATGTTCCGGAATGGGTTGTTTGTTTTTGCGTATTACTTATTTACTACGCGTCAGATCGCCAAAGGAACTGCAAATTATTGATAAGAAAATCGCATTAACCAGATAATCGACAATCATGTATTTAGGGTAAGCATGACACATATTTCCTTGAATATGACTCAAACATTGTTGAATTAAGGACGTTTAAGGTGTTGTAATGCAAGTTATAGTAATGTCACAAGCGCAATTCACTTAACATATTATATACATTCGATGAACGCCTTTTTGTGTGTAAAACAATGCGCCACAAAAGATTGGAGCTATAGATCAATAAACATGTGTTCATAAATACAGATATATGACAGCAGCTTCCCTTGCATAGCGTCAGAGAGAGGTGTAAATTTGCCACGTATGAATGTAGCTATTGTGGGTGTGGCTTGAACAAAAACTATACTGAATAGCAACTTATACACATATGCTACATCTTAGTAAATATCATATCATGTTTCGACACCATTTTGAATGTTGTTCTACAATTCCTCATGAGAGTAAATAGCATAATCAGCAGTAGCTTGTCAACGTTATCTCTTCGTCATGCTTTAATACATGCGTAGACACGTTCTAGAAACTGCATATATTGTTCTTAGAAGGTATTGTAATTGGTGCGTCAAGCAAGAATTGATGTTTTTCCTCGAGCATAAAACTTGCATACAGCAGCATAAGAGGGCACGATTTGTTTACATCGACCAGTGCTTGTTCTACCTAATCCCTTGACGTATGTCCACAACGACAAAATCTTAAAGTGAGAATCAAACAATCTATCGATTCAGTCCACGTGTACAACATATTGATTGATTAAGCACTGATCCATCTTTAAAATCGCATGTATTGGAATCGCATGTTTCTGTAGCTACATCAGTTCAAATACATTAATAACATATTAGCATCCCATGCGTACATCTGTAATGATTAAAACAATATACCGTCACAGCCCGCCAGCCCCAACATCTATATATCGATTTACTGCGCTGCTGGTAAAGTAAAACAAACAGTATAATGCTTGTAATTACAAATGAAATGGACTACCTTCGTGTCGATACGTGTAACCAAGAAACAATCACAACAGTAATGACCCTGACATGCTCCGTTTCTGTTTATTGACCAAGCCATAAACTGATCGAGATCAAAAGAAGTAACTACCTGTGGTAGTCAGACTTATAAATATTAAAGATTTAAAGCATCAATCAAAATCTCACTTGCTATTAATCTACCTTTCCAGTTCAATTTAACAATCATCAGTTACATATCAAACGCGACGGTCTTAAACCTCAAGTACGAAGAACGATAGGAGGTATGGATTGCTCTGAATTACTTGGAGTGGCATATGTATGCTTTGGAAGAGTAATCTAATGTCCAAGTGCCTTGATAATAAATACCCGCCATCAAATAAGAATAACCATGTGGTGAAATTCGTGCGGGATTTGTGCAAATTACTGATACTCAAAAACTGGGGATTGTCGATTGTATATATCGTATGAAAGCATATCGTATATTCAGAACATAAAAAACCGTATGATTGATGTGTCAGTTATCGTGTTTCAGTTTATAGTTGCTATAAATGGGTGAACTATTACCATATCTTATACTTTAGTGAAAGGAAAAATGGTGTCTTAGGTATTTAAACCAATAGTTGAGATACAGACAAACGTTGTTCACTGCTGCTGGCAAGTCAACATAATAATCATGATATACACCCTATATAGGAATACAAGCAATCATCTCACCGTTTTGATCATTTATAACTGTTTTTTTTCTGTTGAGTGCACCTCTAAAGAGCACTGATTGCCAAAACGCACAATAACACGCATATACACACACACACACACACACACACACACACACACACACACACACACACACACACACACACACACACACACACACACATATATATATATATATATATATATATATATATATATATATATATATATATATATATATATATATATATATATATATATATATATATATATATAATGCTCTGTACAAATTTACCATCATGCAAAGGCATGCATTATCTTAATAGGTAGTTTCAGTATATATATTCTCACAATTTTTCGCTCTTTAAGTCTCACACAAGTTTGCGCGCTTTACGGGGGAGGTTAACAATGTATTCCATATGACATTGTGTATACAATATGTTTTCCATTAGTCTAAATGCTTGCTAAAGTCCCCGGCTTCTCAATTACTATATTTTTTACGAGCATTTAGACTAATGGAAATCATATGTATATACAATGACTCATGCAGAGAGAGCAAAGGCCGTACACAAGAATTGGAGGCAAAGACTGGGAAGCGTCCACCTTATACTCGTTCAAAGGCAGCGTTGGAAGAGCAGGAGACACAGTTGAAGGCCTTAGGCCCTGGAGCCCCTGTTCCCGAGACACTGAGCCCGAAAATGACTCATGCAGAGAGAGCAAAGTCCGTACGCAAAACATTGGAGGTAAAGACTGGGAAGCGTCCACTGTATGCTCGTTCAAAGTCAGCCTTGGAAGAGCAGGGAGTACAGTTGAAGGCCCTAGAGCCGCAAGAGGTGGTCCCTACCCCCGCGCCGCAGACCAGTCCCCGCAAACCAGTCACTAGTCCCCCCGCCGCGTCTGTATTGCGTAATAATCAGCAGGTGATTCTCTCCTCAGAAGATATTAACGATGCTCTGGACCAGAGTAATGCTAATATCCA
>CM067354.1:10077335-10146622 GCA_034190875.2 Urechis unicinctus
ATTACTAAAGTGGCTCTCAAGCAAATGCAGGCCTGTTCCGATTTCACTTGAACATATATATCATCCATGTTCGCGACGGATAACGTTGGAATTGGTCGTATTACTAACGGCATGGATCGGCAGATACATGCTAGGCTATAATTGGGCATGTCATTCAAGAACAAGTAATCTCAAACAATGCCAAGTTGTTTGCGATATTGTTTGTCCTTCGGGCTGTACTGATCTGCGCTGAATAAATACTTAACATGATGGAGGGGTTGGCATTTATGGCCGTCTTCCAAATCAGCCCGTTTAAATTTTTTATCGTTAGGTCTTGTAGTTAACGCTCACATAGTCATAGATTGAAGCAATAAAACATAAGTCAGTCGATTCTGTTATTCTACTTGCGAAAACAGTGAACAAAAGAAACTTGTCGCACCGTGGCATATATGTCAAGCTACCAACAACTATCTAAATGACTCCCCAAAGTGTATCCGCGGATTGATACAGTTATACTTTATTTTCGCTTACATCTAAAAATCACATTGAAATAACTAGTAGCGAAGTTTCGATTTATTGTTGTGACCATCGAAGACGCTGGTAATACGAAAATATTGAACAACAACTGCAATCCTCCGCTAACTGAGTGAAGTGAACCGAGTATCAGAAACCAAATAAGTAACCCAATCATATTTTTCATCTGTGTTTACGACGATATAGCAAATTTCTAAGTTGGCACAATGGTGGTACTAGAAATAAGATTGATAGGGAATATCCATTCCTTTGATTTTTCTGACAGGTTTTGATAGGCATCGTGTTCCTAATACATTAACCATGTTATTGTGCATAAATCACTACCAATCTCAAAATGTACAGTGTCTGCAGTCGTTTGTTGTGACAATGCTATCCGATAAACTCACAACCAACTAGTTTTGACATTTTGGCTTTCCCATGTAGTTAATAATGCCATGCGTTCAGTTCGTGTGATTTTGAAATCATAACTACTGCTTAACTTCTTAAAATATAAACTGGATTTACAAGTAGATGCATACGATATCCATCAGCAGAGGACGATATCGCTGCTTTAAAATAACGCCCAACAAATATGCATCGGGTATACACCAGGTACAGTGGTAGCTATGAGATATGATAACTTTGAATTCTAGACTCATGTTAACATGAAATCGAATATTGATATATGAACGGTGCTTCTGTGTTGCTACTATATATTAATGCCCTTGTATTGTAATGGTGGTAGCTTTGGTCAAGTAGATATATATTGTTTATCTGACACGGGCATATATCTATCAAATCGGCATTGTTTCCTATTGAATAGCAAAGCGCAATACCTGCCAAGATGGTATAGTCATGCCAATATTTTTTCATTTGCCGATAAGGCTCTTCGTCCTAACGTTTTATTAGTGAAATCAAACTACGCGCAGTTTTTCGAAGGTCTCCTGATATAAGATCAGACCCTTAATTACAGATGGGGCTCGGATTCAATAACACCTATCGTTTACTCTTATCGTGGATTTTCCTATTGACCTCTGATGCCACAATTGTAATTACCGCAGCCCAGATAGTATTGGAAAGTCCATCTAGAAATTGTAAACCAGCGTATAAATGTAAACAAGGTCATTCGTCAGCAAAAATACCGGAAAGATTCCCGAGATAACACCTCCCAAATTGAACTAACATTATATACAACTTATGTCTTTTGTACTGAATGTGTCATTGACTAACGCATCCTTATTATTTGGAATAAAACCTTTTTTATTTACACCGGTACATTACAATGTCACCCGGGTTGAAATTGCTTTAACCAGCGTATAAATGTAAACAAGGTCGTTATCATCGATCATGCGTCATCACAAACATCGGAATGATCCCTGAGATTACATCTCATACATTAATCTTACATTGAATTCAATTATTGGGTTTGTTGCATATCTGCGTTACTGACTGTAGCGCGGCAGCGCTATGCAA
Source organism: Urechis unicinctus (assembly GCA_034190875.2). Taxonomy (NCBI): domain Eukaryota; kingdom Metazoa; phylum Annelida; class Polychaeta; order Xenopneusta; family Urechidae; genus Urechis; species Urechis unicinctus. The sequence continues at coordinate 10,079,301 of CM067354.1, forward strand.
TATCACTCTGCCGCTTGTGTATTAAAATAACATCTTTAGTTAGGTGGGTTAGACATAACGTTGTTCATGGCTTAGAGTAACATAATATATAATCACCACTTTGTATCTAACAGATACAAAGAAACACTTTCACAAACAGCGATATCATAGTTTAGCTCTAACTATCACAACAACCTACATATGTTGCATTTAGCGACCGCAAGACAAAACGAGCGGCCGAATTAGTGTAAAATGATATGCAGGTTTTGATAATCTTAACCAATGAACCTATTCAATAAGATAACTTTGATAACGTACCGTGATATATAAAAGCGCTGCAGGTGATCACCAAAATTATGAATTGCAGTTTACTTTACCACTCTTTACAAGACGAGTGTAACTGTAGCGATGCATCGTTTACAACGTTCGTCTATCGGTACAATAAACCATCTTTGATGCCGCTCAATTCACACGAAGTTTGTCATTTGAAATTTACGTCAATAATTACTGGCATTGTGTTACATAATCAGCGACCCATGGTTAATATAGCTGTCGTTATTAGTATAAGTTGTATAGATGAGCCAAATAGCGTGTAAATTTATGTTTCAATCTATATTACTATTAAATACAATGATGTCACGGGTATGCATTATTATTTAGTTGAATAAGAAACAACTTAGGAACTTTTCTCTTTTCCACAAACCGTGCAGTAATATCATTTCAGTGACCAATCATTCAACGAATAGCAATAAATGCCACAAATCCTTGCTCCTAAACCACGTTAAGTTCACTCCTAAACTGGACAAATATCGCGCCAGATTACCATAAGCTAATGATCAAACTTTGAAGGAATTATTGGTGCCAATATGAATTTAATGGAATAATATATCTACACAATCCCCCTATGTCACTAGTATAGCTTAGCCACTATACGGGTAGTTGCAAGAATCACGGAGGAGTCACTTCCTTCGTTATTCCAATATTTATCATTGTAGAATACAGTTTCAAGTTATTTGCCACATGCTCCCCCTCCATAGTTACCGACCTAGCAGAAAAAATCACACAACTTTGATAACTTATTACAGAGCTTGTTATGCGTTATGTCGCACTATGTTTATGCGATTCCACAGGCAACATATTGATATAGATATGAGATACATCACTATGCAGTTGCTTCAATTTCACTTGTCACACATGCAGCGTTGCGTCAGGTTCAATATATTTCTCTAACGAAACAGCTATGGAGTATCCCCCTGCCGATAATAAAACATTCAAGTGAGGCAGGCAAATAGCTAGTTAATATATTCTTACTCAGTCTATCGCTTTTTCGTATGGTTCAGTTTAGAAAGGCGTTTTGAAGCATTCCATGAACCAAGGATTCAATGAATGTTATTGAATCAATAGATAATGAGAATCTGATACATTTACCATCACCGACGTCAATTTGCTCTCTAAGTAATCATCTGCTTAGAACATATGCAATGTAGACCGATAAAAACGGGTAATATATAAAATGCACAGTTTACTTAAAGAAAACGCAGCTAAAAGTTATTTATGAAATCGCAGATTCGTAATGTATCGCATTTACAACCAACCATTTGAAAATGTAGAAGATTTTTGATGGAATCATGCTTCAGTTTGCAATGTCGCTCCGGATTGGCTCCAAGAAAACAACAAGGCACTTAATTAAGCAAGGATTCTATAACAGACAAGATATGCCGATGTTCTAACCTACCGAATTAGATCCTTACTAAATCTTGCTTTCAGGTGCTGGAATAATGTATGCATCTTATATAATGTTTTAATATGTTCAGCGTGCTGGTATGACTGAACATGAGAACAATATAATGACCACAAAATCACGCTCATAACCTGCAGATAAGCTTCTATGCACGGAAATTTGTTATGAGCAACAACATGTTATCACCAAAGGCATAAATAAAGAATTCATACGTTTGATTAGGTTTTGCAGGTGAATATTAGCTCTCGTTAATATAGATCTGATGTACATCATATAGCACATGTATAACTCGTGGCCATTACTCTGCTAAAAATCCCTGGTAAGTAACATCATTAATCACACTTAGTTATCCGTAATTCCATCTTGCGTCTGTGGACAAACATGTGAACGATAAACATTGCAAGCGGTAGGAGTGTAGGTTGGACCATTATAAACGATGTAAGTTCGCAATCAGTGTATCTGTACTTAAATCGTGTAATTACATACTTCGTCACTAAGATTTGCAAAAGTAGCTGCGTTGGTTATACATAGACACTATGCCTTGGCTCTGGCATGCAATGCTCTAAGGAGCATTTGCTTCGCTTAAATTGAGCTTGATAGAACACTGGATTATGTTTAACAATGACTATCCGTACAAAACATATATTTTGTCGATTTAATGACGCACTTTGTTGTCTTCATTTGCTATTTATTAAACATCCAGCAACATCGCAGAAATATTGCGGAGTGTGTGTGGGTCGTTTTCTTTTCTGGAATGACAGAATTCCTGCTGAATAAAGTTGGTGCAAAATTACATCCAGAAAACGTGCATGCTTCTTTGAACGCCATAAAGGTCATGTTCGGCAATGCTGGGACATCCTAAAAAAGATGCGAGTTATGGTATCGAAATCGTAATCGAAGCGGTTTACAAGTGCATTTGAAAAGTGTTATATGTGCAAAAACCATTTTAAACCAATTAGAAGCAATCTTCGGGCGTTCGCAGCGTTTAAACGTTATTTGTTGCCTCAACTTCTTTTGATGATTCCGAATTTGCTTGCGTACAGTTGGAATGTGCGTTGTTAAGATCGGCATTTAAGACATTTTTTAAGAACACTTTTCCGCAGCATATACTGAAACTGCAACGGTAAGTTAACCGAGCACGATTAAAACGTAGCACAGCAACGACTACTGCGTCAGTACACCTGAAGGATCAATCGTACTTAGTTTTAGGTCAATTAACCTTTGGAATCACGTGTTGTCCAGTGTCTATACGCACGCCGCCGTTATGCGTGCGAATTTTGACTGTTTTGTGAAATTGACATAAACCTAAAGGCTCTTATCGGCCGTCCATCCTATTAGTAGGGCAGTCAGTTGATCAAGTATCTTGGAGATCTACAAGGGTTTTGCAATAGATACCCAAGCACACCAGAGCGTTTTCGTCACGACTGACTTAAGGATATTTTATACTTGCATAGAAGACCGGGAATAAGTGTTTCTATGTTAGCAAAATACATGCATAACCAGTGTGGTAATGATAGCTTAATTTCCCTCCATCTGGCTTATATCAAATTATATATCTTGATGCAAATGCAGCGCAGTATAGGGCTCTCACTGGCCCGAATATCTAAAGGATCCGGGGTTCCTCACGGTACAATTCCCAGAGGTCTCAGCCCAAAGTTCAGGGTCCACTGAATATAAGATTAAGTGTGCTGTGTATGTTACACATTAATTTAAAAAGTAAAATTATCACTATCCACTGTTAATAGTACATAAAATATATGGGTTTGAGCTACACTCCAATGCTTTTCGTCGGTGCTCCGAGGCGCTCGTTCTTTATACTTCATGCAGTATTTATATATATATATATATATATATATATATATATATATATATATATATATATATATATATATATATATATATATATATATATATATATATATATATATATATATATATATATATATATATATATATATATATATATATGGTATTGTCGTCGATATAAGACGTAGAACTCGTGTCAATTATCTTTATGCTATACGATTTGTGCAGCAAATTTGCCGAGCAATAAGCTAACTGTGGCCAGAATATTAGTAATAAACGCACACGGTGAATAGCTCAGACAATTATAGAGGTATATCTCTAAATAGCATCCTTTTCAAGTTCTTTGATCGCGTGCTGTTGATGGGAACAGGAATGTTTTATTTTAACCGAGGTGGGTATATCTACGTTTTGCTGCTGGATACCAGTAAAGTCGGGTGTGTCAAGCTGTTTCAAATATTGAGAAGTAAAGGGGTGTGTTCACTTGGTGCCAGAATTTAAGCAAATATGCATTTGGATCAGAGTATTAGAGTGATAACACGTGTAATTGTGCCCCTGTTACTAACGGTGTGAATGAGGAGGCGTGATTTCACCAGTAATATTTGTTAATTATATTGATTAAATGTTTTTAAGACTTTGTGAAGCCGGTGTAGGGTGTTGTATCGATAATACATTTTGTGGTGATATCGAATATGCAGATGACGTCAGTTTGTTTGATCAACCTTGTATGTCATTTACGATCTTTACAGTATATTGTCTGGATTTCGCCAAAGAATGCAGCTTATTATTTAAGATAGACAAGAGTAGATATATAGCATTTGGAATTAAAATTAATTGGTCAGGCTGAATACAATTTCAAAATCATAGACTCGAAAATGTTCAGTTGTGAGACTTTTCATAAGGAGAATGACAATTGTTTTACATGACTTGGTGTTCGACCATTCATCGGCGAATGGGTACGACGTAAAAAACCCAAAATCGTTTGTTTGAAATACAAGTGCACTGAAGGTTTTTATATACAAAGCCGTTAATTCTACAAATGTTTTATTTCAAAATTATGCGCTCTGTTGTGATCGGTCAAATGCATGCAAAAGTCGTACATACATATGTGCAAGATACAGTATTAAAAAAGTCTCATATTGAAAAAACGAGGCTATTAAAGGTCCGTATGGGAATTATTGTAAAGTCTAAACGAACTTATTGCCGCCAAATATGCAGTACGAACTGAGCTACATGAAAAATGTCAAGGCCGTTACAGGTGTAATGTGCTCCAGGTAAGATATGCATAACCCAAAGCTAGGCCCAAAAAATATTGCTTTAGGCATACTTTACCATACAATAAGCTTGGAGCACTTGAAATAACATAAGCAATGATCAATTCATAACATCTATCTGCACAAACATTAATGCGCCTCAACTGCTGAATGCATGTTGGTTTTCTACTAGATTCAAAAACGATGTTTTGCTTTCATTTTCCACTGGTTTTCTGCCAATAAATAGGCATTTATTCTAAGTTAATTATGTATCATTCAGCTTAAGCGAATCTTCCAAACAATTAATTAATATTGCTTTATCATTTCCACACACTTGTGATAAGAACAAGTATATGATATGTTTGCGTGTTTAAAGCACAGCGCCTGGTTTCTGCTTGCTTAATTGAACGACTATTAAATCACTGGTAAACTAACGTTTTAGCAAATACATGAACATGACTATAAAATAGCGCATTGTATTTGAGTAAGTGGTCATGTTTTAGCATTAATGCTTTTTGCTAAAACTATTTGACGCACATAATCCACTTCCATGAAAATAAAAATTTCCCAATGATATGTGTTCTCCCGAGGGAAACAGTATCACTAAATAGAAAAACAATTTCGCCATAAACACCATCACATTTTATAGTAGCATACTGTGAATATTATATGGACCCAATTTGACCTTTAGGAATGGTTCGAGTTTGTTCATTGTATCTAAGTAATAGCGTAATCTAGTATCATGTATGTGCAGCAATGAATACCGCGAGAATACGGAGAGTAATATGCCACGGTGAAATCGATGTGTGGGCATCATAAAATGGGCGGACGGTGCGTAAGTCTGTCATGCAAAGCAGATTATTGTTACATTATACTGCCTTATTGAGGTTTGCTAATTCAGGCTTTAATAACATAAATCTGAGAACGTGGTATAAAAAACCTAATTGTTTAAGCCAGATGTGAAAAAAATGGTATTTTCCTTGCAAATATTAAACGAAAGAGTATATGGGCAAGCAACTAATTAACCACTTTGTTTATAGAACCTGAGGCAGCTTACAAACGTATAGGTGTGGTAATCCCAATGATCTATGTTGCGATGTGAGATGATAAACGAGACCGTGTCACAATTCAGGTTACCTATGTAGAAAGTTGTCAATGCAGACGCCATATTTTGATCACTGGACAGGGACAAGCCGGTACTGATTAACAAGGCCCACGATTGGAACACATCGTTTAGGTCCGCACATTATAACATTGCTTGGCCATTGACAGTTGTATCGCGCTAAGCTGATATTGATTAGCAAGGGGAAGATTCTTTCGCCATAGATCAGATAGGTGGCCGGTTTGCGGAAATTGGACGTGTGCTATTCATCATACGACAGTTAAAACAAGGAGGTTTAGTCTTATCTTATATGCACGACAACCTTTTCATTCTGTCCCAACACAAATGCAGGGGACACGAACATTGCCACGAGCAAAATAGTTTAATGAGCTTTGGGACTCTCAAATGGGTTGCTACTTATTAACCCAGTAGAGAACAATCATTCAAATAACAAATATACATCATTGCATAAAACGTTCATAAAACGCCACTATATTCTGCGGTGGCCACGTATGCCTGAAATTCACATTTTCTTCTACGAAGCAGTGCGATACTGACATTAGTCTACACAATATATCCTGTCGGTACTTGTTCCAACGCAGCAATACCCAAATAAATCCTTTGTTAGAACATCAACGATAAATTATGCAAAGGCTGTGCACCATATTAATATTAAACTCTCATCAGCTGCACTCATTATTAAGTCTTATATTCGTGGGCAAGACATTAATGACGCAATATCACTTACTCGATGACTGACGTTATTTTATTTATCAGAAACTGCATACAAGCCTACTGTATCTGCCATATATGGCCACCGTAGCATCAGCATAACAGCAACATTTATCTATGTCACCCCGGAAAATTAATCCAATCAGCTAAATCTTACGATCAGGTGATATTGTATGAATGCGATATATAATCAAAATATAGAATCAAACCGATCCAAGGTTTGATTCGACCAACGAGCCACAATAGCGATCATACAATAACTCCTTAGCCTTGAAAGCAAGGCAAATCATGGATTTAGCATTTAACGTGGACACGGAAGCTGGTCTGTGTTGCATTGATCTGAAAACGGTCCCTGCAACTCTCACGGATAGCTTAGACGGTCGTAATAAACAAGGCTGGTTAACTGCCAACACTATATCGATGCGCTATATCGGGTACTTATACCTATAATCAGGAAGCAAATGTCCATAATTACTATTGTGGTTACACAATACGGTTTCATGCAATGATGTGTCATTAGCAAGATACTTGTACATTCGATCTGATCACATGATAACCTGATTATTGTGCCTAAGAAACATAAAATCCTGTCGTACTGTAGGGTCACGCGTTACAGAACCTCTTATCTAATTCGTCATTGCGTTTTTGTGGGGGCATCGGTCATTTCAGTTGATCACCAAGCAGAGAACAAAGCCTAGATCTAGCAAAACTAACAAATGGCCGAGCAAAAAAAGCCTTTGGCAATAAAACAATATTCAATTAATGATCACAATGGTCAAAAGACAATTCACTGGTTAAAACGAGGCCATATAGAACCAGTATTCGACCCAGTGATGGTGTGTTCCATGGTATCGTCTCCGGCGTTGTGTAGATAGCCTGGAGTTTTATTGATAACTGATGTATGGGCTCCAATTAACCAGCTACAGTTGTAGATATGGGAAAAATTTGGGCGCTGTTTAGTACTCCCCTGTTCTGCCTAACGATTGTTAATCACGAAAAGTTGCATTAACAAGCCAGTGATTTTAGCAAAGCATGCATTTGCGCATTCCGACCTAGGCCATCTTATTAGTAATTGCTCTTCATGCAAATATATGATAGGGAATATACACACGCGATTATATTCCAGTTGCGGTAGCTACCGTGAAATGGGTATACATGGTAGCACGCCCAGATATTTCTAATAGGTATTGTAGAAGAATCTAGTAGAGGCCCAATTTAGCTCTCATTATTTTCCTGCTGACCACTGCGCATTCGTCAAGTCATCTTGGTCAGTCAGGGTTTGTGGTCTATGAGTATGTTGGTGTGTTAACCTGTTTGGGTCACGCAATACTTGTCGCAATTCTTTAAAAATTCAGGATTTTTCCTTCAAATGGTCGATAATAATGAAATACAGAACCCAGTGGTTTTGTTTTGGGAAAAACGGAAAAACATATCACGAATAACCCCGTTAATAATGGTCAAATAGTTGCAAAATTAGCTTCATATTTAGCTCAATCTAACAGGAAGCTGTTTCTAGATTTATATTAGTGCAATAAACTAACGGTTTTCCCAAGCTTTCCAGGTCAAAACAGTCGTAATATCAGTCCAAATGTATTGTTTTTCCACAACTTTCAATCGCTTGTAAAAACGACAGTATTGATGGTTATAAAAACTGAATCAAAATGGTTTCGCCTGACGATAGTCATGCGATTCTGCATATTTCGCCAAATATAAACGTTTGAGAAAAATGAAGTGCATTACCTATGCCCATATCATGTAGTATATTATGAGGCGTGACAAGGTACTTGCCCTGTCTGACCAGATTTGCACATTATATTTGTTAATATCAAATGAATTGTCCTTATTGTGCGTTCAATGTTAATTTGAAGCACATTGTTTTGTAGTATATTAGTCGCTCTAGTAGATGTACTGCTCTACAATAGATCTCCGAGCACTGACCTCGTAAGGTCCTGTAGATATTTTCAACAGAAAGCTGCACCTTGGCCATTCCGTCGATAAAACCTCGTCATTTGCTTTGAGGTTCAATGTTTGAACGCATTCCAAGGTTGGTGCATATGAAGCATATGGTAATCAAGTTTGACAGAAAAAACCGCACGTGAATAAGTGCACTAACTCTGTGAAGAGCGTAACTCGTTTATTTCGAGAGTCATTTCCATATGTAGTTATTTGCTTAAGAACCTATGAGTGCATTTACAAGTACAAACTGGCTAATTCCGGTATTTATGCGATGCATGAATGCAATCTGAATGTTATATAAGGCATGGAGTTTTGAAGTTTATTATAAGCCAACATCCGATGCGGTTGACATGCTGTTATATTCATACTTGCCGCTAAGACCTTTGAGAATAAAATCTTACATTTACCATGATTGTTTGGTCAAAGGGTGATGCCTAGAGCCATTTGTTTAATATTGTGAAATACAATCAACACATTGCTGGTAATTAGGATACGTATGTGATATGTTGTCGTAATTTAACCACGGTAAAATAAACGCCAGCTCCGGAATACTCAATACTTAAATGATAAAGAGTAGGAGGTTTAATGGTGTGCACTTCTGTTCTATAATACTTAGGTTTGCTCCATTAGCAGATGTGGTTCGACAGAGACATTATGTCTTATGACAATGCAGTTTGCATTTCCAGATAATGATCAACAATGACGATCAATTAGGTCCTTACATGTGTATTTTGCAGTTTTATTGGGTGTGATATATTATCTTGGCTACGGCGAATTCAAACCATACAATGACATAACGCGCATTAATATTTGACAATGTGTCTATGCGCACATAAACCGAGAATACTGCGAATTTTCATATTTAGATATGTAATCACACTTTCGAACAAATATTATCGAATAGCTGTGTTATTGGAAGCAACATACGCTACATCAATAAAGATCATATCCTATGATGTTACGGGTCGCTAAGATCCTGGACTCGTGTCGGAGCTTATGCATGATTGAATATACAATCGGCAGTAATAGTAGCAGATGTCTAGCCTGCAAATGTGATAAAACCTTGCATAAATCTGAAGCTGCATACATGGCTTGCTTGCGTTGAATGCTGATTATATTTCCACTTGTGCGGGTTAAATCATGCGACGTTGACCTTTTTAGGCCTCTCTGGAGCCTCATTATTTAATTGTGCGATTACTATTTTCCAGCTAACAATGGCAATGTGGTCAGAACGTACTGCATTAATTAATTCATAAATTCAGCGTAGAATGAGCACTTTTGTCGCGACTATGGTCATTGCCCGCACCGTTTGCGTTGGAATGTGTTACTCCGTTTACTGCCTGAACTACTGGACCATTCGTGTCACAAGCACACATCTAGCGTGTAAGAGTAATTTGATAAATTTAGCAAATCTAGGGATGCATGCGTGGCGTTCTTACATTTAATACGTATTACATCTCCCATGTGCTGGTAAACTGTTCATTAAATCTTACGTTTTAAATAAACATTGGGTATGGCAATACTCTGACGTTTTAGAGAGTATATTGTTTTATAACACGATATTTATTTATACTCAGGATATAATAATTCAGAGTATTTAATGCGTTGGCTACGGTCAGATTATGTAGCCTTGTATCTCTGACTTATCTCCAAATAACAGCAATATTTACATCTTGAGCAAGATACTCGCATATTGTATATTTTATTCAAATAACATACGTGAGTTAGAAAGTTTTACTGCTCGAATCTGTTTACAAAGTGGAAAAATGGTCATGGCTTTAAAATCAGTACTAACGCAACGACCGATGTAATTATATATATTACATCAAATATCTTCATGTTTCAATTTCTTAACACCGTAGACGTCTACGCTAATGGACGAAAATGCGTATACCATCGTTTCCCGAAGGCATCATGCTACATATTCACATAAATAATTGGAAACATGTCAGGGAGTGTTGTTTTTTTTTATTATCATCAACGAACTAATAGAAAGATACTAGTATATTGTTGTATGATCTCCCCTTTGATTTGCTGTGTGTTATATGCCTCAATATTGATTAACTGTATTGATGTAAGCAGAAGTTTAGGTAGCAGGAACATTAATGACCAGCAAGCTTACTGAGCGAACAGCATCGAGCATTTTTTGAATCTCAGATTCGCCATTTGTTTATTGCGCATGACCATGTTTATGATAGATTAGACCAAGATCGTATCTATAGACCATTCGATAAATAAATATGGATTAGATTACAGTATGCATTTCATTCACAAAGTATGCTTCTTAAGTTTATAATGCTTGGATAATGGCACCTTTAATCGTCCCTTCAATGACTATTGCAGGTTTGTTTCCTATATAATTTCAAAGAATGGACACCTACACGAGAAACAACACCTTCCTACGTAATAACTCAAATCAAATTGTTAACCATGATATCATTATTTGTATTGCTATTTTCATTAGCATTATTACTATCAGAAAGTAGCCGATAATACAATAATTGTAGGTCTCACTAGCCCGATAGATCGTATGGTCTATCTCGATGCAAGAATCAGCGTTGCTGAGGTATAGGCATATGTCACGAGTTAATAAAGTATACTGCTATACGTATCCAGGTTCTCATATTTGACTGGTGCATTTTATAAAAATGACAAGATTTAGAGAATGACATATTTTAGTGACAGTCAATCTTAAGTTACTAGCTTTCAAAGAGGCAGCAAAGGTAGACGTTTATTTCAAAATTCCAAAACAGCATTCATCCGTAAACTGGTCAAACACTAGCTCTTTTGACTTGCACATTAAACCACTTCTTGGCCGCTGTGTCAAAGTACAAAGGCGTGGCGATAATACGCGAACCCTATTATTTGCATATCATTGAAGAGTGTGCTTGTGTAGACTCATTTGGTCACTTTTAACTTCTATGTTTAATTATAAACAGCACACGCAATGGCCATGTCTAAACTACTTCATGCAATAAACATACTCTTTGAAAACATAGTAAGGAAGTAGTCTGCGGTATTTAAGATACGGCAACACACAGCTAGCAATGGAACAAGTGCCAATATAATCTATTCATAAGGTGCCGCATAAATTATTCTGTAACTTCTAAAATGTATGACTGTGTGACAACATTAGAATAGGCAAGTTACCTAGCATCAGTGGTTGTCTTTGTGGAGGCAACTAACATACTGTCTGCATGTCCTTTCGATATTTGTCATCAGCGTGTAAGGTTATAGTGAGCCATGCGAATACGCCCCGGACTGAGTAATCTGCAAACCTAATCACACGATTTATTGGAAGCTGATATTTTGATGACACGCCTTCACATTAAATGAGACTTATCAAGTACCATGTTTAAGGCAAATATTCGACTTATAATGTAATTGGTTAACTTTTAATAACGACACATAACAAAATGTAAGATATATATTGATTACGTCAAGAGCCATGGAAAATCTTATTATGTATTTGATCATTTGGAATGTGCCCACTGATCGGAATGGATAGGCGATTTATTTGTTTCATGTATAGATGTAAAGGTTATTAGCAGGATTCTCTTTTACAAGGTCATGAATGCGTTTTTTGCTTAGAGTTCGGCTGTTCATCTAGCAAAGTCTTTGGATTATCAAAATAGACCACATCAGACGGACAATTTAAATAAGGCCACAATAGTTACACTCTAGATATCATGTTGGGAATATGCTTCGCGGAGTACCAAAATCCGTATTGCTGCATGCAATCGATTGAAACGGCGGTTACATCCCATAAATACTACCATCACCGTCATGACATAGACTCTCTAATAGTGGCCACCCCAACATCGAAGCTATCACCGTCCCCTACAACACAAATGAATGAGGCGCTCTTTACTATACCCGTTCAGCGACTGCATCAAAGCTTCTACTTTCTAAGAGAGTCTACGATTTTTCTTAGCTTGTATATTTTAAGGTATTTCCAAAATTGCATGGGCGATGGTATATTGATATTCACTTCATCTTCTGATTGCACAAGTTACCCCACAAACACAGATACCTCTAAAGATATCCTTACATGTTACTTTCTGCCGATTTATCTTGAAAAGATGGAGCTTATGAATGTATAAACGCTCATAGCTATTAAGGATTGTGGGCCGTGTATTTTTCAAAACTTATTTGCTGTTGCTATTCTGGATTGCCCATGGAGCACCTGATATCGACTGTTCACGTCGTTTACTAGAATAAAACTCTTGTTATGAGCCCCCCATAGCTATAAAGGACAGTGGGCCGTGTATTTTATAAAGACTTATTGAAATTCTGGAGCACTTGATCTCGACTGTTCACATCGTTAAGTAGAATATAACTCCTGTTATGTGTCTTTTCCTGAAATGCGCCATGGTAAAAACAAAAGGAATTCAACCAATCTAGTGTGTAACATATGAGGCCGCGACACCAGTCATTGAGACCCAATATTGAAATGGTTGGTATTATTTTGCAACACTGATTCAATGTATTACGTTACTTGGAAATGAACCAAGCATATTGCACTTTCACTAATCAATTGATTAAGAGGATCAGCCTTGCTGTTTGTGTGGTTTTATAACCGAGATTTGATCCTAGATTAAATCATCCCCGCGATAAACACAATAAATATCGTCCGGTGTTCTTTTACGCAGGTCTATTGTATATACATCCTTTATGCTGAAATCACCCATTTACATACATGGTTTTAGTTGCCGTAAAATAAAAACTCGTAATCGTAACACTTTTCCTACTCAACTGGACAATTGCACAAGGATGCCATAATATATTTATTCTTGCTGCCGCAATTGATGTGCAATTCATAATGAAGGATAAACGGGCTGATACGGTAAGAATAATCTGATTAACAATTTCAATAGCAGACATCGTTGGTTACATAATAATCACCAATCTACTGTATGCTATCAGTTTTCAGTCATTCAGTTTGGGTTATGATGCTGTGTTTGTAGTCACAACTAGCCAGTAACCGCATGGCGCCGTTTAAGTGTTCCAGTTGCTTTCATACATACAAATCTTGTCGTACTTATTTCATATGAGCAAAATATGATATCGAACATGCCCATGAAAGTATTTGCAGGAAGAGAGCGACGAGCTAGTAAGCGGCATAATTACATAATCGAACGTATATGATGGTGAAAAGTATTTGGTGCATAGCAATACCTACATTTATGCTCCCCCAAGGCGACCCTCGATATTGTAGAAAGTAAATAAACATTCCAACAAGAATGAATCGCATAGATTTGTTATCTTTAGCAATCTACAGTAAATTGTATGTCTTCAACAGGAACATTTCAATGAAGCATAGGTAACGTATCATGGTAGCAATTGAAGCGTTGTTGCTGTTGAATTCAGATAAATCAGGCAAACCTCACAGCATCATTGTTATGTAGGCCTTGCCGCTATGCTGTGTGAATGATTGCACTCGCCATTTAATCGGTTCACGATTGACATACATGCCGGATTTCTATAGAGGGAAACGCACGTTGATAATTTTAAGCATCCATACTTTAAGTATAATATCGAATGAATCTTTGATTTTCGCTTGCTTTGTAACATATATTGTACGCTTGCTTTGTAACATATACAGTAGCATGAATTAGCAATAACTGTGTTTTAGTGACTTTCACACCTGCAAACATGCATAGTCAACAGGTGCTTCTTTGACAGCAAATTCACGGACAGAGGAGTATAAAAGACACAACCGAACTGTGAACATTATTTAATTAATTGAAGTCAAATAGTATTAGGTTATGGTGGCATTAGAGACCTCAAACAGAGAAACATACGAATGCTGTAATTATGCCGTTTTGATCTCTAAGTATGTCTGGAATGGTTATCGTGATTAAAGCACCACGACTTAACATATATAAGCAACGATGTTGATTTATGTTTATGTTACTTCTCTTCTTAAGTTTATAACGTACAAACGTTTCCGTCCGATGAAATATTCTCTTCATAAACCACAACTTTCGATGCTTTGAACAAAAACTCCTAATAATGATGGCATAATGACAGATATTATGGTGCAGTCTCATAATACCAATGGCACCCTTTGCATAATGTCTTCATAATCTGAACGCTTGTCGTTGCTATTGCTCGCTTTTTGCGATGCACCAAGTGCCAATCTATGTATTGCCTGCATTTATCTAGACAGATTTTGTGTTCGAAGGAGTTCAGGTGGTGTTCATGGCACGCCTGATGAGGGGTTACTCACAATTCACCGAGCTCATTTTCCTAATCGGCATAGTTGGATGATCATGAAATATGTTCGCCGTGTCATATTAACAAATCCATTCGCAACATCTATTTTTGAAGTGCTGGAACAGGAACCTCAATCACCAGGGATTGCGTTTTAATTGATCGACGGAATGTATTTTGTGCACGGTAAGACACAGCTAGGTAGCTGTTAACCCGCTTATTTTCATTTACATGTAGTGCACTATAAGTCATTGGCCCAGCTCTCGGGGAATTCGGGGATTATGTATAGCGAGATTGTGACTAGGCGTTATATTGCAGTCACAGACGTGATGTTGTAGACTTATCCCATGAAAGCCTTACGCCATCTAACACAGCGCTTTAAAGTTATCGGCAAGTTCCATCAATTCTTGAGCAAAGGAAGTTAATATGGTATATGCGTGTATGGACTGCATAACTCCAACGATATCTATGTAGCTGGGTGTAAATCAGGCCGATTTCTGTATCCTGATACGTCTTGGGCTGAATGAATGTTATCTATTCAGCATAAAGACAATGTACACTGACATTTGTCCAATGTTTAACTTTTCGTCGACTGCATGGTTCACAATACTTGTCCCCGGTCTTCTCGTGATTCCCAAATGAACCCGCAATGAAGGCCATTTTTATTATCTCTACTCGTCGTTTGCGGAACTCCATCGTCTGATTTATTGCTCGATTTGATTATTTGATTAGTGTTTAGCAGAAATGTTAATACCGATTGTCAAATTGATACGCCATTACGCAGTTGGCTATATAAGTAGTGGCGATTAATAGGACTGATTACATTTAAGCATAAACGGCTGCGTAGTCTGAAGCATCAGTTATACTGCTCTGACCAAGCATCAACTGTTAAACGTAAATGAATCATATCTCGTGGATCAATATTAACTATCGAAAAAATTCTTCCTTGTCATTTTCAAAGCACATGGGTTTTTATTTAGATTTTGTTAATGGACGATATCCACAGATGCACAGTTATCGAACAAAAAGACGCCGAAGCCGTTCACATTTCTGTGTCTCGGTAGGAAGTGGATTTGCTACGAAGATGGATGAAGTTCATGTTAGGATCCACTGAGGTTTGCGATGACGAGTAGTATATAATGGAAGCACGTAACAGCGATCGCCAAGTTGGCAACCATTGTTTGTCACAGCCTCTTGGATTGTGCCTGTTAGGCATTTAATGACTACAATGGTGCTTTCCCTCAGTGCTTTATCAAGCAATATCTTGAGTGGCATATTTTTGAAAACATTTTTCATTGCGAAATGCATTGATGCGAGAAGCTCTTTTATTATAGTCATGAGGTCGTTCATGCGGAAGCTGAAAATACATGAACTTCCTACTTTTTATCCATATCCGTATTAGCAATCTCTAAACTCGCTCGTAAATATTTATACACAATAACTGGCTATAACGTGTATCAGCGGCCATACATATTAGACAACTAAGATGCCCTTAACTCATTTAAATGATTGGTTGTATACCAAACATGCCGGGTAATGCAAACGGCAATTTCAGCCGCATGTCCATGCCACATATTTTACAACGTTCAATGCTTACCGAAATGTCCAACAACTTTATCAACTCACTTGCTGTGGCTATGGTATTGCGGTCACTTAAGAATAATTGCGAGTATATAAGCGATCGCAGGCGAAAAAATGTGTCAATGTTATTTGGATTATAGCTAATTATTTTAAAAGTTGCTCCAGTTGTTTATTTCCTCTCATTTCATCTACCCTTGTCTTACTCAAGCACTAAGGAAACGGTACCCAACTGCTTCGTTTTGTCGTTCTATTTTCGTGATCCATTCTTTTAAAATGGTGGCTTACTTTAAGTTAATTTATACTTGGCTAAATATTCAATAGGCATCTATCGAAGCATCAATGAAGAAAGGAAAAGCTAGCGGACAAGTCGTTCTGTTTTATTTTTTATGTATTCCCGTGTATTGACAACAATGCAGACTATAAACAAAAGAGAGGCCATGTAAATAGCATATTCATCTGGAGCAATTATTGGGCTCTAGACATGATCTAGTTACATTACCCTGGGGAATATTAAGGGCCATATATATATAATAAGGCCCACATAAACAGCGTGTTTGTCTGTGGCAATAGAGCGACCAGCCGTATGACCTTGCCAAATTGCCCTGGATAACATCATAACAGTTTGTCTATAATTCAGTCGTTGATCACTCCAGGACGTCCTCTTGGATGGCCAATAAGACAGGTATTCACATACACTCTCGTATACGCTCCAGCAACACAAGGTGTAGTAATGCTTCCAACTAATCATCATCATGAAGCCTCCAAACCATGTTTTGGACTTTCTTTGAAACAGCAACAGAGTAGATGAACTTTCCTATAACCAATTTGAGAGCCGTGTTATCACGATTGGACGAATTGGGATGAATCTGAAGCAGTCGGGCTGAAATTCGAGAGAGACTATAGGTAAGCTTTTCCAATTGACTTGATAATTTTTCGATTTGACTCGCATACAAAGACCTGCCGCTGCCCGTTTAAGCAAATGATAGATACGGTATAGCTACGCTTAGGTACAGCTAGCTACGATGAGCTGCAAAAAGGTGGGGCTGATCGATGGTTCACGTCTGGATCGGTTATGATTAAGTTATGATTGCATATAGAATGGGCACGGGAATATCCCATTTTATGGCGCATTAATAAGAAAACTAACTTTGCAATCGTACCAACTATTTCCCTGCGTAATGATGAACGCGACAATTTACCTACGATACTCAGCTCTTTCGCGGCTAGGGGTAGCATCTGCGTCACTTTCACCCACAAACTAATAATAATGTAAACTAGTAGGCATTTTCATGGTTGTTCAGAGTTTTTGGTCGTTGTTTTGCTGTTTTAAATCATACTGGCGAATTAGTTATTCGACGAAGGGTGTCAAATGTCACAAAATTGTCGGTTCACCACAAGTCGGAGGAAATACACGAATCAGGTTTATTCAGCCATCTTTTGTAAAGAGGAGAACTAGGCCTCATATCGACCTGTTTATACAAAGCAAAACACTGTTTGTAGCATGTTATTATCATCCTTACAAATGAGAGCAGGAATCATGCCCTGGTCCTCAATGAGTACTATTTGTGTCAACAAATATGGCTATGCGCCATATGGTAGTCGCAGAAATAACCAAACTTTTTTTCTATTGTAGAGGTTTCCCTTATGGAAAGTTAAAGCAATTTCTTATAGTATTTTGTGCTTAGACAGAGATGTTAGTTAAGAAAAATGCTGCAGGTTCACTTTTTGTCGAAACTCTTACCATGTTTCATTGCACATGTAAGACGGAACAACACAATTGTCATCTGCAACCGGCAACAAGAGATATTGAGAGCTAAGAGGCATGCATTTTAACTTAAACTCACGTTGCGGCTCGGTCTGGAAAGTCACTGTTCAGAATTGCAACTTAATCAAAAGTAATTGGCTTTGTTGGCAGGATAATGGTTTGTAATTTAACGAGCAACAGACGTGCCGTTAGACAAAGCTAATATGCATGACAAAGGTGATCGTATTGCGTTCGTTAGTTGGTTGCGTTAATGTATATAGCGACAAGATTCGGTTGTCGTAAAGTATTTATCACTTTTATCTCTGATTTTATGGATGTTGTACACTCATATGAATCCCCAAAAAGAACAATAACTGGAAAGCTATCGAGATCGAACGGGAATATGTTTGCTTTATATTTGGTGCTTTATCAGAGCAATAAGTTTTCTATGATAAATATTCGTTGCAGTGGGTTGTATTAAGTATGGATTCTAGGGCTTGCAGAAATTGCTACTGGTATGTGCTCTACTGTAGCTGCGACGAAGTAGGGAGATAATTGAGGTCATCCCACATCTACAGTGAATGACGTTATAGCATCCCTATCAGTCGAATCACCATTCATCGACTCAAGAGCGTAGCTTGCTTTAACATTATACCGAGAATACAATATTATTCGCTGCATGATGCGAAACTGGACACAGCGTCCGTGCCTGTACATACCATAAATAATCAAACGGAGAATTATGGGAATATATGCTGCCTCTGGTAGAATAAGCACGATAGTCTAGGCACGATATAACTGTTATATGCGTGACACAACGTTACGACTAAACAAATGCAGATACGTTAATTACCTTTGATCTAATCTAGCACAGTGCTGTTGTCTTTATCAAATATGCGTTGATGTCTATTGACACGGTTGACGATGAAGATGCTCAATTGTGTGCCCAAATATCACAGGTGTAAATTAAACATTAGCATCACAATCTAAGCTCACAAACATATGACCACTGTCCATTACAACGATGCTATTGCAGGGTTACAAAGGAAGCAACATCAACTCTGGTGAATATAGTCATTTCCTTTTTTTGTTATTGCCAATAATGAAAAGTGCACGTGCTGTTAAAGTCTGGGTACGCAGCATTGTTGTTTTCGATCCGCCAAATGGCTCTTATCTAATAACAAGAAGAACTAGTATTGACCTAAAAATCGAATAACAACACTTTTCACATAAATTTTGAAGGTTAATGTTCCCTATTAATACCAGGCCACACACGAAGCTGCACTGCACTTTTACTTGGTAATCAAATAACAGGATACCGTCGTTCAAATAAATGCCATCTTAGTGGCGAATCCTAATTTAATGTTTTCGGAAAAGCTGTATACTTTACTCGCTGCATGCCGCTTTAGTGGGAGCATTGCAAATATTGCATTGAAAATCGTTGACTGCACGGAACCCTTTTCACAACAACGCCGTAAAGAGGTAGCGACAGGAGGGCGATAATCCGCTGTTGTTCATGTGCATGTATATGCTTCATCCGCTTACACTTCCGAATGAACTAAAAGGTATCTAGCTGGCATAACTTCTATCCTTCTCCAGCTGCGGATTGGTGTTGCGCAAAACGCGGATATATGACATATCTGACGGTCCTATTTCCATTCCAAGTATGATGAAAGTCTGCTTGAATAATGTTCAGGCTTTAAGTTAATATCCTGGTTGTGGTTCAACGATGGTAGACACATATATCATAAAATAATTGCGTGGCAGTAATTTCTTGTGGTTTGACCCCATGGGCCAGCTTATTGATCAAGGTGTGCGATCAATGCGAATCATGACAATTGGTTACAGGAAGTTGTTCCAACGCTCCAGGATTAGCACACCAACCTGCCATGATCGGATGCAAATGGGATCTCACACAGTTATCAACAGATCAGTTACGTGAAATGTACAACCCTTCAACTATTGGCTGTGTTCTAACAGCACAGTGGCAATACAAAATATGACATATGTACAAGTCTGATGAGGAGCAATATCTGGAAATAAGTGACATCAAATAAAGTGCTGGCAAACAGTTCCGACCGTTGAACTAACCATAAATTGTAACCTCGAATGTGATAGCTTATTTAAAATTTGTTATTGCATGGTGCGTAGTGGTGCCCGTGCGTGTCTTGTAGGATTTTGTAAAGATGTTTTTCCCCGTACCAGACTCGTAGAGCCCATTGCCAAAAGTTGAACGAGCACTAGTTGCGGCTTTAAGCCCAAAGAAGGCCCACAGGCAGTCGAACGGTTGCGGGGACTGCATGGTTTTCTGACGGGTTATCTACGGGCCAGTGCAGTGGCCGTATTGGTGTTTTCCGACCCCTTTGCTAAATCCCCGGACACAACCCGTAGAACGCGAGAAGACCACCCGTAAAGCATGAGAACACAACGGGGGAGGATTTCTTACGGGCTTCGTATGGCATCATAGGGCGCAAATGGCTCCTTTGGTTCCCGCGAAATAGGCGGGGCAAGATGAGTTCATCAATGTCAGAATATGCCCAAAATCACGTGAGTTGATGGCAATCATGATAGGTAATGTCTCTCTCTGCTGCAAAGATATGATCACAACCTTGGCAGCGCTGTATTGAATGACAATAGCTTGTTTCTTATAATGTGGATTTGTTTATTTCGAGGACGTCCATTGCAACCTAGCGGGTTTTTCCTTGGTTACCCAACATCCGGATCGAAGCGCCTTTGATTACTATAAATATAGGATTTATCAACAACGATCAAAGTCATCTCATTTTTATTACAAATACCCAAAATGGCTACATAAGAGAAGTGATTCAATAAAGCAAACTCACATTTACCTTTCGGATGCGCAGAATATATCCACACAAGGAGACGAAAGAATTTTGATCATCTGATGCAGGCCAAACATATATTCGTTGCTACCGTTTTGGTGAATACTGGCCGTTAACCATCAGGTAATTATCTCAATCGTCCCTGGCCGTCTCTATTGATATCCTCACTAGATCAGCAATCCATTTACACAGCCAATCTAGATCAGTCTGACAGCAAGGTAAGAAAGGGTCCCATAGTCACCGCTGATGCCATGTACCTCAAAGTCAACAACACTTGGAGTAATGTCAACAATGGAATGCATTTCGACGAAGTTGACCCTGTCACACCCAAGTGTTAATCTCATATACCCTAACCATTGTTGCTATTATCACAATATCAACTTACCTCTGCGATTGGAACAAAGAGTTGATAGCTTTGCTGAGAGCGTTCACCCGGATGACACCTGCTAGTCGAAGCGTTGTTGTCATAGCGTCTTGTCATAGCGTCTTTTAAAAACCACGTAGAATTCTGTTTAATCCGGAGCTGTTTTCGTCTCGACCAATCGTATGACTCCATATCCTTAACAGCCGCCAAGCCCCGAGGCGTTGGGTCAACAGTCCATTGTGCTTTTGTTGATTTCATGGTATCCTCGCCCGCTGTCGGGGTAGTCTTTCGCGAAATGTGATAATCATCAAACAGCATAGAGTAGCTAGAAATTCTTTGCTTTTGATCTTCACAACCTACTAAAAACTTTAACGTCGACCCCAGGCAAGTTCACTCGCTCCAGACAGTTATTGACAATCTAAAACTACCATCCAGAGTGCGGACATGAAAGATCGAGGATGGTAAACTAGGTGGACACCAGACCGGGTTATTTATCAAGTTGACGTTGATTGAATAGTGTACTTACGCTATTCATAACTATCATAATCATACGTGCCAAATGGCTTGCCGCTGTGATGATTAATACAGGATATGTAGCAGATGAGTAAACTGATTTTGAAATTAATTGAGACTACCATGTTGACATGAACACCGACATAATTAATATTATAACTGTCTATGTTATGTGGCATTGATGACGTATATATACTGAGTACGATCCATATCTTTTATGTGTTTCTTCCGTCTCAGGACCAGTAAAAGATAAATTGGTTGTTTTCAATGTATGTGGATAGCCCATTACCTCGTCTAGATGGTTGTAGGTGTCCGCACAGAGCTTTGCGACTGAAGCCCATGTTATACACGGTCACGTACGATTCCCTAACAACAATGTAAACTTATCTATAAGTACAAAATGCAATGTGCATTGAATATGTCAAGTCTAGTCTTCTCTTAGCCGTGTCTTGGAATAGAAGGGAATCAACTGTTGTTCGACAAACAATTTTCGACGTGATTATTCAATCAGGCGATGAAAAACAAATACAATGCACGTGGTATGTGACAAATTATTCACAAGACACAATCGTACTCTATGAAATCGGATTAGGCAAAACCAACAAATTATTTTCTTTACCACAATGTTTACTATGTAAAATTAAATACCGCCGTTGCTAGTTCAATACATATTATATTCATGCAACAGGTTACAAGAATGCTCCTTGGCAGTTGCTGATATTTCTATATTAGAAACTTGGCGCAATGAATAACCCTATGCTCATGCTGAAAAAGCGTTAACATTGAGAACATGGCCACTAATCTAAGAATAGTCTGATTTTTGGTTTTAAATTGTGTTTGGAATTAGCTGTTGCATATTACATATTATTATTATCATGTAGATGGTGCATTTTCAGACATGGCTTTTGACCTTATTGGTTAATGAGCCGCCAATGGCATTTGTGTAAAGCTACATGTTACTAATTCCTTGGTAAGGTTTAACTTGCTTATATGACTAAATTTTTAAGTTAACGACCCCTGAATATTAACTGTATAGCCCGCTTATAATGTCGACATTACAACAGTTTTTTTTTTCCCATCGAAAAACAGGTAATTAAAATACATCTAGGAAGAGAGATTGGCCATTGTTGGGTGATGTTTACCACAGCATTACTGTTGACACTCCTACGGCTGTGTGAAAATCTGGCTGCTTTGCGTGGCGTGCGTCATTGATATGAATTGAGGGAATTTTCATTTAATCCATACATTGATTACCATTTGGAAATAACCAAATCGTGGCTCATTTAGGAAATGATGTACACACGTCAAACTTCAGATTACTGTTGTATGCAAGCGGACATATTGGAGCAGTAACCACAAGCGAAGATAGGCATTCATCATTACCGCTGTCTACGTGTTTTCCATAGTAATCTACTCGCTGATTATACTCCGCAATAATCGTTATAAAGTCACATTTACCAAATGACTGCCAGCTCTGATGATGAATTACGTCATTAGACCTACTAGACTGAGTGAATTCACATTCCGTAATATTGCCAGTTAGGCAAATTCCAATTATGTCACATTGCGGGGTAATTTGACGATAGCAGTTAATCAGGTATTGTCGGCGAAATCCGCCCAGCAGGCAATAGCGCTCTTAGCTTGTGTGCTGTATGTGGGAGGATGAATTGCAATATCAAAGGCATGGTAATGCCACGTTCAACTGCAGTGTCGCTTTGACCAAGCTTTAAATCAAATATGAAAATAACGGGCAGCAACAGAACATGACTTATACGTCGTGCGATCTAGCTAATAGAAACAATAACGTGATTTGGCTAGGAGGATTTTTCATTCTATGTGCGATATCAATCATCGTTATCAGAAAGCAACCAACTGTTTATAAAACTAGATCCAAAACCTAACAAAAGAAGAAGAGGTATCTGTCCGGTGATACCGCTGTGCTTACATATCGATGCTACGCAATAGCTTTGTTGCAGCAAATGTTTAACTACATGCGGGTCAAAACTAGTTATTTGTGCATCCTCTATTGAAGGCCGTCATTTTAGTTAGTTGAAGGCTGCTCGATTGTAAACAATAAATTCTGCAGAGAGCCAAACACAACAGTAACCTCTGTTATCGAAGTATATAATGCAAGCAGCAAATAGAACTGCACACAGCCATATGATTTTTTTCATAATTTATCACACTGAAAAACGCAAGATGTTAACGTCGGTAGCAACTGGTATGGCGTTCTTGTATGCGGCTTTAAGTATAAGGCATTTACTGACTACTCTGAGCTTATATCAACTTAATGTATTGTAACGCTTTTTATGTTTTATCTGTATCAGCCACCGCTAGTTATTGTCACGCTTAAAGTAGTACACGCGGTGCTACATACCCTATAAATGTGGCGCCAATAACAAGTACCATTTGGGTCAAAACATAACATGTCTGTCGAACAATTGCTGTGAATATTTTAACAATACCATAATGTGCCTAAATTTGTATTATTACTTGACTCTCAATAGTACAAAATAGAACGAACTGTTGTCTGAGAAGGTATGCATGTCATCCCGATAATTCATGGTAACGCAATGTGTGCGCAGAATCGCTGATAAGCACGATAAAGTTCGTACATAAGAGAAGCATGTAATAAGAGCAGGTATAGTATTTTGCTAAAATTAGTAGATTTCATCGCGCAAAGTTGCTCTCTTTCGGTTGTAAAGCCCAAAACGGAAGTCGAGACACTAGTGCAGGATTGCCAGTCATATTATGGTGCTACCACACTGTCAAAATATTCTTCATACACGCAACGAAATCACTAACATCAATGCCACATGGCAGCTGCTCACTACTACTGCCAATTCTTAAACTTATTTGAAGTCAACTGCTTATGACTGCTCCAATCCTTCTTACAAGTGACGTCTTGTGAAATGAACCAAATCCGTCCAGCTTCAGTGAAAATATGTATGTTATATTTCAACTATAAAAGGCCATTTAACAACATTTGCAACAAAATACTATCACAACAGCAGCATACAGTATTCTTTCCACGTGCCCATGTAGACCAATTCAAAGTATCGTCGAGCACACTAGGCAATTGGTGATGCATGAGGTGTTGCTCAATGTCAGAATAAACCCGACGGTTTGTAGATCGATACCAAGTATAGAGGTTGCACCCCTCTTAGCCTCATATATATTATCAAACGATGCCAGTGCTTGTGTTGTATTGATGAGAGTGGCTCGTGTCTGTTAACGTTAATTTGTTCCATGCAGAGGTAGCATATATTTACCTTAGGCTTAGTTACCATTATCTTCTAGGCAACTAGAGGCCGCGTTCCAACTGCCCCCGAGATGCCTGCGTAGATTAGTTGCCCCTCGTGATGATTACAAATACCCCAAAAACGCAAACAATTGAACTATGAACCTCAAGACAAGTGATTTAAATGACAATATATATGCTTCCCTCCCTGATCCATAGAATCTATCCATACAAAGAGATAATTTGATTCCGTCTATCTAAGCCGGCTAAATATATATTCTTTAGTACCATTAATGTGAATAATGACCTTTAATAATCAAGCAATTACTTATCGTCCTTGACCTTTTCGAAAAAGTGGCCGTCTGTATTGGTATCCTCACTACATCAGCTACCCAATTATAGATATAAACGATTAGAGTATGACAGCGTTGCAATAAAGGGGTAACATAGTTACCGCCGATGCCATGCTAGGGAGTGCTTATTCACTGTAATCACTATGCTGTACTCAGACCAATAACAATTAGATTAATGTAACAAATGCCGCTGTCACACCCACGTTTACAAGTGATAAACCCTGATCTGTTTGCTTTTATTACGACAACAGCGTGTGTGTGAACGTTGAACAAACATAAGCTTCACAAGCAGCCAACACTCTTGGTAAAACGTTGCATGGCTGTAACGCTGCTAATAGTATTCTATATTGATGACGTTGGAAGCACGATAACGCTTGTATGTGCCAGTAGGGATATTTAAGGGGTTTGATACTGCCTATCATTATGATGTTAAGTTAAATGGCCTATTTCGTTGCCTTATGTCATACTATCGTACAAAATCGATAATGGCTGTGTTAGCAATCTAGACATCTGCAGTTTCAGTGTTTGACGATACGGCACGTACTTTAGCAAGCCCAAAATTTCTCATTATTTACCCAAATCTTAATATTTTTGTAGCAATAGCTCAAGCAAATAATATTGCCACTCAATTTTAGTGGCTTTAAGGCGTAGTGAATGGACTCTAGGTTTGTCAGTCAAGCCTTGGATGGTCATAAGATTGCTACCGAATTCTTCCTTATGTCTATTGTTTTAACTGTCTGTAAAGTTGAGTCGAATACTTGACCACGGCTACTTCTATGTATGAATAGCGTTTTTATTACTAAATATCGGTAAAAACAATATTTGACATCTTGCTTTAATCGTTACACAAGGATCAAACACAAAATGAAAGCAGTCATCAACATCGCATTTAAACGCCACACAAAAAGAGCATATTTTGAATTCATCCGGCATTGAATATGCCCAAAAGTTGAACGTGGCGTTATGATCCCTCATCGATTCTGCTAGTCATCCTCCTACATGAAGCACACGAGCTAAGAGCACTATTGCCTGTAGCGTGGCATTCCCTGGCAAAACATGATAGCACCGTCAAATTACTCCACAAGATGATATAGGCGGAACGCTCCTATCTAGCAATAATACGGACTGATAAATTCAGCCAGTCTGTTGGATATTATAACGTTATCTATCACCAGACCTGACAGTCATTTGGTAAATATGTCTTTATTGCTATTATTGCGGAATAGACATGGCTAATATGCAGACCACGGTTACGATGTTTGCCTTACTTCTTCCTATTTGGCTGGGATGTATGTGTGTGTTTACAAATCAATTATTTCCACTTGCATGCAACTGTAATCTTTGGTATGACGCGTGTACATTACTTCAAAAATAGGCCACTTTTGGTACCGGCGAAATGGTAATCATTGTAGAGACTCAATTAAAATTATTTCAATCATTCTCAATAACGCTGTCTTACGAGTTGTCGTATTGCACCGTAGCCCCAATTCATCAATACATCATTTAATGCATGATTATTACAGTCGATGTGTTCTAATAGCTTTTTGAAATCATGTTTAAGTTCAATCTTTGGGGAACTGCTAAATGTTTTTTGGGGTTTCAGTCGCAGTGATTCTTGAACGTAATATAACTATAGCGTCATGATCCAGCGTTTTGTACAGTCATAAGTAACACACTTGAAGAGTTTCAATAGCACCTCCGTAGTCGTTACCCAATACAAAAAATATGCCCGATCGCTCTCTCTGATCGTATTTCACTAGCCTGCTCTTTGATGGAACATACCCGGTCAGGATTGTGACAGTATAAGAGGGCTATACATGCAATATCTACGGGTGGTTAACTTACATATTTGGTCAACTAAAAATATCCACGGGTGGTTAACTTACATATTTGGTAAAATAAGTCATTTTAGCAAGAACAACCTTGCTCAGGAATTAGTAACATGTGGCTGTACACTTACGCCTTTGGTGGGCTATCAACCTTTCGTCAGAATATTTGTACTCTATGCAAGAGAACTATTACCAAAACAATGCCACAGCTAATTACACACACGTATTAATGCCACATAATTTGGTAGCGTCTCGCTTGCCAATGCTTTTATCGTTGAGCTTATTGACTCTACCAAGCCAGGGGCATATAAAGTGGGTAATTATGCTCTGTTTATTTGATCAGTATTTGCAGGAACTCTTATGTTGTGTTAGATCAATCAAACTTGGAGCAATACTATATGTTGCATATTATGATCCAAAAAGCATGACTGTCTTCCCGCAGTGGAAAACTACGATGAATTGTGACGCTCATCATCAGCGAGATTTTTGTATACTTCGACTCTTCATCTGTAACACAGGTTATCGGCATGATTAGTGTCTCACTGTAATGACGTCCTGCCGTTATTTATCGCATTCATCAACGTTGACCTGTTGTTTAAGGTTTCATAACCCTTGCAGAAGTACCCCGTCATTGATGCATGGCTGTGAGGACATAAGTAGGCTATTGTTTGCTTAACATCTAGCCGCAGAGACAAGCATATATTGTTACAATATCATGGTCAAGAGAGTTATTCCAAATCCACGGTAAGTAAGTGCACCGAAAAATCACGATGGGCGTTTGATATTTCCTTTACATAGGTTTATATAAAATATTTCGTGACAGATTCGCCGAAAGACCGGCATTCGCAGTCTCTCTTGCAGAGGCTCTAGCAACGCAAGGTGTCGTGATGCTTCCATATCCCGATACGAGCTGGAAGCTTCCAAGCATTGTTTTGAGCTGTTTTCAAACAAGTACCCTTCTATCAAACTGAGAGCCGATTCATTGGGGTAAATCTTAAGAAGTCGGGCTGACATTCCAGAGAGTCCACAGGGTAGCTTTTTAAATTCACTTGATAATATTTCGATTCGTGAACAAATAGCATGACTACAAACACCCAAACCAACTGTTGTGACATTGTAAAGTTAGTCAATATTCAGGCAGTGCGAGCCAGTAACAACTAGTGTCTTTTCGCAAAATAATGTAGACGTGTTTATAACAAATACCGCAAATATTAAAACAGGTAAAAAAGATTATTGCATATAGAGTGGGTAAAACGTACTGAGCAAACTCGCTCCTGCTGCTTCATGCACATTTGTTGTCGTGGTTAATGGCATAATTGCATCTGAGAGGTCTGGAAGATAGACGTTTCTTCATGTCAGCAAATTAAGATATTTCATTTACATGCAATTTGATGCCGCGCTTTACTTTAGTCCTCACATAAGCGCATTCATTATGGGGTACTTTTGCAAGGATTATGCAACCTTAGGCAACAGGTAGACATTGATGAATGCGTTAATAACAGTAGGACGCCATAACAGTGAGACATCAATCATACATCATAGCTCTTGACCTCGTCCGACATTTGCCGCAAGATGGGGGGCGCGCCCGCCACCATGTATCCTCCGCAATAACTATCAATATCGTATGTGCCAAATGGTTGGCCGCTGTAATGATTGATACAGGGATGTAGCAGATCAGTAAACTGATTTACAATTAAGAACACCGAGTTTAGACTATCATGTTGACCCTGACTATCATGCCGCATTATCTAACATGAGTCTTTGCTGCATAAACACTGACAGAACTACTGCAATAAAACAGCAGTCTATGTTATATCACATCACTAATATACAAATATTTATTATGAATCATATCGTTCTTGTGTTTGGCACGTCTTGGGAGGCGTAAAAGATTATTCAGTTGCTCTTAATAGCGTATGTAGATATCCTATACATTCGTTTAGATATTGGTAGATGTCCGCACATTTTTGGTAGGAATTTTATCATGCAACACTTGCATCGTGATAGCTGCTAGGTTGAGGCACATGTTATAAACAGTCACTCAATATAGCTGACGCTTTCATCACTATTATGCCAACTTATCTACTAATACAAAATGTGATTCGCATGTGAAAGGGCTGGGACCTCGTGTGTCGTGTGAAGAAGTTATTTCTTCTATAGCCAGATCATAATGATATGATAAAAACCAGGATACAAATACATCGATGACCCAGAGACAATATACAACCACCTCGAGATCAGCAACTCAGGTTCAAGCTGATAACATGTGTCACAGTTGAAGAAGAGCAAGTGTGCAAATTTCTCTCGGCTCATTAGCGTCACATTTTGTCGGAAATTTCCATTTCGGAAAGACAGTCGTACTTTCTGGATCATGATATGCAACATACAGTATTGCTCCATGTTTGATTGATCTAACACACTATAAGTGTTCCCGAGCATAACTAGCAATTTTATGTGCTCCTGTTTTGGTACAGTCAATTGACTCGACGATAAAATCATTAACATTTTCAAAATTAAAGTGCTTACAAACTGTTTGGCATTTATAAGTGTTTGAAATTAGCTGTTGCATTATTTTGGCAATGTTTCTCTAGTAAAGAGTGTGAATGTTGAATTTAGTAACTTAGAATTCAGGCGATCATGGGGCGAAGTGGGGCATAAATCCTAACCACGGTCTGCGTATTAACAATGTTTAATCGGCTCTGCTCAAGTTTATTGCGCAATAATAGTAATAAAGTCACATTTACCAAATTACTATAAGCTCTAATGATAGATTACGTCATTAAACACAATAGACTTGGTGAATTCACAGTCCGTATTATTGCCAGATAGACACATTCCGTTATTGCCACTTTGTGGAGTAATTTGTCGGTATTATTGTGTCGGTGAAAGCCGCGCAGCTGGCAATAGTGCTCTTAGCGCGTGAGCTTTATGTCGGAGAATGAACTGCAGACTACATGGGCTATGATAAACCCACTTACAACTACAGTATTATTGTGACTAGAGTTCTGACTCATTTTATCACTAGATAAATTCCGTCAACCATATCAGTTTTTGTCAACGATTCGACTCAGCTTTACAAACAGTTTTACGATAGTTATGAGGACGAATTCGTTCAAAGCCACTAAACTATGCTAACTTTAACCGTTTTGCCTACTAAGAATAGATTTTATATCATGGTTAAGAATTAATGGGGCGACAATATTATATGATTGAGTTATTACTACACCAAACATTATGATTTGAAAATTATGAGCATGCTAATGTCGATGTCATATCTTTAAACACTAAATGGTTATCTACAGATGTACATATTGCAAATATCAATTCACTACCAGCATGTATCTTATTTGCATGATAAAACTGACGCTATGGGAATAAACGGGAGGAGGCTGCAGATAGCAAGCTGAGCCCATCGATTGGATGAACAAATGTACTTCCATCAATAAGGTCAGTAAGCAACGAAAAAAGCCATTTGGCATCATAATGATGGGCAGTATCAAAGCCATCAAATATTTCTACTGGCAGAGACAAGCGTAATCGTGCTTCTAATGTCATTAATATAGAATACTATTGGCGGCGTTCATTCACGCAACAGTCTGTTTAACGATAGTGTACGATAGTGTGGGTTGCTTGTGGATAAGGTGGAAGTGGTACGAGATGCTGGGTAAATTGTTGTACTTAATGGGGACTTCTATCACATTGGCATGGCCACTTAACGGTGTCAGACAGGGCAATTTGTATGTGCCATAATCAGTCATTAATTGTTACTCATTACTTATTGTGCACTAGCAAATGTGTATTTCTTTTAACAAAATGTATTTAAAATGTTGCTTCGACTATAATTATCATTGCCTCTGGTTAAATCTATTTTGAATTGTCCGTTATGGCGTTACTTATCAAAATATATAAATGTTATGTAGTGTAATATATTTACCCGCTGGATATAAGATTTCACAATGAGTCTCAAACTGCTACCAACTAAATATTGGAGGTTACTACCAATTGGTCATTGCCACTCACTAGTATTATCCAAGATATATGATGTGTGCTCCATAAGTCATTAGTTATCGAGTCTGGCGTTCAGTATCGTCCACCTTCAGTCTACAAGTGGCATATTCATTGGCAATTGTGTAGTTTACATAGCAGGTGGATCTGCAAACTCTAGTTATATTTACACTCATATACTTACAACACGCGGTGCTAAATACTCTGCAACCTTTGGTAAACAGCATAGCATGTCTGTCAAACATTTGCTGTAAATATTCTCGTAAATTCATCATGTGCCTCAATTTATTTTATGAATTGACTTAACAGTTGGTAGAAATTAAAATTAAGCAGCTGTTCGCATGTTATACCGATTATTTATAACCACGCAGTGAGTGAGTGGAATATCGGACAGGCACGATAACGCGCATACATCTAGAGAGATTAGTAGATTTCTCCGCGCATAATAGGTTGTTTTCAGGCTATAAAAACATAAAAAGAATTCGAGACAGGATTTCTAATCACGTTATAGTTATACCACAACGAAATCTGTGTATTCCTTTTATCACTTAACACGCAGCATGATGAATGAGAGTAAATAGAATCTGCACTTATATCAATACCACTTCACATCATACCCTTACATCATCGACTGATTGCCACTGCCACCACTTAGTACACTTTCTTTTGGTCGACTGGCTATATACGCTCAAATCTTTCTTATAAGCGACGTCTTATCATGCAAAGCAAACCTGTACAACATACGTGCAACTTTATATATAAATTACATTTAAATTCAAAACACCATCGAACCACATTTGCAACCAAACACTGTCACACCACTGTATAGAGTATATTCCTGACGACCCTGCGACGCCCAAAATTACGAGTATTGAACCCTGACATGTTTGCTGTTATAAAAATATGAATATTCAAATTTCTTCATCTTCACCCATATTAAGTCTTATATTAATTAGCAAGATTTTTACGACTCAACATCACTTACTCGATGACGTTAAAGTAAACGCTGCATTTTATCTCTCAGAAACTGCAGGCAAGCCTAATGTACCGGTAATATATGGCCACCAGAACATCAGCATAACAGCAACATTTATCTATGTCACCACGGAAAATTAATCCAATCAGTGTAATCTGACGATAAGGTAATATTATATGAATTCGATATATCATCTAAATATAGAATCATAACTCGTACAAACGGATCAAAGGTTTCATTCGACCAACGAGCCACAATAGCGATCATACGATAACTCCTTGGCATTGAAAGCAAGATAAATCATGCATTTAGCATTTAACGTGGACAAGGAAGCTGGTCGGTGTTGCATTGATCTGGACGCATTCTCTGCCACTATCTCCTGTAATCCCCACCGTAAACTAGGCTTGTTAACTGCCAACACTATATTGATGCGCTATATCGGATAGTGATACCTGTTATCAGGAAGCAAATGTAAATAATTACTATTGTGGTTCAAGAATACTGATTCATGAAATTATTTGTCATTGGCAAGATACTTGTACATTCGATCTGATCACAGGATAACCTGGGCATTATGCTCAAACATAAACTCCTGTCGTACTGCAGGGCATCTCATCTCATTCGTCACGAGTGTTGATGTAGTAAAGTACAATGAAATTACACGTCACTGGGTCGAGTGCTGGTTCAAGAGGCCTCATTTCAACTAGTGTCTTTGGACAATTGCATGCATTAATTGAATATTGTGTTATTGCCATTTATTAGTGTCGCTTGATTTAGGCTTTGTTTTTTTGCTTGGTGATTAACTGCAAAGACCGATGCCCCAACAACAACGCTTTGAACGTTGTGTGACTTATGGGCAAGTGCCTTTTGTGTAAGTGATATCAAACGATATTCGTCACCGATCTTAGCAAAAAAAGCTTTTGCAATAACAGAATATTCAATTAATGATCACAATTGGCCAAAGACAATATACTAGCTGAAACGAGGCCTTATAGAACCGGTAGTAGACACAGCGATGGTGTGGTCCATTGTTCCGTCTCTTGCGTTGTGTAGATAGCTTGGAGTTATCTAGATAACTGATGTAGGGGCTCCAATTAGCCAGCTACAGTTGTAGATATGGTAACAAAAAATTTGGCTATTTATTATTCCCCTGTTCTGCATTACGATTTTTAATCACGAAAAGCTACATTGATAGGCCAATGGTTTTTAGCAAAGTATGCATTTGCGCATTCCGGTCCCAGCCAATATATGATAGGGCATATACTCACGCCTGAAAACCTTACCGCCCGCGGTTATATTCCAGTTGCGGTAGCTACCGTGAAGCAGGTATACATGGTATCACTTACAGACATTTCTAATAGATATTGTGGAAGAATCTAGTAGGGGCACAATTTAGCTCTCATTATTTTCCTGCTGACCACTGCACATACGTCTGGTCATCTTGGTCAGTCAGGATTAGCGGTTTCGTGGGTTTGTTGGTTTGTCAACCCTTTTGGGTCAAGCAATCCAGGTCGCCATTCATTAACAAATCTGAATTTTACTCTTAAATGGTCGATAGTAATGAAATACAGTACCAAGAGGTTTTGTTTGGAGCTTTACCTCAGGCTAAGGTCGAGGTCACGGAAAAAGTGAAAAACTGATAGCTCGAATTACCCCGGTAATAATGGTCCGATCTTTGCTAAATTTGCGTTATTTTAGGCGCAATCTTATTGCATGCTGTTTCTATATATATGTTAGTGCAATAGACTAATAGTTGTCCCAAGCGTTCTAGGTCAAAACATTCCTTGTAACAGTCCAAATGTATTGTTTTTCCACAATTTTCGATGCGGTTGACATAATGTTATATTCATACTTGCCGCTGAAACCATAGAGAATAAAACCTTTCATTTGTCATGATTGATAAGTCAAAGGGTGATACAATCAACACATTTCTGGTGATAAAGATAACTTATCTTTCGTAACTTTCTCACTGTTACATAAATGCCACCTTAGGAAAACTCAATAATTAAAGGATCGGATGTTTATTGGCGGTAACTTGTCCGGATCATAGACTGTTTGTGCACTTCTGGTCTATAATACTTAGGTACGCTCCACTAACAGAGGTGTATCGACAGAGACATTCTGGTTGATGACAATTCAGTTTGCATCACCAGATAATGATCAACAATGACGATCCACTGATTCAGTACATTTGTAATTAGCAGTTTACTCGGTTTTCTAAATTATCTTGAACAAAGCGCGTGATTATTTTAAGGTTTGTGCGTAAGTATTAATTGTTATCCAGAAAACGTACAACTGCTGTTTTTATGCCATGGGAGGTTTTCTGGCTAAATAGAGACCACTCAATAATCAAAAGAATATTAAAATCTTATTACGACGGTTTTGCAAGCAAAATGATTGTACGACCAAATGTTTTGGACCCCTGCGACCCATTCTAAAAGCTTCCGTAATTGCTCCATGTGATTTGATGTTTCAATTCGATTATAAATCCCACTGTCAATGCAATTACATCCGTTTTTAAACATTCTATAGAATGCTCTCTTTGATGATACTTAAATAATAACGCATGAAAAATGTTTTATTGTACCATTAATGGCAACGAGTGAACAAGAGAAAACTGATCGGATTTAATCCAATATGGGTCGGAATAGCGGTGCCGTTTATTGAGAATAGGTTGTGGTGTTTGGAATTTACGTCCTCGTATTATAGAATATCCTTAAAAATACCATTCATGCCGAGCCCATGATGAACCAAACAATGAAGCAATCATATTGACAATGAATGCTGTATTGCCTCCTGATAACATTGGTAACTCAAATACTATGTAGGATAAATCCTGTTTATCATTGTACAAGCAATTTATTATTAATAACATATATCGTTCAGCATCTAATAGGCAAAAAAACAGAAATACTTGACTTCGTCGCTAAGCTCATCCCATGTTGTGTGAATGCGGTCGATTTGTAAAGGAGCCGATATTACACAAAGGAACCTTTATTCATATGCAGTTACTCCGGTAATTGAATCGAGCACACGGGGGGCGGCCACAGATGACTCTTTGGAAAGGTTTCATTGTATTGGTCGCAGTTTTTGCATTGGCATCTAAACCCAATGATCGTAGAGAAAACGAACGACAATTAATTTCAAAGCACCGTGGGCATAATGCCAGGACCACTCAAACGGGAATGTGCAAAATGGGTAATATCTTTAAGTTGGTTTCTCGATATTGCAGTTTAAGGCGCTGTGACATATTTTAGAATACATTGTAACGGATGCTAAGTTACCTCTGTCGTACACGTATCTTGTCACGCATGTCCGTCATACCGTTTTGAAACAATCATACTATAGTCTTAATAAGCCATAATTAGATATCATGTGTCTGAGATTTTGTCAAAGAGGGCATGCATCATTTTGAATTCTAATCCAAAGGGCAACCCTCGAGAGTACGTAGAAAAAATTGATACGACAAGTGGTATCATTTGAAATAATATGCGGAGGAAATATATTTGTCATGTTTGTCCCTACTTTTCCATTATTGTCTGTCAGCTTATTATAACTCTAATGACCCACATCACATGCTATTCTTTTTTTAATAACTAGGCACAAAATGCACACGCACTTTTAGAGACGCAAGGGTGATTGCTGCTGCAATTCGTAGCGCCCCGAGGCTAAATGCATCACCAGCATTTTTCACTCACTGGAGAGCCTGACTGCTTTCAGTTAGAAGTAGTACATTTAGTACCATGAGAAGATGAGGATATATGTATGATGTTGTTTGATTAAAACCAATCGAAACATATTGTTCAAGAATGTAAGTAGGGTAAGGAAAGAGTAAACAAATCTTTCATGAGCAACGACATCCTAAGTGGAATTTATATAAAAAGAAATTATGGCTGGCGATAGTTATCAGGGTATGCATTTCAGTAGTAGTGATATATCGAAGGCCTTTAATGAGGTCGTTAATGTTGAGGAAATAGAAAATGCAGTTTACATAGTCACAGAATGATTTCATAACATTATATTTGCGAATGAATGTCACCTCCAATGAAGAAGCGTTAAATCAATAGAGGAACCGAAGATTTCATAAACGGTGTGTTGCATATGAAAATATGATATCAATGAAATATATTGATACAGAACCCCGATCGCATGCATGCAATTTTCTTAATCATAGTTAGCTTAATATCAAAGCCAATGAAGAAAACAAACGAAAATGCGACAGCGATATCCAGAATTAGAAGTCGCAAGAGGCTAGTATCAAATAACTTTGCTAAATGCCTCACTGACGTCTGTGCACGAGAAATTATGTGAACACGCCATCTGTGAGCAGCGTGGTGCTATTTGATAGCGTCTGATAGAAACCATATGGAATTTCATGATTAATTCGGGAGTGTAGTCGCCTGGCTCTATAAAGACTTCCATATCTTTTGCATTGACAGTGCATCGACAGCCCATGTTTTTTTGTTGATTTTGTGAAAGCGCAACCAAGCGATGGCCGAGTATTCACCACTGTTATAGTCAGTATGAGCCCTCTAAGCATAGCATTCACATTTTCATGAATTAGCGTGGCAGCTTTGCCTTTCGCCGCTTCACGTTTTCCCTAACTGAGAATAGGAAAATGGCAGGCAGGAAAACTGAAATGCCTTATATTTCCGCAACGAACTGACATAACATGTTTATATTGAAGATACCTAAGACCACAAGGTTCTGCAAAACATTCTCTTTCCTTTCAGTTAGATAACGCTGTGTGGTTGACATTGACAAACGACACTGTCTGCAACTCGTCAATAGTTTTGTCTAGCAAAACATTTCTTATTTAATGCTGTCATTCAGTGTTGGATTGAAAGCTTGTGCGTACAATTAACTATGACTGTTTGTTTTAGAAAACCAATAATTACCGAAGGGCAGCGCATGGTATGTATTCCTCAAACTGAGAGCGACAGGTTCGCTATCTGTGCAATTTAACTGTCATATCTTCTCTGTCCTCATTGTCATCCAGGTCGTACTTATGGTTGCTGCCATGGAAGCCACAGTTATTGTACTGCCGGTGACTACCCTAGGCGTGTAATTTTCTCAATGGACGAGATCCGAAAGCTGAAAGTACATTAACCCTCCTTCCTGCACGTTTATAAAGTTGATTGAACAGTACGAATAAGAGTTCCCTTTAGTTGCCGGAACATCATCAATAAAGATGGATCACTTATAAGACTGCGATAGTTGTGAATGAAAACGCCAACGTTGACGTATTTCACGTTAAGCTTGCGGTTTACGTTACGAATTATCCTTCTATGATCGAGTTATACTAATTCAGATGAACCGTTTAGTGAACAGATTAATTTTTAAATTAATGATAGCAGTCGACTCAATATATTTGCTCTCGATTTAGAGGCACGTTTTTTATATGACTAAACAAATATTAAAATAAGGTATTTTTAATGCAAAATTTAAGGCAATCATTTTGCAACACTATAGCTAATTAGAGAACGCCTCTTATTTTGGCCATTGAGCCCTCATCTTAAACCCTTTTTCCGTCTCATTTTGTGGCCGTCGACAAGCTCTGGTCATCAATGATTGGAATTAAATACGTTTTGTCAAGGAATGCATGCATTAGCGGGTTGCCCGACTTCATTGTATCGGGCGAATTATATGTTTGTTGGATAAGCCCACGGTTCGAATTTGTGCATAGTATATATATTGTTATGCTTCACATTTCGCATTATAATGCTGAATGTGGCACAAGTAAACTGCGTCGCCTTAAACGCATATATTCGGATGTCAGGCTAAAGAAGACCTGTTCCAATTGCACTCGATGAGATATGACATTCCTGTTTAAGACGGGAAACATGATTGCATTGCGCAGAGTACTCAATGTGTGTATAAACCGATGCGTGCTAGGCTGCTATTCAATGCGAGGTCCGTTCTGATAATATCATAGCGGCAATGATATGCTTCACTAGCAAAAGTGTAGATTAATGTGCTTTAATATTAACCTGACTAGATCGCGGAGAATCGGATCTAAAATTTCTTAATTCACCAATAACATTGTATCGACCACATATTGCAATATCTGTTGGCCAGAATCAACAACGTTAACTGGAGTGTCTATCTTACTCAGATAACAGTAAAAGTATAAACACTTTGCAGTTAACAGATTGTCCTCATATCGAAATCAGACATGGTTAAATTTAATTTGTTATTTTCTATTAACGCGTCTACATTGATCAAAATAATGTGATCGCAACCATATAGTCTATAGACAATCTTTGGACTGAGCCCATCTTCATCATCGCAACATGTTAAGGATATGATAAACTGTTAAGCTTTTTGCTGTCTGTCCTTTTAATTGCAATTATATTTGTCTACACATGGAAGTAAGTCGATAATGCAATGTACATAATTTTTGGAAGCCTCCCATAGCAGAGTCGTCCTGAAGACACACTACTTGTCTATCGAACAACGACAACATATTGTTTGACTTCAGTGGCATGGTCACACATGTTTCATATAAATTTGAAGAAACTGAGTAATCGATTGATAGGAGATATCCATACACTTGTATTTGTTTCGTATAAGCTAATGTTGTACTTTTTGTAATATCGTCTTGCACGTTTCGGATTCGAAATAGTCTATGACGTGTGCTGTTTTACATACTATCAGATCATTGAGAATTTCTTCAAAGTAATACATAAACAACCAATATAATGGAGCTGGCAAAAGTACCACAAGCAAATGATTTGTATAACAGTTTGAATGGCAAATCAATGTTGCCTTATATAAAACAATCATGGCACCAACAACTTCCTGAATGTTCAGATGATTGCTCATTACCTGCAACTAAATCATTTAATAGCATCTCATGTGCCAGGAGAGATTCGACCGAGCGAATCTGGGTTCATCTATCAAACGTTCGGAGGGGCGAGCCTATAATTGGATCTGAGGACCAATCATTAGACATGTTATGCATACACACAAGGTACAAACTGGCATAAATACAGCAACATAGCATCGAAGCTACATATCGCTTCGCAGACAGCTAAACCTAAATGATTGCTCCCATTGTATTATGTTCACTTCTCCCTCGCTTAATATGAAATGCATACATTATTAATGAAATGTAGCGTTGAAATAAACATACAATGCAAATATAGATCACCACAAGTATCTTCTCTTGATTCTCAGTTAAGGTATGAATACCGACCCGAACTGGACTTTCTGTGATGGTTGTGTATCTTATTTTGCAGTTCTCATTGGATAAAGCGTACCGTTTATTTTCCAAGAGAATACCGCATTCGGTCTTGATAGTGTTTGCTGGCGACCAACTCTGGTCATTAATGTCCCTATGTAGCTACCCTAATTGCATTGTTTAGGGTTTCGGTCCATACAAAAACTGAAGTTGTGTATTCGCATGGTATTCATAATATGACTTATAGGACAGTCAGCCGCAAAGCAATAGCTTTCGTGGGCTGCATTACATCTGGGCAATCACAATGTGGCCTTGGTTCGCTCGGTTGGGATAGTGTTGCCGGACATCATATGCGTTAGTTACACCCAAAACATATTGACAATCTAAGGGTAACATTACTTAAGCCATCGCTAGCTTGGCTAGTTGCGGAAAGCACTCGAGCCACTTGATTAATTGAATTGGCGGATGATCCGACCCATGAAAATAGGTATCGGCTAAATGCAAGCGTCCGTTAGTATTTCAGAGGGACATTCATGGCTTAAGGTGTTGGCTATGTTTTGAAACTACTGGGCCTTATAGCGCTATGTAGCAGACTCGTGGATGATATGCTGATAAGCGAGTCTACATAGATGACCACGTATTTTGCGGTGTCAGTATTGAAGGATAAACCAACTCACGAATAGCATTGATAAATGTCACCTTTTTTATACATATCATATTTGAGTACAAGTCCCATATTCGTCGGACCTAGTGGCAGGTGATTATAACAACCAACAAAACCCGGACACCTTTATATGTAACGCGAATATGTATTTGCTCTCCAAAACAAAATTGTCTTATACAAGATCTTGCACTGATGTCGTGCAATTACGCAGGGTTATGCAAAGATAATGTAGTAATTCAAGCCCACATGCTTCATTTAAATAGCGATTTGGATAGACACCCGTGTAAAGACATATGCCAGTTGTTTATTAATATTTTTCAATGCAATATTTCCTGTTTATATATAACAAGCCATTGATACTATGTGTTACAGACTGCAATAGTCGGGTTCACAATAGAATATTTTATTAAAACTTTTTTTGATCTTAATAAATACCTGTCACCAGAGCTGCGCAATACTCTTAATCCAGGGGAAATAACAGCACCATGTGCGATATGTGGCTATTTTATCGTGTTTTGCACGAGTAGCTAAACATGAGCTCTATAATCAGCTTGCTGGTGACGCTTACTGGATCCTTGGTTTTCCAATGGTATGAGATACAAGTGACCAGCTTATTCCATCGAAAGGTTCTTTGGAATACATTACATGATTGTTGCTTGTTGGTATGTTATGTTGTTGAATCTAAGTGCACTGTTCTAGCAGTTTTCATTCACGCGAGGCATTCTAGTCTCATTCAACAAATTACATATTTTAATTTACGAATAAGCACCAACTCGTCGTCTGATCGGCCTCATATATTTTGTTGTTATGACAGCATGTACATCACTGAGGAATTTAGTTCCATTGTAACCATGGAATGTCTCATACCTTTTGAGATTAGGTGACAAAGGTGCCCAAAACAGTACTGTAGGAATGTCTGTTGCCTGTGTAGGACTTTGCATTCAGAACGGTTATTTTGATGAGTTTAGTAAAGTCGAACAGTGGTGAGTTTTAAACAGGCTGGCAATCGCCTCGCAAAAGTATTAAACACAAGTTTGTGTGTGATTGCATTTTGATAAGACCGGGTCGCATTCCAGCACAGTGTAATTCGAGAGCAAGTGATGCACATATACGCCTTATTTCTGAACTGGCCATAAAATGTCTGATATATCCCTATCTACAGCTAATAACCGTGTACACATATCAGCTTCTTATTTATATGCTGCAAGCCGTTTTGTTTGACATAATTGTTATCAATTCTGCAGATTATCATCAATTCACAGATAGATATCCTGACATCTGTCAAGCTTTATTTCTGAAAAATAATAATTCGCTGAAGCTATCTTAAGCCATTCTTTGACAAGTGCAATGATTAGGAGTAAATGATGGCATGTTTATGCTAAAGCTGAAATGTACGTAGCTCAGTTAGGATTATACGCACTTCTAGTAAGCATTACTTTAGCACAGCTATGGTAAATATGCGGTAGCTAGGTAGAATATAAATGTATCACAGCTGACATAATCAATGGACAGCGGTCTATGATATTGAACCCTATTTGCCAAAAAGTTGATCATATGCGGATTTCATGTTGGTTAGGATTGTCAACATTACTTGCTGGTTGATGGAGTAAGGTACTGTCAAATACTGTTAAAATATGACACGAGCAAACATTTCAATATCGAAAATGTCATAGTCTGTAGTCATTGCAGTAAAGGGGGATGTCATTAAATTTTATGATGTCACCAGGCAATATATCATGGTACTTTCACAATATTTGAAACCAGCTCTAATTTATTGTCGTTCAAACTTAGTATGGCAGTCTTTGTAGACGTGTTTCTGATGCGGAAGTTTGTTTTAGGAATTTCGTGTTGGATGGGCGATATACAGCAGTCATGTTTCGTCCGGTACCTTAAGATTGGAGCAGCATCGAAAGAGAGTTATTATAAAGAAAAACAAAATTGGTCTTTCAATCCACGAATCAAATAAGTACACGTTTATTTGATTAATAATGTTTCCCTTGAGCCATATGTTACAGTATATACGCACAGCTGCTGTTTTTCCACGTGTTGCTTACATGTATCTCTTAATATTGGTTTTGTTAAAGTTGTCGCACTCTTGGGGGTTATGTTGTAAAATTACTTCAACCGAATGCTAACATATTCTAAATTCGATATAATCAATCGCGCAATAGCATGTAACAAAAATGAACATGTTTTATTTGAGCTATATTTATTTAAGTATTGGGATTGGGTAAGATATTGTTTAGATTCCTCCCTAAGTTACTTCTTGCCAATTAAGTTGCCTGCAAATATCATTTATAACCGATTTGTATCGACGTACTATCAGGGTCTGGCATACAGGTTGGTATTTCTTCCTGACACATAGTGTATAATTGCTGTTGTGTATCCAGATTTCTCATAATTTTTTCTCTACTTTGACACGTGAGCTAAATTACCGTAGTACTGTGAATTTGCATCGTGGGGCTTAATTAAACATTATAGCCTTTTTATGTAATTAATGACGAGATGTTAGGCCATTGTTTAAGTGTTTATTGCTGCCATTTAATTGTCTCGGTGTTTGTTTGCTGCCTTGCGATCACATCAATTGACCGATACCTCCATAGTTGATGCTTTGATTCTTTGAATGTGGACTAGATTAACGAGTAGACACCTTTTGTATCAGAGATTGACGAGCCATTCAAACAAGATGTAGCACGGCATTCTTGGTAACGGTTGTGGGGATTCCAAGATAAAATGTTTTGTCCGAGTATTATTAAGTAAAATACACCAGTTTTACTCCGACCACGATAGAACTAGACGATTTAGTAGGCTTGCATTACATCACTCATATGTTTTCTCAGTCGATGGTATCATCGTTTTATATCACACCGCCGTACCACAGCATTCTCTGACAAGCGCATCGTTTAACCCAGCTTTCCTGATCATGAAATATTCATGGTATTTTACGAAAAATACATGACATTTCATGAACAAATGTACTGAATATTCAACATAATGCATCAAAATATTCAGGGATATTCGTGAACTACCATGAACGTTATATGGCCAGTTTGACTACTGAATACTGATGATTATTCTTAGTAACCACAATATGAATAATCAAGCTTATTTATGTTGCACCACAAAACATGAATCGATAATGGTCACACGGGAAACCTTAAATATTCGTGATCTACCATGAACGTTAAATGGCCACTTTTACAACTGAATATTATGAATATTCATAGTAAATCACACCATGAATAATCATGTGTATTCATGTTGCCCAACCAGATTTAATTCATGAATTATCAGTAATGTTCATTGATAATGGTCCCACAGGCTACCTTGAGTATTCGTGATCTACCATGAGCGTGAAATGGCCACTTTTACAATTGAACATTAATGAATATTCATGGTAAACCACACCATTAATAATCATGAGTATTCATATTGACCTCACAAGATTAAGTTCATGAATTATCTGTAATGTTCAATAATAATGGTCATAAAGGCAGTCGCGAGTAGTTGTGATCTACCATGAAAGTTGAATGGTATCCTCATATATCTTAACGTTTACGAATATTCATGGCTAGCCGTGCATGAATAATCATGTATATTCATAATGCGTCACTCGACTCAATTCATGAAAATTCGGAGATATTCATGATTAATTCTAATAAAAAAACGTTATTACTGTTATACTGTTGAATAATAAAGACAATAGATCAAGAAATGACTAATGAACCAGGTAGGATATAGTAAAGTAGTAAACAGCGCGGATGCTGTCAGAGGCAAATTTTCTTTGTCTACTACGAAAGGGGCTAAAACTCGCCATGTATGCTTAAATTGCCACTGCCTTTGTGGTTATTTACAAGCATTCTACCAGGTGTAAAACTAACCCATCCTGACAAACTGTTCCTACTAAGCAATATATACAGTTTTCACTGATAAATATTAAGATGGCAATAATTCGAATTTGGGACCACTCGAGTGTGGAGAGTTGAGGGGTTATATCTGGTATGTAGGTCATTTCAATTCATACAGTAAATGT
Organism: Urechis unicinctus; assembly: GCA_034190875.2. NCBI lineage: Eukaryota > Metazoa > Annelida > Polychaeta > Xenopneusta > Urechidae > Urechis > Urechis unicinctus. Next base: position 10,123,412 of record CM067354.1, read on the forward strand.
TTGCTGCAACTTAACATTCCAAATTATTTTATCAAGGCTAGATTCCAGATTATAAAAGTTGAAAACCTTTTTGGACTATTATTCATGGCATATTATTATAAATAATGGCGTGTGTTGCATTCAGAAATATCTCATTGATGCATGTTCCACTATGCAGGTTTAACATTTCACCAGAACAACCCCATTAAGCTGATCCTCACAACACATGATAACGCATGTAATTTATCTCCATTGATACGCCTGGAGATCACCACTAACAAAGCAGCAGTTTCTTCAAGTTCAAATGTGTGAAAATCTGACTGGCTCCCAGTGACTCGGAAGATCGCGTTTAATGTCTGTTCAATCTCTGAAAAGGGGTGAACCCGAGCCAGTAGCTCAGTAGTACCGTGGATCTGCGTCCCAGCAGCGTGGGTTACGCAGCCCGGACTGGGCAACGGGTTTGTTCCATGTGGGCTAGGGAGCTGTCCAAGCCTCATCCATCACCTTCGTGATATCACCTGCAGATGAAAGTGATGTTGAACCCCAATTAAGGTCCCATACAGTTTTGTGATAATTACTCAGAATCATTTGGCTCCTACGAATTAAATGTATTCAACGGTGATACTTCCAGTAATTCTGAAAGGGACCACGGTTAGGATGAGAATGATCGTAAGCTATTGCCCTCTCAGCTGGAGACACATGCTCTTCTCGTATGTGTCACAACCTAACTGAGTGTGCTAGTTAAGTCCAATTTATATGTGTGATCATATTGAGAGTATATATGCTGTAATTCCACTGATGTTGGAGCCCTATGTGCCATGTTTTATTAAGTTGTCATGTTTATTTGACATGTCTTAAGATGATATCACTTGTGAATTACTGCGAGAGAACATTTGACCCAAAATAAACATACTGTCTACGATTCAGTTTCATGGTTATTAAAGCTATTTATGGCATTTTATTCTGAGCCCATTTCTGGTTTTTGTGACATTTGCTATAATAACTTGCCCCCAAAAAGTGCATGCAACTTAAAAAACAGAAAACCTTTTGCAAGCATATGAGAGCTTACGGTTTTCTATGTGATGATTGTCAGCTGAAAAATTACCAATAGCCTGAATTGCAAGATAAATGGCTCTTCATGAAAGTGCATGCAATCAAACATACTGACTCCATTGTGTTGATTACTGTCAACTGAAGAATAACAACACCTTAAAATGTTTGTTCATGAAAGTTCATACAACTGAAATCATTCGATAAAAGCCGTTTTAAGCTGTACGGCTCAACATTTTCTGTAAATGGTCACGTTTCTGTTCACATGTAAATTTCCGAATTTCAAATCATCCTGCTATCCGTGACTTGATTTAATAGAAAGAGAGTCACACACGTTTGTTAGGCGTCGAATCAGACATTTATTCGGTCCAGTCTAGAATGTTAAAGTGTTGGCGTGGTGAACATACATTCGACGTGATACACACATATTAGAAAGGGTTCTTAGGCAAACCACAAAGCTCTTAACTAGTTTCCCATATTCTCTAACGGGTCGTTGTGCAGTTTTGGCAATCCTTGAATAATGTTAAGATTACTATCTTATTACGAATGTTGCCTCCCATCGTCTATCATGAAGCATATATAGAAGAGGGCTAAGCTATTGTGATAAGAACTATATATATGCAATTAAATATATCATTTATGCATTATTTTGATAGTTAGCATCGAATGAGAGTTATTATGAAGAAAAAAAATATTTTTTGTCTTTCTAGATAGTTTTGAATATATGATCGGATGCATGGCGTTGTTGTGTGACCTCCGCTTTACCCTTCGTGTATATTTTGCAGGCCGCCTGTGTTTTTACTTGTGAGATTAAGGCGATGAATGGAATCCAATAACCTTTCTACTGTGGTGGAATTGGGAAATAGTTTTACGTGCTTTACTACTTGACTGGATCAGGCTTGCTGATCATCAACGTGTACAATAACAGGCAACCATTGCAATACGAAGCTTCGGTCTGATAATGCTCATTTAATTGGACAATGGTCATTGGTCACTGTTACATCACGTATGTCATGATCATTCATGTTGTGCCAACTCTGCCGCGAACTACTGCACGGTGATTTTTTTTATACTGGCAAGGTAGACACATGATACAATATAGTGTGATAAATGAACGAATTAATGCGTTTGTATTTTCGCTAACAGTTATGGTTGAACAAGTATAGATTAAATAGCACATCATATCGAATTTATATTTCTATTAAATGTCATTTTCTCATGGAATAGCATATCTCAATATTTGGCCATAAAGCTGATGGAGGAGCCCTGTTGACAGATTAACGCTGTCAGTGTCTTACTTTGCGACCAATCGGAATATAACGGAGTTTTGCAATGTCTCTTGATACAGCTTAAGCTTATATGGAGTATTATAATAGGGTGCACTCGCTCTTCTGGTCAATTTGTCCACTGACCGCGGATGCTACAAGTGTATGTGCTGCAGTACTGTCTAGAAATTGCTTCGCCCAGAGGAGTAAACTAAGGCGTTATCATCGTCCATGCGCTTGCCCAATTATTGCCCAATGTCATGTAAGAATATTTTTGGTCACTGACTGATGTGTTCCCATTACGTCATCAACAGATCTAACATAACGGTAGAAAATAAATTCATGTCCTGCTTGCGCTCACAAACTTGCAAGCAGTACTGAAGGGGTGGTCTTATGTGTGGAAGTGAATATTGCATTGTGGATTACAATGGATAAAAAACAATGTGTCATCCCACGGGGTGGGTACACCAACACAAAACAGGTTGTGCTTCACTGTACTCGAGATAAGGAAACACTACAGCAGCAGAACCAAAGGGACCGTGGATAATGCTTTAGAAGACAAGCCCATCGATGAGCATTGCACGTACAAAACGTGCGTACAACCCACATGGGCCATTTAATATGTTCAAAGAGATGCACAGTAGAGTACTGTTAAAACATTGCACAAAAACCGGGTTTCGATGGATATCCACAAGGTCAGCAGCTGGTTCACCGCTCCTGTGAACTTCTGACCAGGGTCGACCTAAAGTACTGGAGAACAATAGAGCGGTCCTCGCTTGCATATTATTTCAAGTGCACCTGCAAACTCTGTAACTTTTTTCGTAGTCAATGGATCAGCTGCTTAGTATAGTGAGGCCAGGTCCACTACTGTGAGGGCATACTTGTTATTTTGGCATTTAACACTGTCACGAATAAGAAACGAGATCGTTTGGTGAACCTCATAAGGCCTGGACATATAAAAGTTTGGCTTAGGAATTTGTTTCAGGATAGGCAGATATATCTGCCATATAGCTTGCTTTGAAAGCCAACGTGGAAAACTTCTTCAAAAACCCTCGCGGCTGCTGAAAGCTTATTGAGAGATGTAATGCCTTTCCAATAGCCTCTAGGACTACAGTAGATCGTGTGCATGTGACGAGCCATGCGGTCCGTGGTATACATGATAACGATTGGCTTACTTAGAAAGCCTATACGCGACCAGTAGCAGCAATATGAATAATAATGAACGTCACCTCACGCCACTTTTAGCCATCTGAACGCTGGGGCTCTAAGCCAAGTGGTTCTACTGATTTGCCCATATTCTTTCAGTCGATGAAAAAAAGAAAACGCCCTGATCAAAGGTTAAGTTTTGGTGTGAACAGCTGCAAGGCCAATGACTGATAACCCTGGCTTGGCCAGCTGAGCCGGTCTGAGCCCCCATTGCTCTGTTCAAGAATATCCGGGTCTGAAGGTGGTTATCCACCACCTCCGTGTGTAAGGGCGAAATGGCTATATCGCTACAATCGTAAGTGATACGTTTCGTACTATATATATCTTTATCCCACATCTTTTTTGCTTTTTGGGGGTACTTGCTTTGTATGGGTTGAAAGCTGATGCGCTGCCTTAAACATATAACTGTAAACTAAACATTATACTTGATATTGAATGTTACAGATCAGTCCATTAACTAGCCAGATAACGAGCAATGTGTATTATATTTTCTGTTGACAATAAATCACATGTCATACAAAGCCGCCTTTGATGGTAAATGCATCACAGTGCAGTCAATGTGTACAATTTGGCGTTATATTTGTGCTTCAAGCCCCAAAAGGCGCATTTTCACCTTCATCTGCTATGTTGCCTGTAAACGCTTAGTATACACTACGCAGTTTTCTAAGAGCAGATTACATGCTGGTTTCGAGCTCTTTCATATAAAGTTTGCTGCAGTAAGGCATATCTATGGAACGTTGAAACATCGCCTGTGTTGGCCAGAATGTGCGCGAGAACATACTAAAAGAGGCGGACGCTGATATTATTAATACTTGCATCACTAATTTCATTGACATAACAGCACATATAATTTATGAGCACTTATCGAATTGGTTATGTGAAGATGCAATTCATAAAGAATCCTCTAATGGCTAATCAATATCTGCTAGCTTATACAATACAGGGTTCGTGACAATCGTAATTTGCGACCTCTGCATAATGTGAATATAGTGTGTAGCAGCAACCAAACACAGCTAATGTGACGCAAGGCATTGCGTCACGAAGCTGATCAAAGCTGAGTTGATGGTCGATTCACCAATTAATGTGGGCGTAAATATTGTACACCTGATGCCCACTATGGTAATTAAAAATCAATTGTTGTATATTTGTTCAACAAACATATATATTAGTGTATTAATTGCACGCTTCGTTAATTTCCACATGCTCTATGCTTAGTATGTGTACGATATTGGCCGAGGCCCCAAACTGCTGAGTGTGACAGAGCAGCAATATTGGAGAAAGAAGATATTATGAGATTATGTACGTTTGTATAGCTATGTACTTCGTAGGCTTTCAATATATGCAAGCCGGTAACAATTATTCTAATTGTCTGGCTATTTTAGCGATGGCAATCATTGGACACTTATGATGCTGCAACTAAAGTGGAGAAAGATGGATGTCAACAATAGTTTCATGTCTTAAACCCAGAAAATTTTTTCAGTTCATACATGTATTAGCATAATGTCATAAGATACCAACGAATACTAATGATATTTAAGAATCCGCTCTCGCGTACTTAAACTTCACATCATACATAATGATAAGCTCCGAAATGCAGTTGGTCCTCCTCACTTAATTCAATGTCATTTTTATCTAAAGTTAATAAAAGTTGCTTTTGTTTAATATTTGCGGACAGAAGGCTTGCATTGTGCTTTATTGCATAGCAAATAAAGTTTTGGGCCGACCATATTCATATAACTTCGTATACAGGAACAAACGAGAACATTGATAAATTAGGCGCACCAAAAGAAGGCAGTCAACAAGCAAGCAATCTTAGCCTCATTATGCGTAAATATGCGCACAATTTACGACCTTACACATTTGGTATCCCTATCTTTCTCATATGATTAAAAGGTCATGTCTTCACTAGGAATCACTTAACTGCTTACTTAGCCTAAACTAAGCTTTCATCTGCATGACGTACAGATAAATAATGGCATTTCGAGCTAGCTTAATGGCAAACGAAGCGTAAGTATACTTAATTTCATTACAACATACATGTTTGTGTTGTAGTGTGCAGTACCAGCTAATTTTGAAGCTATGCAGAAAATGTATATCACGGCCTAGGTATATCCCGTCGTGCACACATTATGAGCTTTCCGTTGATCTTTTTTTTACCGAAGGGAGCATCATGCATTCAGAAACAATGCTCTTATGGTATTAGGGTTGATGCACGGTTCGCCATGGAACCATTAATGAACATTCCTCATACCGTGCTTTTGCCATACACATTTTTACAACTGAACAAAACCCTACTTTTTTCATCGGTTTTACTGTCTGCGATAGCATTGATTTATCTGGCCGATGAGATCATAACGGTTGTAAGTAAACATGGTAGTAAACCAATTATTCGGGCATAGAAAATGCCAATTGCATCTCAAATAGAGTTATCATATTCAGTTAACATGCCGCCAGTTTTATTGTATTTTGATTGCTATTTGCAGACAATGTCGGGCAATGTCATGTGGTCAAATATCATCACAGCAACCGCAAAGATTTGGCAGCATGCGCTCGCTTTGCCATGTGATGAATCTCACTGCTGCTACGGTTAATTGACTTTACTATTAACAACAGATATGCAACTTGTATTTATGCTCGACGAAAAGGTTTACTTATAACGAGAGAATCCCACTGTGAGGCTATGTACAGAAGTGATTCAACGGTTAACTTCGAGGTTTCTGCGCATAGCTCTAATGCGACCTGCAGTCTTCGCGTATGAAGACTAGATAGTATGCAAAAGTATCGTTCATTCGCAACATAATCATATGTATGATCTCCAATACATGGGTTCCTCTGAAGTACTATCACCTGTAAACGGAGCAAACAGTTTACCTTCAGATGGGAATATATTTCCCACTGAATAGCGCTCGCATATAAACATAAATTCATGTTTTGGAACATTGCAAAAAAACAACCATTTTGGGACATAACAAAAAAAACAGCCCTTTTTCTTATCAATTCAAAAGATATTCTCGACCAGCAACGTAACTGAGTCTGAAAAAACGCGAGGAACTTTGCGAATTATCCGATCTGCTTAGTATTTCGGTTTGTCCAGACGAATTTATATATGTCTCCAGCTCATTGGAAAACGTCAAAACCAAGTATATTTGTTTTTTATTCCCTCTATCGAATGTCACGTGGATAGGATATTTTCATGACGGAAGTAATTCTAAACAATATACCAGAAGTTGGGATTATGATAAATCGGATAATAACGAGAAACAAGCTGTTTAAGCAGAGTACATAAAAGGTCGTCATTCCAATATATAACATTTTTCAAACGCTCCTAACTAATACCTGCGCGATGCAGGAGCCAAAACCATGCAATGGATAAAATTAAACGGAGAGTATGTACAATGTAACATCACTTTAAAATAAAAGTTGTGCAATAAAGCACTCAAAAAGGCCTTGACTTTTGTGAAACCCAGATAGTGTACCAAGATGTGACTGTGTTTCAAAAGTTTGGTCGATTGTCCCAAAAAGGTTGCATTCGCATATATATATATATATATATATATATATATATATATATATATATATATATATATATATACATATATATATATATATATATATATATATATACAGAAATATATATATATATATATAAATATATAGACATATTTATATATATTTATACATGTATATATATAAAATATATATATATGTCTATTTGTATATATCTCTTTATATATAGATCTCCATCTCTCTAAAAAGAGAGGGATATCTTTCTGTTTATTTCTATATATATATATCTTTATATGTATAATAGAGATAGCTAGCTTTTGTTATATATATCTATATATATATATCCCTCTATCTATCTATATCTATCTCTAGACAAAAATAGATAGATATATATAGAGAAAGATCTATACAGATTTATATATATTTATACATGTATATATCTAAATATATCTATATATATGTATATTTGTATATATATATTTATATATATATATACATATATATAAATATATTTATATATATTTATGTTTATTTATATATATATATATTTATATGTATATATATATAGCTAGATTTTGTTATCTTATAATTGTCACAGGATCGATTGATCTTAGTCCAGCCATTGAAATCAATTTTTATGTCGATTCGAGTTTTCAAGCATTAATTGAATTTAAGAACATCAGAGTAAGATTACCTGGCTCTTCGTGCAAACCGCACACACAGAAGTAATTACCGAACTGTATAAATTCTGAGAGAACTTGAAAATGATAGTGATTGCTTCTAAACCATCAAAATAGAGATGGGTTTGCTTAGAAGCTCAGGAAAGCAATCAATATGTAATCGGCGTTTGGTTCATTTTTGGTTAAAATCAAAAACTCCAGCGTTTAAGTTAATCATACCTGCTATAAATAAATGCCAGAAATTCGATGATAAATTATTTATGCTCATAAAATTATTGTTACAAATAAAACATTTTGAGAAGATATGTTTGCTCAAGTTAAAATAAACCGGGAGTGTCGTTGCATAATTAAGATTTTCCCCATTTCTCTTTTGTTGGGGCTGGAGTGGGGGCTACGATGCGTTTAGTTTACTCAGGGAACTGTAAAAAGTCACAATGTTGTACTCTTAGGACTTATTTAGCGTCTTAGCGTTCATCATATTGTCGTACAGCATGAATTTTCTTAATTAAATTTGACAAATTAAAGCATGTTAGCATAAATAAGATGCCGATATTGCTTAGCTGTACGTTATTATCGGGGACTCCTTGTAGAGCATTGGAGAATTGACTGTTTGCTCTAACATTGTCGTTTACCCCATTAACGCTTTGCGCCGTTATTTTGTAGCTCATTATGTTCTACCCTACAACTCTCCGACCCGCAGTCCTTTAATTAACCCCGCATATGGCCGTCTGTGCAATCTGATAAGCATTCAGTGTGGCAAGTGTGATAGTCAAATGACCAGTTTAAAATCGCCGATCATCCGGTTAAATGTGTGCATAATATCACGCTTGCCGACTATAGGTGAGTTCTGTACGTCTCTATTAGAGTTGATTGATCAACTTATTCCAGGCGATGTCAATCATTGAAATGTTTGCTAATTCAAAGTGTATGATATCATTCAAATAACGTGTGCAATAACAGCCCATTATGCATCCATATAATAATGGTTCATGTATGTTATTTCATATTCCTGAAGCAACAAATTTCTGAATGTAATTTCGTTTATTTTGAAATTCGCTTTGACAAGGCAGACATTCACGACCTTTAATGTACGACCCGTAACACAATCGTAGCACTTTGTCTGTGGCCAGGATAATTGTCGCTTTGGCCTAGTTACTGGATGAGAATCACTGATCTATAAGTAAGTTGTACTCACTTATCAGGCTAGTTGAAAGATGTATATAATGTACTCAATGCCCGTGCCACTCTTATTTTGATCGATCATTCGATTCATTATCGTTAATGTGTGATACTTACACCGAGTCACTCAGAGCGTCGCAATAGACGCTGATGACAGGCAATTATAGTAAACAGAACCTATTGTGAACATACACGATATATCGCGGCCTCAAGCAATCGCCTTCCTGAAATGAAGCGCTTGAGTGGCTATATTTTACATATACACCAGCAAAATTGCCATTACGAAATGATAAGGTATTGCAATGCAGCTATATTAAAAACAACCTCGTATGTAAACGACTCTTCATTAAGCATTTGCTCCTATGTGACGAATTGTCAGGGGGTGCCAGCAGCTATATGAGGAACGTTCTTAACATTATAAAGAACACTATGTTGTCAAACGGCCTGCAGCGCTGACGTGGCACGTGTGCTCTGTGAAGAATTCTTTCACAAATCGCAGAAAATGTCTTCTTCCCGCGCATTGCTTTAGGATGAACCGCAACAAACAGATAAACATATGATCGATCAACTGAGAAATATCTACAGCTTATTTTTTTGCTTCTCTCAGCCCTCGGGATTTTATAACTTCTGTCAGATACTGTTACGCTGTTGAAATTGTTATATCTTTTCGACGGAAATATCATTTAGAAACTGATTGAAAGCAAGCATAGCCGTCGGGCCTTGTGCAACGGAATGTGTCACTGATTACTCTGTATCCATACAGTCAGCGAATCTAGAGTATAACTGAAGGCCATGTATGACCATGTCGCAATGCAAGGTAAGATGTAGAACGCATTAGCCATAACGCCACAAAATACAAACCTCGCCAGATTGACAATTACCATATAATTCGCCGTAAGGTGTCTGTACTTAAGTCGGATGTATCGATAAAACCTAAAACGAATTATTATGCTACCCACAGATGCCAAAGCTCAATCACGCTAAGCACCTCACGTGCAAACATAGCTTTCAGCTCTCTGCCATGCAGTTCCGCAAAGTATGAGTTCAATTACAGTAACAGGGTAAATGTGACAGTGTTATATTTGTTGAACTGGTTTTGGCTATGTAAGGTCAAGTTTATGTGTTGTGAAACATGCTCTGGTCGAGTAGGTGTCGGCTTTAACGATGTTAAGACCGTTTTGCGTGCCGTCCATGTTAATGTTCTTCGGCGCCTGCAGGATTAAGTGGGTTTTTATGTGTATTTGCCTGGAGGTACCATTATGTGGTTTTTTAAATAATTGTTGTGTTTACGTGCTATTTGTCCATATAATTATATACCCTTTGGATTTATTTATAAACTTCGCATTAAGCTTATAATACAGATAATAGCATAATTGATATTTGGCGTGTTATTTGCATTCACTGCCATGATGTCCTGCAACCTTATATGCTAGTTATTATTATGCATCTAGTTCCGTAATAGATTCTTTTGATCGCTTTGATATGTTGCTATAATAAAAAAACTATGCCTACTAATAAGCAGATCAAGCAATTTACATTGCCTCCACCATGTAATGTTGTACATAGTACAGTTTATCTATGCTTGCCGGTTATTTTTGATGATGCGTGACTAGTGTGTAAGCAAGTAATATTTGAAAACGGACGTTACATATGAAACATGCATAGGTAAATTATTGATGACGTATGGTTAAACATCTTATGATACTACCAATATACTTGACTGGGCTGCTACGACGTAATATGCCTGCTTCATGGCATCATCGGCCGCCGTTAGTCTTGGCATTTGACAATATGTCTGCAAGTTTGTTTGATACTGATTAGCTGTCACACGGTTGCTGCGGAGCATTTTTACTAGAAGCTATCTATTACTGATCAACAAAACGTATTTACGACAGCACTGGAGAAGCGTCATCTAACTGGGTGTTGTATATCAAAAAACTGCAGCTATGTGTTAACAGCATATTTCTTTGCAAAGCGTGTTGTTTAATCATCTGAATGAGACCGCTAGGTTGTTACAATGGTATATGAGGCATATGATCGTGGCTAATTTGATCACATGCTTTATGTCATAATAGGACGTATCAGGTACTTAGGTATGTTGAGGGGAAATTTCATTCGCCATGGAATTGATTACGTTTAAATACAGATACATTAATCCTTAAAACTCTATGTTTACAGGATCCATCAGGTAGCGTTGTATGCATCCATTCGTTGACCTAGTTGTGATAATACCTGCTAGGCGGTATATGATAACAATGGTATCGCTTAGTGAAGGCTTTATCTCCTAACAATCATTAATACTCTGCCTTACTCGATAACGCTTCAACAGTGTGTGTCGTAAATTTCACCGAGTAAAGTAGTTCGTTATACAAATCTATGATTGGGTACTTTAGGCGTATCGTTTTGATTCACAGCAATGTGTGCATGATTTAACCTGCGGAGAATAACATCTACATATGTCGGATATACGTTCCATTAAAGGGCTCTATTACGGACGCCATCCGCCCATATTGCTTTGTCTATCCGTTTCACTTGCTGCGGGAACTTCGTTAAAACCATTAGGGCCAACCATACACGTATGCATGTCCTGTAATGCACACAATATTTGCCACTAAGCGTCTGCGGTGTGCTATATGGCTATCCAGATATATGGCTGCAATGGCCACTTTCACATCACATCCCATGACAAATCAACATGATCCATGATAGTAAAGCAGCACACTGAGTACACATGACACTGCAACCATACTCATATATCCTTGTCATACATATCGTTTTATATGCAATAATTTATACAGGTACTTCATACAGTGCAGGTGATGAGAGACACTCAATTGGCAATACGAAAATCCAAGGGGGACAATTATATCAGACCGTGGTGTCAAATAGTGAAGAATGCATGACGATATTGTATTTTCCGATTATCTATGCATACCTTTTCAAAGTGCCTAGAAGTACATGATGGACGTTACCAATGCCACCGTCATATCAGCTGATTTTGGTCGTGCGCGCAGTGTTTAATTATATAGCGAAAAATAAATTCCTCACGACATTCTATATATACTAATCAACATTGAATGTAGAAATCTAACATATTTAATGTGCCAAGCTTCATGTATTCAACGCCCGTAGTTGGAATGTAAATTGCTATCAATTTACCTAAAATGTACTTTATTACTTAATTATATATGAAGGTATTTATTACCAGCAGCAACTACGCTGTCTTATCTCACATATCATTATAGCATCTAGTTTACGGTCGAAGTCTCATTCCAGAGATACATTTATACAAACATATCAGTGAAACACTCGTAAATTTCAATGTATCTGATGAGTGAGGTAGACCGCGTATCTGACCAACAATAATTGGTTTATAGTTGTTGTCTCTGAAGGAACAATGCTTCAAATGATACTAATTCGTCCACTTTCTTCTTTCAGCGCACGTGCGCACATGCTTTTAAATATCCTTCATCAGCTTAAAAAAACAATGTATTTACCATAGTTGACAAAAACGGTAAGCGAATCGAATATCCCAGCTAATGTTCGGGAACAAGTGCATGGATGAATTATTTAACCGATGGCGTTCCGTTAGAGGCAGATAGAAATACCCACCATCGTATTACCTGGTGTGTTGGTTGAAAGCAAAACTGCATGTTAACATGTAAATCTATTGATTTGAGATCAACTTTAAAATGTGTTATTACACTCGTTCCTAAACCGGATTTCCTGCACTGTCGTATCTTCCATAATGCATTCACCAGCTAAATGGTATAATGACATTATTTGCATAGTCGATGCTTAATTACTGTTCTTTACAACTGCCGTTGGTTTGTAAAAAGAGCTTCACACTGAAGCAGAAATATTATCAAGGCGGATGATGTTGTAAAATGTCACTAGTGGTGTGTTGAAGAATACAGTGCATGAAATCATGTCTTAAACTAATAGCTCGTTACTGCCGTTGATCGGAAGTTTGATGTTGCATTATGTTTCACCGAGTGTCCAGTGCAGTCTAGCTATTTCAGTCACCGCGGAGCAGTTATTGCAGTATCATGATCAGGGGTATGGATATGAATTTATATTTACGAAGACGCTGCTTAATAATCTTCTCAAGCGCCGCAAGGTATCTTGCTATACACTGAATCCCTATTCCTTGGATGGTGTGATAATATGCAACGCAAACCAAAGGTTATACGCTTATTAAAGTAATATTCAGCCTCTCGAGAGAATTGTTTCATATACAATATTTGGGCATTATATTTTTTCATGTATGCTAACTTGCATGCTCAATCCCACTCAACAGTGACATTTTTGGCTCAAAAGCACATTTGCCTTCTTTTTACGCTAACAGTGTTACTGACTTTCTCAACTCAGTCACTGTCTATACACAATATGTTTTGGGAGTTATAATGTACTTGACCCTGCGGCCGTTAGTTATCAGCAGACGTACTGTAGTTTGAGATCAGCAGCAAGCCATTGATCGAGACATACGAAATCTATTTTCATTGATTATGCTTAGCTAGCTGACGTAATCCTTGGTTGAAGTATTGTCGACACATTTATGATGTAACTCTACATAAGCCGGCAATAAGAATCGTATTATTAAACGATCACGGGTCATACAATAACTAGTTGGGAGATTTCAACGTTGAGCAATCTATACGTCTGTAACGAACATCCTGAGGCAATACTATAATACAATTAGATGTGTATATATGTGAAAACGGCGAATATGTGTCCGCGTCAACATTCTTTCCTCATCAACATTCTTGCCTCTTAATAGGAGCGAATGATTATTTGAAAGGGCGGAATGGGTGCTTACGAGATCACTGGTTCACTAAAACATTCCATTCGACAAAACTGAGTACATGATAATGTTCAATCCTAGACGTAATTATCGGCATAAAATGCTCTCCACACCCAGTCCATGCCACTGACCGTACTGGATGCCACTAAGTAACTGCGATTGGCTCGTTAGCTGGTTATATAAGGGCTGTATGTCTCTTGAGTTGCAACATGTCTCGGGCTCACTAGTTGATAAATTAATGCTGGAGCGTCATCTTAACAAGATGGAAACATAATCATATATATCTATTGCTGGTAAAGCAGGACAGGATTTCTTCTTGTCATCGCCAGCTTGACTGCTGTAAATTCTTTTCAGCAACTCCACATATTCAACCACCTCGTCTATGAATATATGTATACATTCAACGTTAGGACATGATTGGAACTAGTAATGTCAAAATCTAGAAAACGATACCTAAACATACAATATTGTCAAGGGCGCTTTGCCATATGATCCTGCCACCTTCGATCATATCGTTTGATTTGACGTTACTGTTGTAGAACAGAGTATCTTCGAAATTTAGTTAGTGCGAAAGTGCGAATAGTTGATCGGTTGAGCGTTATATGAATATATTCATGGCACTTAATTAAATGTAATCATGTATTGATGTATTAGCCTTTTCAAACCTCCGGTGCTTTCGTAAAACAATAATTAATAACCAACTATTGTTGCAATAAGTAATGCTCGGATCGTGCTTGACATTATCATAAATCCAATGATGCCCTTAACAATATGGTGGGCGTTAGGAGGACACCAATATCCTGGTTGTGGTGGCTTGTATCGAACAACAATATCAAACCCTTGAACGAGTCAATCGTAGCATTTACAGTCAACCCCCACCCCCCATAAATAATAATTATTATTAACCTCACAATGTCAATAATCGACACCACAGGAAATGCTTACAATTAACATTGTGACCTCAACACTGTGTATGACCATGTTATTGATATATTCCACCTAGACCATACTTACTGAGTCAGTATTGAAGGTGCCTAAATATTATAACAGCATCGAATGCCCCTTAATGCCAGTTTAATGCTATACACAAAGCAACATCAGTAATGCTACATCAGTAATACTAAATGGAAAAGAACGCCGCTTCATCAATCTACATGGAGATATCAGTCATGGTATTATGCATGTCAGAGCCACGTGTGGCATACTAGTATCTACATTATGGAAATTTTTTGTTATTTTTGTTCTCTGCTTTGAGCAGGTCAGCCATGAGGCTCTAGTCAACGATCACTTCGCTTGTCACGCTTCTCAACTCCTATGTGCGATGCGTACTCTAAACAATGCATTACAGAAAATCCACTTGCATTTATGAGGCGATAAACGCAGAATGGCAGGTGGTGCCATTTGTCAGTAGTGACCCAGAGCGCATGGTGTCACAAATTCCCATGACGTTGCACAACCTTTCGCCGTTTTTCATTTTCTCGCGCAATATGTCACGGTCGGCATGAATGATCTCTTGTAGCTACAAGTGCTGCTTATCGCATGGAACACTAACATCCATCTCAAAATCACTGGCGTCGAAAGAGGAAAAATCACCTATAGATGAACCCATCATTGGGGATTTAGCGAATATCTCTCACCTTTACATGCCCCAGACAGATACCTTACATAACATAGGTTTACGCTAATTAACAATATTGGGAGACAAGATCGTGCGCTTGATTATCGCGTGTAAGTATGTTACCGTATGGTCACACGAAAAATATAGGGAACGACAATCGGACGATCCGCGTCCTCGTGTGCTTTCTCCATATCAGCCACGTGACCATGCGATAACTAACACTTACGATATACCTCATACTGGTCAATTGTGTTTATCAGCAGTTAAGATTTTTAATGTTTTGGGAGAAGAACTTGGCCATATTTGTTATCAAGGCCTTCGAAATTGATTCTAGCAGGGTACGCTAATGTTGTAACGCTATATGACTCAAATTAACGGTATTAACAAGACTTATCCAAGTAAAATGATTGAAATGGATGCCAGAGAATTTAACATTTATCTTTGCATTGTGGCTATTTCAAAGGAAGCAAATTTCGAGGCCTTAATTGATATTCATTGTTGTATGCACAAATATCATATTATCGCATAGTTTAACTAACCACTAAAACACCGCTAATACAATTGCGTCACGTTACAATGAGCACATACCATACTGCTATAGATCGATATATTTGATTATTGTTCTCGCCATCTAAACTCTTACTATGGATGTATAAACCATTGGCTTCAAACAATACTTACAAAATCGTATCTTAACCCATGCTGGATACAATGGATTATCCCCCCAAGCCATGAGACCAGCAATAAATCAGCATATTAGCAACCAACTCCATGTCATCGTTACCCCGATTTATTCACAGCACGTACAGTCACGATGATCATACAGTACCACGCCATTACTGCTAGGGAATTAGCATCAGAACAGTGGATTGTGAAGTTGATTAATAACTAACCGAGCTAAATCTATGCCTTGGACCTATTGATATTCTGCTGCTGGCATCAATTTCGTTGAGTTAAGAATACTGGGGATGATGGTGATGTTTTATACTGAAGGGCGCATGAGCTGATTAAAAACTGTGAGATAGCTGACAACTAATAAAACAGAACAGCTCTAATCGGATATATATTTGTGTTAAAAGCCTCAGGGTTGTTGGTTGCTCTTGATAGTCCAATCAGTGATTTCATGCGGCGTCCAATCTTAGAGGATGCACTTAACAACCAACACGAAATAGTTCCTGTAAAAGCAAATCATTCATCCCGTATCTAAATAGTCATCTAAGCTCGTGTTTCCAGGCTATTCGTCATGAAATTACCCCTAGAATGATAATAACCAGTTGTGCGAACAATTATTTTCCCTTCGGCATAAGGCAACAAGCTTGCGAATTAACGCGTGAATTAACGTACCTTTTAGAAAATGCTTATGTACAATATCAAAATGAAACGAACGCTGCAAATATTACAGTCTGTCGTGTTATCCTTCGATGATGGCTTTTAGGCATGCGTTGCTAATTGTCTTCTTGAGAAGAGTTTTATTTGAATGGGTGTTGCATTACTAATGGAAGCAGCTACTAGTGGAACGTAGCCTTACTAACATCAATCTTGCACAATACATAACGCTACTTGAAATAAGGAATGAAGTTACGAACTCGGCTTGTCGGCTGAGTGGAAGTAAGATGACAATTAACTTGCATCTAAGGCGGATAATGCTGCAGTACATCACTGAGAGGCTGAAACTTGGACAGACCTTTAATATTGGTTCTTGGCGTCTTTATAATCACCGAATATTAACCATCAATTTTTATTGATAGTTGTGGACCGCACAGGGAGACTTAATGCCAAATTGTGCCATATATTCGCCACAGCATCTGTGCCGAATATGGACGCTATTTAGGTAGGCGTAGCATTAGTTGTCATCAATCAATGTCACATCCGTGTTGTTACCTCGTTGATAAACGCGACGTTATGCACGACTAACATAGGGATGGAATTTTGATGCATGTCTGGCGTGCTTGCAGGTTAAATAGCCTTCGTTAAACCTGTACAGACGGTATCATTCAATGAGAAGAATGGCTGCCAAATGTGCACATATGTCATCACAAGGCGGAAAATATGGTTCTTACGAAAAGAGGCAAAGCAACTGGATTGACACATTGTCCCTGGATGCGCATTTCACCGGCTGTGATGCTTTCGAGTGTACACATAGTGTTTTATACATGTCTGCATATCAAACTCCTGTAATACGAAAATCTGTACAAACAATGTGTATGACGGTGCAATGCTTGATTTTGGATTGCAGTTTCTTGCTCTATTTCCCACGAATAATAATCGCGTAGGTCGTAATAAAGCAACACCTATATTTTCTAAACCTAGCGCCTGTGTTTGGCAACATCAAGGCGCGCAATGTCTCTTTAGAACACTGATGAGTAATATTTGCAGGGATAGACACCCTAAGGCGGCAATTGGTTAGGTTATTTATATAATTTGCAGTGGTAGTTATTGTCAATGATTCAACTTATTTTAACTCTCTCAATCAGTAATTTGTTTTCAGTTAATGAGCATTGATCTGGTTTAACAACTCATGGAAGATATTTTATCGTCATATCACTATTGACCGGCATCGATTGCAATTGGTTATTGCAATATCTTGGACTAACGATTGAATACCCTCTAATACCAAATGTGTATCTGGCGTAAAGTTAGCGGTGGTTAGACAGGCAGGCAGGCAGACAGGCAGTTATATGCTTTCATAGATGAATGTAAAAATAATTCGCAGGATAGTATTTATTTGGGTACTGCCTTTTTATGTAATCTTACATGCCATC
The DNA here is from genome assembly GCA_034190875.2 of Urechis unicinctus. NCBI lineage: Eukaryota > Metazoa > Annelida > Polychaeta > Xenopneusta > Urechidae > Urechis > Urechis unicinctus. The sequence goes on from CM067354.1 coordinate 10,141,462, forward strand.
GTATTATATGGCTGTATCTTATCATATTTCGTAAGAAATACTATGACATATCTGTCAGATGAATCGACAGCTTTCAAAAATACCTATTTGGAATCTGGTGTACTTTATATTATCATATTCAGAAGCATCGGCGACATTTTGCTTAGCTGACATGTGCATCATACAGCATCCATTTTTTAAGGAATACAAGAGCATTTAACGCACGTAATTGCACTACTTATCACAATGCTTTGCGTCTTCATAATCCATTGATTTTCCGTTTGGTGGCGCAATAACTCAACGCAGCACGTGATGTTTGTTGCCAAATTGTTGTGCCGCGTATTAAGCAACAAGGGGATGCTTGCCGACAATGGTGTAATGTGGCCTTAACCCGCGGTAATGGACCAGTGTTCCGATTCACGGCCATTCAGAATTAGCTGAGGCTAGGCGCATAATGAAATGAACAAGCATATGAAGTCATTCAAGGTACGAAAACTACTCAATAATTTGTAGCAAATGCACATTTACTGTGTGAAAGTAGACAGTGTAAAAGCTATACTTGATAATGAACCGTCTTGGCTGGATTATTAATTGAACGATTACCTAAATCCAACCATACATTTGTTGCGAACATGCAGGGCGATAATTCAGATACAGATGCAGCCGATTGTCTTATATAGTGCAGTCTAGGAGCAGCTCAGATGAAATACCTCATACCGCAGACTCAATATAAATCGGGCGCATGTTTCGCGATTCAATAATTGAATGAAATGTTGTGTTCACATTCATATTATTCACATAACACCCTTGTACGGTCCTAAAAGACATCTATTCGTTTCCAAAGGATCAATTTCTAACAAGGAACATATTGTTGACAAATAAGTCTCAATTCATTACAAAACATTCTAGTCGCGCGACTAGCTAACAAGAACACATGCTGCCACTATGAAACTTGTGCCCGGTGTAATGGTGACATGCGACGGAGGTAGGGGTAGCACGTGATGCTTAGTCTCATTGCGAGGTGTTGCATGTGATGTAGCATAAATTATGTGTCGGCGATCGTCTCAAAGGTTTGCTTGTAATACAATTTAGTCATTGAATCACAACACCACTGCTTGTGTTAAGTCAGGACCACATCGTTCGATGTTTTGTATTATATTGTGCCTTATCCTGAGTGTTTTAGTACAGGTATAACCATACCAGGTGTGCATAGCACCGATGGCCAATCGTGATTCCCATCATTTTCAGGTTCGATGATTAAGCGCGAGCAGTATTTTCAGCAAAACAGCGTTAGCATAATTTTTTGGCTATGGATGCGTTCAATTTTCAACCGTTAAGAGTTGCCAGCGAGATATCGTATTCGACAGGAACCCGGCTAATACAATAGTCAATGTGGTTTTACGGTAACTAGGTTGAAAAACTTTTTACATTGTTAATATCTTCCTTAAGGGCATCTGCGCGCCTGCAAAGGACTAAATAACACAGTGATTTGAGTATATTGCCGAAGATGAACCGCTTTTATTGATATCATAATGCTTAATTGAGGTAGACAATTACATCAATAATTATATTCATGCATTGGTAATTTTGAAAAGGAGGAAGATTTTCTAGATTGACGCAGCTGTGATAATTACGATGACAAGTCAATTGATAGCAAATACCACCGATGGAGTAACAAAGAGGATGAGGCAAATATGTTTGCGCAATTTAGCAGGTCTGAGCGTCCAATATATTTGGCAGTTCAAATATGATTCATATGTCTCGTGGATCGGCGTTGTACATTGCAAGTCATCTCAAACACGAAATCTAAAGTTTTCCGTGCCTCTAAATTTCGTGCCTTTCTGCCCTCAACCCTCATATAACTACCCGGTCCTGGGGTTGATGTCGGTGTCATCCTCACTTGCACAATTATAAATGACAGTGTTAACAGCATGCCTGTAATTCTGCAATCATAATGACAGGGACAGTCATTTAGCTCCGGTAACCGGATGCCATTAATCTTATCCTTAAAACAATGTTGGACCTGCACAATACGATTACGCTAAATTTCTGAAAACTGCAATAGCCGAGAAGCTGCCTTTCCATTGGGTAGTAACAGTATGAAAATGTGCAATATCGCCGTTTCCGCTATATTTTGGATTATGATATGACATAAGGTTTATAAAACTCTTTCTACGTCAATGATCAATCGCTATTTTTGTAATTATTGAATGGACAAGTTACCAATATTTGGATGTAACCGGTTACATAGCAAAGGAAAGTAATTTGATTCAACTTGCATATGTGATAATCAATCAGATTATGTAGCATTATTAGAGTATTGCTAGCCTTAGTCTCAGACGTAGTTGCCGCTGTTGTAAATAATGGTATAAAGACAATGGGCCATCCGGGTAAATTCGCTTGCGTTTTTCCGTTCCGTGACCACCATCGGAGGTGGGGGTGAAAAGTTGATAAAATGGGGCCCAAAACCTTTAATAAGAAACATGGTTTAGTACTTGTGAATACTATGCCATAAATTTACAAGTCAACTCTGCAATGACAGATCTCACTGTTCTATACCTAAATCTGATTAATGCTGTAACTGAAGCAAACTCCGAATATAGTGAAAGGAGTAGATAATGGTGCCCCATGCAGTAGCATAAAGTGGAAACATTATAAAGGAAATAGGGCAAAATATTTCCTCAAAGACATTTATAATAATGTACGCATTTTTATATGATATCAGCTTGAGGGAAATAGGTGAAAAGTTTGAGGGAAATACTTTGTAACGTGTATTACTAAAGAGCAATCCATATCTACAACCCATAAGCAATGTTGTAATTTTATGGAGGCAACATTTCCCGAAAAGAGCAATGGCTTATCAATAACAAACATATATAATACTTTCCTAAGAATTGCTGGCTATGATGACTCGCTTCTGATTCTGCTAGCTGCTCTTGAACTCGCAAAACGTATTGTTTATCGGTAAATCTTGCATAGCAAATGCGATGAAAGCCGGCATTCGTAGATATGAGCATCGAAGCTGCAGCGTCGCCACCGTATCTTTCAAATTCCACTGCGTGTGCGTGCACAAAATCTTGTGCAGTGTTGGCCTGACTGCCCTCTAAATGATGCCATTGCAGTACAAATTCGATGAACCGAGGCCATGTTGTACTATTGCATGGCACTACAGAGGATTTGTTTGCAGGAGAAATGCACAAACAGCAACGTTATTGATGCGGACAATTATCATTAATAGAGCGATATGCATAATACCAGAGGACTTTCAAACAGTTACATTTGCACGTTACTTCCACCACTTGAATGGTTTGGTCTGCTTTCACAACTTCCTGGAAAGGAGCTGGATCTTTTTTTAACCTTTGTCATGATGGTATTAGAGGCCCGAGGGTGTGGTTTTATATACCAGAAGTAGCATAAACACTACGACAGCTGTGATTGCCAACGAAAACACCCTTGATATCTCTGTGACCTATATACCGCTTTCCGGAAAATACCCAAACAATCGGTTTTAATGATAGGCAAACCCCACAGCCATATGCCGCATGCTTAACTTGGTCGTTTAGAGAGGCATTTACAGCAGTCTGTGTTTAGTCACCCAATGACATTAATTGTATGCATGTTTTTTTTGTAAGTTACTAAATCTGAAATCCGATTCATGCCGATATTTGTATTTTATCCTGACATTGTGATAAATAATGATAGCATTTATTTAGCACATATGGTGCAGATATTTTATGACGATCAAGTTCAAATGCAATCATTTTACAAAACGTGGGGTGCCACCAAAATGTGCTAATAAAATTAAGCAGAATATTGATATTTTCGTGCGAGTATCATCGCTAATCAAACCGAATATTCAGTCAGTTGTTATGCTTACATATTAGCACATAATATACACGTCACACCACATTTGCAACTGTCAAATAATTCATAAAGTAGTGTTATGATTAAAGATACATTATTAAGGTATTTTCATGCAAAAGCTAATCCAATGAGTGATAACTCAGTGGCATCATTTCTGCTGTATCTATTTGCTAACGAAGTGTGATGTGCTTATTTGAGGGATAATTGTGGCTACGGCGAATTAAAACCATACCATGACCAGATGACATAACGCGCATTGATATTAACATATTTGACACTGTGTCTATGCACACATAAATCGAGATTAATGAGAATTATCATTTTTATATATAATATCACACTTTGGAACAAATATTATCGAATAGCAATTTAGTCATCTGACTCTCTGGTGTATGTTTTATTGGAAGCAACATACGCTACATTAATAAGGATCATACCCTATGATGTTACGTTACGTTAGGTTCCCGGACTTGTGTCGGAGCTTATGCATGATTGAATATACAATCGGCAGTAATAGTAGCAGACGTCTAGCCTGCAAATGTGATAAAACCTTGCATAAATCTGAGGCTGCATACATGGCTTGCTTGCGCTGAATGCTGATTACATTTCCCCTTGTGCGGATTAAATCATGCAACGTTGACCTTTTTAGGCCTCTCTGAAGCCTCATTATTAAAGGTGTGATTATTGTTTTGCCAGCTAACAATGTACATGTGGTCAGAACGGAGTTAATTCATAAATTCAGCGTGGAATGTGCACTTTTGTCGCGGTAGTGGTCATTGCCCGCACCGTTTGTGTTGGGTTGTGTTACTTCGTTTACTGCCTGAACTACTGTACCATTCGTGCCACAAGCACACATCTAGCGTGTAAGAGTAATGTGATAAGTTAAACAAATCTAGGGATGCATGCGTGGCGTACTTTCATTTAATACTTATAGCATCTCCCTTGTGCAGGTTAATTGTTGATTAAATCTTACGACGTGGTTGTATTCGTGATTCTCTTAATTAAACAATGAACAGCACTTGCTTTGGGCATATCCTCTCTGCTGCCCGCTCCATCTCAATACACACAACCTTAGTTATGAAAACCTATTGACGCTTCTTGAAATGCAATTAACATGGGGTAAGGCAATACTCTGACGTTTTAGAGAGTACATGGTTTTACAACACGATATTTATTTATACTCAGGATATAATAATACAGAGCTTTTAATGCTTTGGCTACGGTCAGATTATGTAGCCTTGTATCTCTGACTTATCTCCGAATTTACATCTTGAGCAAGATACTCACATATTATATATTGTATCTGAATAACATACGT
>CM067354.1:10146722-10184222 GCA_034190875.2 Urechis unicinctus
CGATTTCGGAGCTGCAAGCAATCCAGCGCACGACGAAGTGATGTCGCCTTCATCATTCGAGGGTGGTGCTGTAGATATGTCCGATGTATACATCCACATCATCCATAACCTACATAAGTTGTATCCAGGAAATCGTATGGAATTGATTACTGGTCTTCGCGACGCATCCATGGCTTATGATATTGCTGACCAGGTCTCCCCCTTAAGCTCAATTCGATTCCGCCTAAGCCTAATTACTCTGAAAGTAGCCGTGCACGACGTCTTATTGACGTCGTGCGATGGTCGTAACCGTACACGCGGTGAACGCTACCCAAGTTTCCATTTTACACGCTGATGACACAAATGTACATATGAAGAATAAGTATACGTGTCACTTTGTCAATTATTACCGTTTTGCAATTCCTACCAAAGAGGGGTGTATGTGTTCAACGGTATCGCATTGACAATTGAAAAAAGATAACACTTATGGATTCCCGCAGCATGGAGGGGGCACTTGGCCTTGTCCTGAGTAGGGGTGTGCCCCGGGATCTCGAAAACCCGTACCCGTCTTACAGGGTGAAATTGCCAAAGCATACCTCGCCATACAAATGCGAGACCCAACAAAACCCGTCGCACATGCCGGGAGGCCGAAATTACATACCCCGGCATATATATACTACCTCTATATACTTAAGTGACCCCCTCCCCCCTTGGACCTGCAGCCACATGGCGAGTGAAACTGAAACTGCGTAATGTGACGTCATATATCCAAAACGGGGGTTGGCGTGAACGAAAGTTGTGATTCTAGAAGTTCATATGACAATTGCTAAATAATCACGAGAAAATGGATAACCAAAATAGTATCGTTCAACGGATATTCATCTCAATTCTCGACATGTATAGATACGTAAGTACACAACATTAATGGAAAGCTACATGCACTCGAAATAAAACGCTCACCGCACGACGCACATTTCGGCTACTCTGAAATCAGCTTCTAGCCTAACCCCAGTCAGATCCCCTTTAAGTCTCATGTCTCGAAGAACCATTGAGCAAACATTTGCGATCTAGTATCGGATCCTTGAGTTGGGCACACTTGGGACACATTTGAGGACACTACAGTTGGTACACTAAAGATTTGACTCATTTGGAACACCATATATATAATTATCTCCGAGCAGGACCATGCATGGGACATAAATGCGTAAGAAGAGGTGTCAGAAAACCACACCTAGAAGACGGGTTGTCGGAACAACATGCAGAATCCATAGCAGGTAGTCTGGGAGAAAAGACAAACAAGCGAATCTACGCGAAAATGCGCACAGCAATTCCGGAAGCCTTCGTTGATGTAGCGTTGATAGATGCCAAGAATCGTTCCAAATATAAAGCACGGTTGCGTGGTATATATCAAAGCACGCCGTCTATACGCATATTTTTAAGTGACGAACCAGGACAACAGATGGCGCCGTTGAACAGGGCAATTATATATAATTACGATTTCAGACCTTTTTGTGCAAAAAACATTTTTTATGAACACCACAACCCCCAATAACATCATAACATATGAAATAATTGTGGGGTATTATATATACCCCACAAATCTGCCGATACCCCACAACAAAGGTTTTATATTGACAAATACCCCACATCTGGGTGAATGTCTTTATATATATATATATATAGTTATATATATATATATATACAAATGCATATATATAAGCATCAATATATATATATATATATATATATATATACGTATATATGTATATTTCTATTTATAAATATATATTAACATATTAATTATATAATTATATATACATATATATATATGTACATATATATGCATATATATATATATTTATCATTATATAGTTTATTTATATATAGATATATATACATGCATATATGTAAGTATGTAAATATATATATATACACACATATATATACATATATATTTATATATATATATATATATATATGTATATATATATATGTATATATTTATATGTATATATATGTATATATATATATATTTGTAAATATATATTTATATATATATATATATATATATCATCGGAAATTGCTTTGTAAGAAATATATATATATATTTATATATATATATACAGATATATATATATATATATATATATATATATTATATATATATACATATATATATATATATAAATATATATAAATATATATGAATATATATATATATATATATATCTAACTGCTTGGTGTTCTGCTTGTTAAACTGTGTTTGTAAACTGATGTGAAGTAGACGTAAACTGCTATGAGCTTTATGAATACACTGGATCTAAATCTCTGTTTATGAGTTATATGCTTCATACGGCACCCGATAGCGGCAACCTATGTGTTGTGATAGCGGTATATCAGGACTTATTTATTGTAGATTATATCACAAATATGAATGGTCGTTTGAACCAATTTGGTCGGTTCCTCTAACATTGGTTGCTCGGTGTTTTGATTTGTAACTTTTGCATGTTCAAGGTTTGGTTGAATAAGAGAAATACAATCAAGCCTTGTTATGAAAGATCTGATCACGCGGTTCTCCAGAACCATACGAATGTTCAACTTATATTCCTGCACTAAAGCTTTTAGACTAAGTAGATTATTACAAAAAACACCAAGTAAATATGTATTCATAATAGCAAACACAATGTTTTGATGGTTATCACCAAAAGCCGAAGTTATGGGTTATGATACGAATTGAAAATGTTCAGAACAATCGTACTGTTAGGGTGACAATCTTCTGCGGATAGCGTTGCTATGTTACATCGAGTTGAACACCATTCAGTTATTCAGTCTACACAGCAAATCGCACAATTATAGATCATGAACTTGCGTAGTCATGCTTTTAATATAACACTGTTGATCAGCACCCCAGTATAACGATGACCAACATGAAAATCAATCACTTTTTGGAGAGTCTCGACAATAGCTCGTCAGTACACTAAAAATACAATGAGTGCCAAACAGCCCCTTGCTTGACTTTATGAATAAAATGCAGATGGTCAGTGAAACATTTGCTACATTTGACTCTTTAGATATATCATATGACTTGAACACTCATAGGACACATTTCATGCCTTTGTAATAGGCCAGGCAATCGTACAAAATCAAACCGATTAAACGCTTTCGTAGCCTTCATTAACATAACCAAACAAATTGCGATAACACTTGTTACACTGGCGGTAATAACAGCAGCGGCGCAAACAATAACGCTCGCTTATATGAAACATGTGTTGCATTAGGGGGCTTTACAATTTAATCAGAGAGCGACGATGATGCTATGCCTAGAGATGATACTTAGGCCTATTTAAAAACGCGTCAATCAAGATCACAGCTCCCTCTCCTTAGCGGCAATGTACGGAATTTCTTTAAAAAAGCGGCGTTAGATAAACAAGTGGGATTATGCCATTGACCTTGACAGCGTGGGAGTTATCTGTTCTTTTTCTGTTTCAGCGATTAATTTGGTTTTGTACACTTAATAAGCAAATAATTATTCAGCAGCCAACAAACAATCCGGTATCCACCAGTATCAAGCGATTGGAATTAAGCTGACGTCAAAGCCTAATGGGTTTTCTCTGAGGATGAATATTGAGGTAAGGACAACTAGGCGATTGCTTTATTGTCCTTCACTGGTCTTTTAAAACCACAGGTATAGAATATTTAGGAGCTGAGTATCGTGTTTGATATATATTTGTCGCTTTTCCGGACAATGGTTGCTCGGTTTTTCATCCAATATCTCTTGCAAAATGCAGTTGTTTTTTGGGCATTATATGTCTGGAATGCAAGCACCTGGCAACCAATTGCGCATATAATGTTTGAAGAGGCAGTATTGTTGACATAGCCACAGTTAAGTAGATGTTTTCGGGCATTTATTCATTTGAGTTGAGGTACTGCATGCCTCGCGTACGATTGCATTTTATTCTGCACACTGCAGCTACAGGCAGCACAACAACAAGAGGTAGCCAATGCCCAATGTACATAGATTCCACGAGTCACATATTGCTATTGTGAAATAGCAATACAGAGCCGTGAAACTGAGCTTCCAGTGTTTATAGCATGTATTATTTTTATGAAGAAGATCAGGTCAGATCAAGTAAACATACCACTATGATAACAACCTAGTTAAACCCCTAATCGTATTTGCACTCCTCTGACATTGATAACCACTCATACGATGCATGTTTACATGACGAAAACCATCGTACATCCATAAAATTATATCGTCCATAACGTCCATAACATTATAAATACATAAAGTCTTTAAAGCTTTTAAGGACAGTATTATTACCTTAGGCAGCTGACGAAGGATTTGTTTGAAGCTCTCAGTCTGCGTATATTGGTAGAAATGGCTAGCAGTCAGCAAGTTTGAATAATTTGGTTATTAACCAAGATTTTTTATCAAGCGATAATAAATGACGGCATATGAGGAGCCAATTTTATACCCTGGACCACCAATTCGTTAAATCTAGCTATAATATAACTAATGGCTGTATTGTAATAGTATGTATATTTGAAACTTAATGGAAGCTATCCATAATGACAGCAACAACTAACTGCTAAATGTACCTGTGCATACTGTTTCGTATAAGGATAACAGTGCAATTTGTAATGGCCTGGTACAATTGATGGCAATTTTCTGTTACACTTAACAACGCAAATAGTGCAAAAAGCGTGAGGAAGAAAATACCTTGCTTGGAACAGGCTGTTGGTGCCAGACGATAAAAGCAAAAATGTGAGACATGACATTTGTATTTTTTTTATATGAAAATATATCTCTAATTTTCTTCTCTGAAACATCTGAAACATAGCCAGCTACCCGTTTTTCAGGCCACAGTAAGCACACTGCAACTTGGTACCATTAAAACCACTGAAGGGTTTTAAAGTTTTGCATTCTGAACCGAATCCTTTTATGAATATTGCATTGTAGTATTACGGACGAATTCTCCATATAGCCGATGCACGTTTTGGCCAGTCCTCTACGGGCTATTTGACACTTTGCTCTTCAATAGTACGTTATCAATGCAGGCAATAGCGTGCCAGCATTCGTTGTACATTTAGAGCTTAACGTACATTAATTAGCGATCCTATGTCATTTAATCATTGATCTGCAAGCAAGTCATTTAATAAGACTGCGTCCCAATATCTTGTTTGCTGAATTTTAATGTATGTATTCCACGTTTAATTGCAGATGATCTATAGGTCCAGTCAGACGGGATTTATTGATGACAGTCAATTGTGTTATCAAATAACTTCTACTATGCATTATCTCTTTTACACTGACTTCTATTCTATCATAATGTTGCATTCCAAATGGAAACTAAGTAGACTTCCAGGCAACTGGAGATGTTAGCTTTTAAATGACAACCGGTTTTGCTGAGACGCCTGACTATAATACATTAACACATGTGCCATTCATTTGTCAATGTAAGCCGCAGGTACTTATGTTTGAAAGCCTTAGAGTCATTTTTAGGTGGTTTATTGATTTGGTGGCTTGTGTTATCAAATAACTACTATGAATTATCTCTTTCACTATTTTACACTGACTTCTATTCTATTATAATGAAAACTTTTGCGTTCCTAAAGGAAAGTAATATTGCTAATGCGGTGGAATTGATAATAGCCGTGCTTCTACAGAGCCTCCCATCCCAGTATGAACCCACAACCTGTTTCAAACGATTTGCCGCGACCGTATCCGACGCCAGGTATGTGCGAATACACGAAAATATGTTATACTCTTTTAAGCGCTGTATTTTGTTGTTGTTGATAATTTTCTTGTTTGTGTGTAGACGTGGCGGTGATGTCGACCCGAGTCAGACGGTTATAGTCGTAACTTTTAAGCTTCTTGGAAATTCATATGGTAAATATACTAAAATGTATTATTTTCAAATTGTTATTTTCAAGTTTATTTCAAATTTGTGATTTGAAAAAAACCCGTCAAGTACTTATGTGTTTGTATACGTTTGCAGGTAAATGCGTCATGGACAAAACTAAACACTGTGATGTCAGATACGCTGACCACCCACAGGGTCAGAAATTGATCAACGACAAAAGATTCAGAGCCTTAAACGAATTAACCCCCATCCTGTTTAAAATTGACATGGCCAAAGCCACCATTAATCTCAACTTACCCCAACAAATTGGCTTTTTTTTTATCAATACGCCAAATTAAGAATGCTTCAATTTTACTATGATTTTATTGACAAGTATGTCGCGAAATCTGATTTGCCTTTGTACAGATGGACACTGATAGTAGTTATATCGCCCTTAGTAGTACTCATCTAACGGATGTCATCAAACCCAACATGAATGAACAATTTTACCGAGATTACCCTCAGTGGCTGCCAGCTGTAGCGTGTGATGATCACACCAACAAATTTATACAGTGTAAAACGAACGGAACCGCGTTGGTACCTCAACCATTCTGTGTGACCCGCCAAAAAAATGATAAACGGGGTTATTTAAAGAGGAGTGGAGTGGAGGTGGCTTTATCGGACTGTGCAGTAAAATTTATTACTGTTATGAGACTACAAATAAAGCCTCGTGTAATGGACTCAATAAACGTCAAAATTATCTGAAAAAGAAGAAATATATTATTGTGCTGAGAGAACAAAAATTGGGTTGCGGTGTGAACTGTGGCTTTTGCGTTAACAAGAACACAAGGTATTCGTATACGCAAGTTAGAGAGTATACGCAAGTTAGAGATGGATTAAGTTATTTTTACCCCAAAAGAATTGTTAGTGCAGATGGTGTAAGCACTAAACCGTTAGATTAGTGATACGTTAATACGTTATTTAATAACTTGATATGTGTTATTATGTAATAAATTGAAGCTAAGGTATTATGTAATCAATGGATGTGCACTCTGTAAGAAATTGATGCTTAAATGCTGTGTGAGAAACTAAGAATAAAAACACCCATCGTATATTTTCAACACGCGTTGTTTATTTGCCTTGAATTAAACATGTCACCAGCTTATCGTTGGTTGAATAATCGTCGGTAAATGCATCCAGCAATGGTTTCAAACTTATTCCACGACATCGTCTCTTTAAGTAATACAAACAATAAAGTCCACAAGTACTGGAATTTAAGTCTTGTAATGTCTTAGAAGTCCAGCTCACACAATTCTTGTCAAAGTACTTCGCAAATGCGTTATGAATAGGAGGCAGTCCATAAGAATCAAAATATTCGCCTCTTTCATTATGATCAATGAAATTAGCGACCCAGTGCTCGCCTTTTTTGGAAGTGGGATCGGTGTTACAAACAAAACCGCTGGGGTAATTGACGTGGCGGTGTAATTTATTCTGTGCAAACACTCCGCCCACAGTAGCTCGAGTGAAAGCTTATTTTTGTAAGAGCTCGTGTAATTGCCAGGTATCTATTGTTAGGCAGCGTAATCAAACAGAACGCTACGGTTTCAGTCAATTTGAATCATATTTTCAAATTCGGCGTACACAATGACATTAGTGGTACGTGCTAGGGCCGTACCAAAACGCATTTCCGAGAGCACGTTTCCTTTGTTGAGTGCCACTATCAGCCAGGTAAGGGGTCAGATCAAAAGCGAATAGTGTATAGCCATTGGGATAATCTCTCCTTATGGCGTCGCCTTCGTCTTGGTAGAGTTGTCCAGTGCTACTGAATAAATAGGCATAACTGCGGGTGTGTATATGGTGATTGAAATCGGGTTGTAAGGGTTTAGCAGGTACTTGTTGTCCAACAACGTACAGAGCTAAAAAAGTGAGGTTGTTATGCTTAAAGTTGAAGGGGTTCTGAGTGTAATGACTTTTGATTGATCGTCATAGCTCCTTGAGATGCAGAAAACACTTAGGTTTCTATGCGTCTTATAGGGTATTTAGCTGGGCATCGTTCTAAAGCCTGTATGAGGGCTAGTTGCATGGTGGGGTTCAGTTTTAGTTTGCATACAAATAAGGTCACAGATTCCAGGACTATTTTAGGGGCAAACTCATCTGCAGTATCGGCCATAAGGGCAAAGGTGTCACTGCTGAGTACTAATCGTTACTTCAAATCCACACCGTTTATCAAATAGCGTTTTTGACAAAATAAATCTAAATGCAATTTGCCCATCATATCCACAATGCATCTCTCTTGAGCTCGTTCGTTTCTAGCTAACATTCCCGGAGTGTGAGTATCGCCCACGGCGTCCATGTGTTGTGGGGTGTCTTTGTACCATAAACTAGCTGTTAACTGAGAGTTTTTGGCTTCTGAACCATAGCTCAATAGCAATACGGATAGGTGTTGCTGGACGAGGAAACGAGTTTCTCGTTGGGAGAGACATCAACTTGGGAAAAGAGTGAGTGTAACCATAGGTTAACGGGTGATAGAGCACTAACAGGCTTAAAGACCTCTCCATCCTTTTTCACCACTTTGGTATTCACTTGTAAATACGTGTATTTGAGATCGATATAATCATCACCCGAATCGCTGATGTAGAATTCAACTGGACGCAAACATAAAGCAGCTACCGGATGGAATTCAATCCACAATCCATCATCGACACTGCTTTGAGTTGGGGGAATCAAAAATAGGTCTAATTCACTTTTGACACAGGGACAAGATAGGGGGTGTACCAGTGACATGATTTAACCGAAAATATCCTTTGACAACCTCCGATTTGTTCCGCGTCGACGGCGTGAACTACTGCTCCTACCTCGTGCGAGTCGTTTTATAGAGACTGCTGGTTGCAACGTGATTGTTTAGGTTTAACTATTTGATCGAACACTTCCTCTCCGGTTTGTAACATTCGTTTCTTAGCGGACTATTTCAAAGACTTCCCTCCCAACAAATCTCCAACCACCCTCACTCCTGTTTTCAAGGCGTTTTTTTTAACGACAGGTAAAACTTTTCGAAACCAGCGGTAACGCCATTTTAGCCAAACCTCCAAGCACACTACCAAGTCCATGACCATGCTGACTCTTTGAACCGGAAAACACAAGGAGCCCACCACCCGCTTGATTTAGATAATACGGGGTGTAAATATCAGCCATGGTTTTCAAAATATATCTTTCTTGGTTTTACGGAAATGTAACGTCACCGTCACTTTACCAGATTCAAATGGAATGGGTTGACCCGTGTCATCTCTTATATTGATTTCTATAGTAGAAAAAGTCTTGGTGGCTATCGGGTAATAAAATATCTTTTTATATGTGGGGTTCATCAACTACCCGCGACGATCGTGATCGATTGGAATCATACACAGAAGTGGAACCACGGTGTCTTGTACCACCTGAGCTTCGATGAGATAACAATAGACATAAAGTCCATACAAACCTTGATCAGGGTCAGCAATATGCTGACTGACTTGGCTATGACGCAACCCCTCGTCCATGTAACCTACAACTGACTCATTGTCTAGGGTCATAGTTGCTGTCTGTCGTGTTCGATTGAAGATGAGATGCACTCACTTCTCATTTTGCTCCTTTAATTTGGCTGCAAAGGCTTCTATCAACGATCCGGTCCTATAAAAACCCAGGGTGATGTGGAAATATTTGGGACACATCTTCTTGTTTGGCTGTGAGCGACTGGTCATTAGCTAAGGTCGTGAGAGGTGTCGGGGTTCTGCGCTGGCGGTAATACTAGCGGTGTTTTGATAAAATCTGGTTATAAGATTCAACTTTAGCCTCCTCCAATGAATCATTATGATTCAGGATATCCCTCATCTCAGCATCCAAGTTGGATAACACATCGACAATGGGAGCCTGATCATAACGTGTACTTGACAACACCCGGGGATCAACCAACATCATTTTCTTAGCCATAATTAGCCGAATTGTTTGCCTAACAACAGACCAGCGATAACTAAAATAGGTCCTAATAACGCAGGAAGAAAACCGCCGGTTTGTAATACTCTTTTCTTTTAGGCGAGATTAAAGCGTGCAGACCTTGTTTGTGTTGGGTTAATTTACGCTTCTAAACTATAGTCAAGGATACGTTTCCTTTTAAAACATTGAGGGCACATTCAGATAGAAAATTTATGAATTCTTTGTCAGCCATGTGAATCAAAGCTCTATTGACAGAGGGTTTGGCTTTAGCCATCACTCGTAATGTATCAGCGTGTTTTCTGAGACGCTCTGCCATGGTCTATGTGTAATGATAAGAATGGTGGTCGCCCGATGATCGATGGTATTTATTTCTGTAGGTATAAAACTTGATTGAGTCGTAGTTTGTCAGTCAGTTAAAGAATCAACCCCTGCTGACAGTAAACTTGTTGTTAACCGACATTTATAATTACGTTAATCCACCTCATCTTCAGACATGAACGTAGTTAACAGACGATCCATTAAACACGCTCTAGCTTTGATTGCTTTACTAAGAGCCGTATCAAAATCGTAACCATGCTCCATCAAGAGCTGTTGATTTATACCAATTTGTCTGTAGATCTTATTGTCTCTCAGTTCTTGAGTAAGTTGTGAATGCATCTGTAACTTGTCTTTTAAAACAGACCACCTGCTATATTCATCCGTCATGTTGATGTCACTCTCATGCTATCTTAGTCATAAATGACCACCCATAAACTTTTAACTCTTTATAACATACATTCTAAATGAAAACACCGTTCTATATTTTCACTCATTTATTACACAATCTGTTAATTACACGTATTTCAATATCTGATTTCACCGACTCTAACCAATATTTCCTATAGCCTACACACAACCATTTGCTACATTCCAACCACGAGGGACAGGGGTGAATTAAACTCAATTCCCATAATCTTGACACATACAGTTTATAACACGTTCGAGGGCATCCGCCATGCACTTCCGAACTTGTTCCTCTGGTTCGGCCATCAAACAAAGACTATGCTGTCTCTGACTCGGGTGGTCTATATGGCATTCTTTCTATTAAGTCGACAAGCGTGTCTGTGTACACCACCGTCAAATATTCCTTCATTAATTTCGCTCTCAGCACGTGGGCTCCGTAGAACTGTTTTAACTCGTCCCATGCTTCTACAAACATATGCCACGAGTAACCGTCCATTCGCATTGTCACGTGACCCTTCTTGACTAGCACAAAAGGGACCGGGTATCTTACACTCATCGTCACATCTGCGCCAATAGAGACCTCGACGCGACTCTCGTCTTCCCCTTCTACCTGTTTCAAAGTTTCTGTCACAGCAGCTATTTCATATCCACAGTCTAATACACAGTTCATCCCTAACTCTATGTGGCATTTTATGAAATTGTTTTTCAAAAACACCACCTCTTTATCCCAAATCACTATTGCATACTGCGCAAAGTAGCGCGTGTATAGCGGTTTCACTTGATCCATCTCAATTTGTTCAACCACTTTTAACAAGTCCGCATCGCTCATCCGTTTGCCACCCATGGTAAAATGCTGAAATAAGAGATCCAGTTCGACTTTATATACATCCCCATGATATGAGGTATTACTTAACTTAGCAAAGGTCAGCAAACGATGACGAAATATCCGAGGAGATTGTGAAATCACCTAGAGTTGATATACGATTCAATATATCACCTCATTACCTGGGATAGAGGAAATTAATAGCTACTAATAACCCCGTAAAGACCATCTTCATATTTAGAGAAACAGGTGAAAACTCACGCCAAGCTTACAATCACACTACCCTTGGCATCTCAATCTATCAACGCCATCACCGCTTATTAACTTTTAATAGCCATTTACAAACTCCTTTCCAAGACCTTTCACAAAGTTATCATGAGGATATCTTCAACACTTCCTAAACCTTTTCAATAAACAACTTTCCTCATCATCCAAAAATAGCAAGTGACGGCATAAGTAATATTGGGTTTTTATAGCACTTTCAACTATGAGGCGATATCGCGACAGTGATGAATGAGGGTGATTGCGATGATTGGACTCCCTGTAAGAACCAGCGTCCACTTGACACAAACCGTTCTTAGAGCAGGCGGCAAAACCCACGCTGCTGGAACAATGACATTAGCTATATTATTTTGTTAGTGTCATCATCGTCTCACAAATGTGATAAACAACACGGACTTGCAGTATCATTAATGCAAACACAGAGGTTGGGAAAACGGCCGCCTAGAGGTCATTTATCCCTTAGAATCACAACTCTTTTACCATGTGATATTGGTGCAAATCAGTTTTCATCCGTCCTTCTCCTTGCGTGGCTGTAAACATATTTGCGGGTTCCGTTTGAGCTTGCAATATGAGCTGCCATTAATTCGGCGAGTCAGCAATTACTTAATGCAAGATTATTAGCAGAATTCGAGAATATGTTTATTATTTTCTTTGGAAGGATGTGTTGGTAGCCCACAGGTAGGCACGACTAGCCTAGTTCGCTTCTGGTTACAACATTGCTTTAATTCATTTATCGGCTGCTAGTTAAATGTATGCTCATAATGTTACGTATAACCCAATAACCGTGATTTTGCAAGGCTTGGAAGTGGGTAAATAGTAGCCACAAAATACAACAACATCTATTTTAGGCTTTCAAGCATGCGTAGCACGGATGAATACATTACTACATGCTCTGATGAATGCTGCTTCAACATATAATGTTGGTGTGGTATTAGATGAATACGCATATGGGCGATGTAAGCTGATAAATGCCAACCGGTTTTGAGCGAATGAAATCAAGCAGACATCGCAGTCTAATTGCTGAGACGTGCATTAACACGTGTCGTTTATTTGGCTTTATAAGACGCAGGTACTTATGTTTGAGAGCCTAGAGTTATTTTCAATGTTGATTGATATATGTCCCTTTAGTCTTTCCTCGACAGAAGCAATCATATTTGTCTTGCTTAAAGTAAGTAATATGTCACTCATAGGAAACTCTAATGGCAACTACTTCCATTTGCTTCTTGTCAATAACTAGGCTGCACACATGCAACTGTCCACTTAACAAGATGTCATTAACACATGCTACATAATTTCATGTTACTATTTGAGCTTGCTCAATGTTGCTTGAATGAATCCTTTGCGTTACCATGCAATGAGGGCAAATACTGTTGAGCATTTGATTTAAATACTTCAGGTAACCTCGCATGCTTTTAGCGCCCATATTTTGGTAAGGAGCTTACATAATATCAAACACCCACATCGATGTCTGGTCAGATTGCGTAACGAACGCATATATGCATAATATAATTCTTAAAAATTAAAAGCCTACATAATACAAAAGATGAAATCATCAATCATCAGCCATAAACAATAGATGTACGAAGCTTAGCTGACGTTGGCATTACGATACCATGCGTGTTATATGTAGGTTCGTTGATGCTTGAATGACGTGATTAAACCAGCAGAAGCTTAGCCAGCAGTAAGTTTAGCTGAAGACATAATAACGATGTTGGTGTGTTGTCAGTTGTTAAATATTCGTGCAAACATCTAAATCTAGCTTTGTAACTGTTCTTAGTAATGTATTGCGAGTACGTTTGCTGCGCAATATCATTACTTCAATTCAGATTCCAGGCGTCACCATCCAAAATCTGTCGTTAGAAATTCGGCATTTAGTCTGTCCAATCTACTGATTATTGATTGCTATTCCTAGGCATCCAGACATGTTCTATTGCATGTATGGACACTTAATGATGTGTATTGATATTCTACAGGGAAATGTATTAACCCTAGGGTTCATTAAATCTGTGCGCAAATTCATCTCATTTTGTAAATTTCGTATTCTATTATATTGATGGCTCAAGTCGCAATGGTTCGATATCAATATGGCTCGATTATCATTGGAAGTAATTAAGCAAATTGAACAAGCATAACACAAATGTAACCAATACTTCTTGTGTTTATGCACGAACACAATCTCCATTGTAATTCCTGCGCTGATATACGATTATAAAAGCCAATTAACCCTATATGAGCCTCTGCGTTTACATTTTCAGCAATAACAGCATTTCTATCATACAATAGCTTGCAATGTTTATGAATTCCGGCGACTTTCGCTGCAACACGCATTAATAATGTCAAATTATGAAATAGGAATGTCAGAAGATGGTATAGCTTTTCGGGTAGCGAACATTTATCAACTCTTGCAATACGGTACAGTTTTTCTGAGAAGGGGTAAGATTTCCTCGGAGATCGCCTAACCTGCTGCCTTCACGTCTCATTTAGAATAAGCAGACAATGCAACAGTGTGTGTACTGACCTAATGGTATTGCACGTTATTTCATTACCTGTATTTCATGGTTATGAACAACTTGCTGTCCTTAATTACCCTATTTCTGATCTTTCGATGACCCGTACACTTCATCTCCGACTGACAATGTTATGTACTCAATTATCATTCAGAACGTAGACTAAACTGCGAATCTTTTGTTTTTCTGGGAGTCAAAATTGTTAATCTTGTATCTTAAGTTCACATAAAATGTGGTTTTTGTTCATGTCTAGTACACCTAAAATCACATCACACTACTTGATATGGCTACGCACATTTTCACCCAGTACCTTGTGAGATTACCATTGATCTAATGTGATTACTGTTCCACGTTTTTTTACCCATAAGCAACTGTCATATTAATTTTCCAAATGAAGGGAGCCGAGGTATATTGTGTGCGAACAAAATGAAGACAGTGTGATTGAATTGGTGATGGCTTCAAGCCATTGATTTTGCCAGACATAACAATACAGCAACTAAATAATGACAAAGATGCAGTAGATATGTGTGACATTCTAGGTACAGAACCATACCCATGACCTTTGATCCATGCGAATTCATCACCTGGATAACACAATACATCTAGTCTATAATACTATTCAATAAACACAATGTCAAAAATTGGTGGGGCTCAAATTATTAATCACATGTTCTGCTGAAACAGGTTGGCAGTGGTCAGTTACGACAACGCGGTAATATTGCTCTTTGTACAGCGTTTTGATCAGATCATTGAAAGTATCTAGCATATTCATTACTTTTACCAAAGAGAGAGATGCCTCGTGCGCATAAAAATATGGATGGAAGTGAGTTTGACAAGGAATAGGAGTAACAGCAAACTAATACAAGACTCATAAAGCAATTTCAGTACTGGGCATAAGGTCGTTTACAGAAGCTATTGCATTGCAAATTTGGGCCACATAGAATTATTGTTACATAAAAGTAACATATCCATAAAAGCTACAATAAAGGGTCACATTGATACAAGGACCGTAATTATCCACATGTTGTCCGGGCCTGGGTGCCATGGTCGAAAACATTCCAACATCTCGAGCAGATTGCCTATACTAAGCCAACTATTTTCTTCAGCCAAAGACTTAGCTCATGTACAGCGGCACCATCTAAGTTGCGCAGTAATGCAGAACAATATAACACTAAGCGAGGTTCTAATCCAAACAACAGTCAGAAATGCGACCAATGGATTGATATGTTAGCATTAACTAGATAGGAATGATGAAGTACTATGTGACTCATTTACTGGATGTGACATGCCTGATATTTGATTATCTATGGCCAAACCTCCAACAATGGATGATTTTGGGTGCTGCGATGAAGCACTTTGTGTTGGTTATCTGGGTAATGAGTTTGGAGATAATGCAAGATGTAGGATTCCGAGGGTCTGCGAGGTAACCATGGTAGCTTTATAAATATTTTAGAGAAACGGAAATGATATCGCATAGTCAGGTCAGCTGTGGTTAATTTATCCTTAAGCGATCGGTTAACATTCCTCGATGGGACGCACACATAATGCACCATTGAGGGTATACAGGGTCGTGCTGGATCTGATCACATCAAGATATGTTGTGCATATTGTCAGGTATATGGATGACACTAACCATGCGTCAGGAGATGTAGCCTCGTCAGAGGTAAGAATAGACAAAATGACAATTAATGCAAGCATCTATGCGTCCGTTTTGAACTTTTATATGAAGTGTTGCAAAATCAGAACAAAACTGTAACATTCGACGCATATGAGTTATCTCTTATGCATCGTCATTAATGACCAAATAACATATTGGGTCCAATAATGTATGATAATTAATTTACATACACACGACGTCTGTTAGGTTGAATGCTACCACATCTTCACCAATGCAGATAGTTGTTTCATCTTGCTGGGAATATATATGGATCGATACATTTCTTATCTGACCGCATCTTGCAACTGAATAAGTGACCTTTGTTATTAAATGATTGGTGTGGTAATGCAATTATTTTAGCTAGTCATTTGTCGATACTAACACAGTGCTCTTTACATATTCATATACGTATTCACAATATATTTTACTACAGAGCGCCAACGGCAACAATGCTGGTGGCAGAAACACTAAAACTTGATCTGCGAGACATGTCCACACTTGATTGATCAGATTCTCTTTGCCTGCCATTTGATTAATTAGCATGAAGGTCTGTATGAATATTTCACTGCGCCAAAAAGAAAGTTGATTGTGTTGGTGTGCTTGCTGGGTATTGAATGCCCGTAATATTTGTTACGATTATTTGATATTTTCATCACGTTTTAGAGTTAAGAAAAGACAGATTATGTGATGATTTTACACCATACAGGTCAGACCTAGTTATACACGACGGACAAAAAACAATTTGATTATTCTCGGAGCTCTCAGTCCTGAAAGTAACACTCATAATAATTTAGAACCTTAAAAGCACAAGACTGTAATTTATATGTGCGAACACAGGATTTGTTATCTGAGAAATGGTCTTGACTTGGGGAAAGGTGTGAATTTGACATCGATGCTAGATTTCACATCGTTGGTAGATCTAAAGACGATGTGTGTGTCTAAATCTGGAATCGATATGGAATCTAGCATCGATAGCTATTTTAGCCCCAAAATAGAAGTGAGCATCAGAAGAAGTGCAAATGACTGCGTATGACGCCGAAAATGTAGGCGCTCCGTGATTGGCTGCGCAAAAGACTTGTTCCTTGCCGAGCATATGTGGTTGTTCGCGCTTAACTCAAGTCGAAACTAAGAACACAGGTTTGTGTTTGTGATTTGGTTGCGTATTGCCCGCTTTGTTGTCAATAAACTATCGTCTATTGTGAGGTTCTTCTTGAGAGGGGGACACATGATAGGTCGTTGGTTCATATGTTGAGATAAGCACAACTGATAATTTATATTACCTTGAACGATTCCGAAGCAGATTTTACTGTCATGTCAATAACCTTGCTGCTGGTTGCTTTTTCGAATGCAAAGTCTGGTATCACAGCATTATGATCTCGTGCATTTGCCAAACATATGCTTAACAGTAATATTGGGTGATTACATCTGCATAACAAGAACACATTCAGGATGAATATTACTCGCTTAGCTGCAGTGAGCTATGTGCTTATAGCCGTCCGTTTAGAATTGTCATAAGATATTAGGAGAAGGATGGTACCCCAGCCACTCTGGTTTCTGCCCAATAGGAATCATAAAGCAGAAGTATGATTGAGGGATATGCGTGATAACCCCTATAATTGTACTTGCCTATTTGCCTTTAATGACAAATTGTTGGCAGTGTGGTGTAAATTGGTCACAAATGGAAATCGTAAATCATATTTTATGCGTAATTGCGAGATCCGAGCGCAAAATATAATGTGCATATGCAAAACTTGTTCATCGTCTAAAGTGAATCACGCATCGAAATCACCATATCGGCGCCTCCCACTGATTCTGAAAGACGGGTGCTTTAAGACAGAATGAAATAGAGCCTAGAGGTTTGGTGATAACTGCGTCGGTTTCCAAATGTGATGTGCATGTCAGCACTTGAGTATTCGCTTAACGAACCTTGCTCAAGATACGCTGGGGGATGTAACAACAAAAACTCGATTATAAAATTCTTAAATATATGTGCTGCATAATGACACTTCAATTTGTCTTGTTAAACAACCTTCTCCTCTACCGCTAGTTTAACCTGTTTGGATATAATGCTCAACGGTTACCTCCACATAAAACGAACAATGATAAATAATGCATCAAATACAAACTCGCTTAGCTGCTTTGCACTCTCTGCTTGAAGCCGACGGTTGTGATAGCCATAAGATATATGGGATTTATAAGGATTTTACCCGGGCCACAATATTTTTAGCTTCAATCGACGCATCTTGTACCACACTTTACTGGAACTGATGATGATCGCTTTGATTGTAATTCCTAGTATTCCTAATGCTAATGACATATTGTTGGCATTTTAGAGAAAATTGGTGGGAATCGTTAACCGTAAAAGCGCAAACAAACTTGCTCATCATCTAGAGTGAGTCAAGATCACCATACTGGCACCAACCATTGACAATGTAACAAATAACGCAAGCGATGAAATATGTTAGCCATGCGCCAATTACTGGATGAATGACCAAACTGTAATACTTGCTGCATCTTTAACACACATCTCACTGACTGTTGGGTGCTTGAAGGAAGGTTTATATATAGAATAGACGTTTCGTGTTCACTGGTCTGGTGACCAATTGTGCTGTGCATACCAGCGTTAAATCGCGATGACAAGGTTGCTCACAGCATTAGATAAGACTTTTACATTTACCATGAAAATTCAGTTAACGCCACTGTACAACAACAGTGTGCCTCAACGTGCTAATATTCGCATATCATCCGATGAAAATACTAACGAGTATAGCGACTGCTGTGTATATTAATTAATTAATGTATGCTCCATGATACAGTTTACGCGGGTGATTGTGTATCGGCTTGAACAAAGTGATTTATTTAGTATGCATTAGTGATTGCGGCTAATTATATATTGATTTGGTTACATACAGCTACTATATTCAATATGTTTAACAATCAGCCATAGCTGCACTAAAACCAAGCATACATAAACGTACATTGGCTACGAAGTGTGTAATTTACTTATGTAACTTTTATCCACAGCCACCCGATCAGTGGTCTATACAGAAGCTGTTATGGTACTGCGTAATCTCTCTATTTGCATTTCAACCCAGAAGAAGAGTAGTTCAATACGTTGTATCTAGCAATTTGTGTCCGCTGGATACTTTTTCAGCGCAGCCAGCTCTAGTGCGCCAGAGTATAATTCGTATAGAACACTTCAACCCAACCCCCTCCCCAATCGCCCTGAACAGAAGCCCATGTCATTGCATGATTAATGAATGTAACATGCAAAAATGACTGCAAAGTTAATACCTCGAATGATGTTGATCTGAGCACAAACGTTTGATTGGATCATGCTAAATGTGTCTGAGGTATCTGGGTACCGATTGAGTAACATCGGGCAACTCAATGAGGTGCAGAGAGGAAAATTGAAACAAGACAGCGGTGACTGTATAAATGATATAAGCAATATTATGACCTGCGTTGTTCCGGGTGATTGTATCTCAGCGTTGTTCGTCGTCGTTTGTGTATCTTTCACTGATTAACGCCTAATACTTACAGATAAATAGATCTATGACACATTCTCTGCATTTGCCTAGTTTGTTCTATAGTGCTGTATTCTTGAATCAATGAGATATGCAACTGCATCACCGATTGCATAATGTTGCAACATATGCCTCAGTCAAAAGCGCTGTTATTCTTTTCTCTGAAGTAATTCACACAACCCGCTTATTATTTTTGTGCACTAGTGGTTAGGCTGTATGAAATGACTGTTTTGTGCATACTTGCTAGAGGTTGAAAACAAACCGTAAACGAGAGTAGCAGTGGTGGTTAACATAATCGTCTTTTGAATATATTTGTGTACGACCTTAGCCATTATTAGATACACCAGACAGCCTAACTTCAACATGACGTCGCCCACAACACCTTCAATGCTTAGTCTTACGGCCGCATCACATGGTTGTCATTATTACAGGTATAATCGGTATTGTATGTGCAGATAGATTTGTATTGGAAAAACAATAAAGTCGATAATATTTTGACAGAATTGGTGACAATCATGATTATTCATTTAAGGTAGATGATGTTAATGAGTTTACTGCAGGCTCACTAGTCACTTCAAAGAAGTCTTCATCATCATAACTGAGTGGAGACCTCGACAGCTGAACCATCACGTAAAATAACGTTGTAAGTTCTGCGTAACCAGTTATGTTTACATGCTTGCTACCTAGATATATAGCATTATTTATAAGTGTAACTTAGCGGTTCAATCTTATATATCGCGCATGTTACGTCATATGCACATGCCTGGTGAGCTCGAACGTATACATTTAAAGTACTGCTGCTGCCAATTTCATGCAGTGCACACACACGATATCAGCTATCTAAAATCGTAAACATCATTTGGTGGGAAGACATCATCATCTAGCAGCATCATCTATCGTTGCTTTTGTTAGAACACTAGTCAGTGTTAGGGCTCGCGCTTGGTCATGTAGTTGCGTAATATGTTGCTGGGCAATGCAACACTGAATTCGGTGTTCGCTTAGAAGCAGGGGAGGTTGCATGGATGACACTAAAGGCTTATATTGTCCTGTGATATTCCACATCCTCCTTGATACACCGTTGTTGTAACATAGTAACATAATGTTATTGAATGAATAACTTATTGTAGTTACTGTTATTGGCATGCGTTGGTTGATTTCTTACTTTGGCTGATATATGTTTAAATTTTGATGCTCTTTTTTCGGCAATGCAATCAATATAAGCGCCATCGTACAGTTGTATCGCCAGAAATGCATGAACAAATCAGGAAACTGCCAAATTTATATCCCTGGATTGAACAAAACGAACGTTTCCTGTAGAAGGTGTCTCTACATGTCAAGATGCTAAGACCTAATCACTTAGTCTGACTTCACTAAGTGTATGGGGCTAGCTAAGTGTGAAGGAATAAAACGAACATTGGAACCGATCTTAGTGTTAGGCAACACAAATACCATCTTATTGCATTGTGCGTATGCATTGGTAATGGAGGTAAGCTATTTGAACATCCAAACAACGACCTGAAGATGCGCCTTCATCCGTGATACTATGCAAGCAACATTTTGTGTAGAAAATTGAGAGGGTAGGATAAAGTTTATTCTATGAAACATCTGCATGTATAGTAATGCGTAATTGGAGCATGCCATTACCTGATCAGTATCCACATTGCTCTTAAATGGAAACCGCAGACATATGCTGCTTTCGAACACCATAGCAGCATCTGCGTAATTCGCCATAAAGATAATGCACAATAGATCTTCACAACGAAGTTAGAATGCAAGATGAGGAAACTGTGCCCGGAGAGCCCTAAACAAAAAATATATAATCAGGAAAAAATAGTCAGATCAACAGGCAATGGAACTAAAGATGCCGTCTAGCTCCATCAGTGAGACGCAGAATAGATATCAGCAATTGATTCAGTGGCTAACTCCTCAAATGTTTTATAGAAAATATCGAGTCGTTTTCTACATTCGGTCACAAGAGGCTTCTGCTATGCACAGTAAATGATTGATGTATCTCTGAATCGCTAGCTGAGTTTCTTGCTAAATGAGTTTGCATCCAAACTGAGAATGTTTAGACGCGTTCAAGTAATATATTTATTTGTTATACAATTAAGTCCCTAGCTGTCTTTGCGGAGCAATACCATTAGGGTCAATAATATCTGCATTGATAATTGATTATCGAATGTCATTCATATATTTTTTTAATGCAGTCCATACAGATATTTCCTTGACAGCTTTTCAGTACAACCATTTGCATTCAAATACTCAATGTAATAGTTGACACAAACAAATCATTAGACGGTCATTTATAATATTTGCATATAATTACATCAAAGACAATGCGAAATCTGAGAGAAATTATGCATTGCATAAAGAATGAAATAGTATCCAATAAATAATTGCCAATGAAATAAATGCGGCAGATTTAACATTTTTTTACAAAAAAAGGCTACGAGGATTGCTATTGAAAATACTCAATGGACAATCTTTTAAAAAATACGGTCATTAAAATTGTTGCATTGAATGTATATATAAATAAACTGCAAAATATCATGCGGTGAATTGTCAGCAAAATATTTATGTCCATACTTGACATTCACCCCTACAAACATATGTATACGTATGTTTTATTTTACTTCATTCAGAATATTCTTGTTTCCTGTCTCAATAGCAGATAAAAGATATCTTAATCAATGGCTAGTTTTGACAAGCGGCGTATCACTGCAATAGACATATAGGTATTTTTTTATTTAACAGATTATGTTTCTAATCTGTGGAACAAGTACCATTAGAATGTTTGCAAAGCACCATCCTCGGTGCTGGGCTCCGGTTCTATGTTCCATAGATAATAAAATATAAATCTTGGGCAGACCAAGAGTCGAGTGTGGTATGTAATGCTACCCATAGATATTGCAACTTTACATAAAAGTGTGTATGAATGAGGGAAACGAAATATTTGGATCTTTATTAGAATTAGAATGGCAGAATCCGTTTTGAATATAATTGAAGGTTGTTTGATTAGACGAAAAGCAAACAGAAATTATACCATAAAACAATTGTTCTTATTCAATAAACGCATCACAGTACTAAAGTCATTTTGTTTCACATGCTGCTAAGATGTACTCGGCAAACAAAAAGAAGGCAATTTGTTTGAGCGGCTGCAATGCAGCAGAACAATGCAGCCAAGTAGCCTTTTGCTGATGAACCCTTTTGCTAATGTAAGGTTGATTAATTCAACTAAAGTGACCCTAGCCCTGTAGTTTGTTTGATACTGTATCACCATAACAAGCGACAACCGAGAAAATTCAAAGTTAAAATAATTCAATGGAGTCGGTGATCAAGTGATCGAGGGATGATATTGTTTGCGCGACGTAACTGTATTATCTGCGCTTAGCAACACGAGCTGCTGTTACGGGTGCATTTCATTAAAAATCATTACAATGTTGTTCTGAAAAAATATTCGTCGATCGATTCCTTACTAGGTTTAGTAATGATATCCACAAATATTTAGTCGCTGACCCTAGCTATGACGGTACGTGAATTTTAACCAAAATATGGCACACAACAGACTCCAAAATACAACGGGTTTTAGCGATAATACCTGAAATGGTAATTCTGCGCATGCGCAGTCACTTGTTCAGTTCGCTATTTATTTCGGAAGCTGTCTTCAGTGCTCCTTAATCTTTTAATTATCAGTAATTCGGTGTTCCATGTTACACGTAAGGATAATCAACTAGTTATTATAGCAGCTACAATAAAATGAAAGCCAAATAGAAATTGCACACAATCGCCAAAATAATGCACCTTTAATCATGACTAATCTGAATAGAACAGACATGCCAGAAAATTGGAGTCGCGCATATTGCCTCGCCAGACAGTGCCAGGCTGGGCAAATGGAAAACACAAACAGTAGTCATTCAAGTAACTGATACTTGTTCAAGTACAGTTAGTGGGTCGTTAATTGCGTTAGAGGGTTTAATTACATACTTGTCTATCACAAGCACAGCTCGACGATGGCATTTACATATAATAGTAATATCTTGTGATGTAATTGATGCAATGTAGCTTGAACTGACAAACACTCGGCTAAATAAAAACATTGTGAGATTTCTGTCATGATAGAAACAAATGCTTGCTGGTCATTTTGAAAATATATTGCCTTCAACAATATAGTTTTTGATGGGATTTACGACACCAGTTACCGCAAATCTTTGTGCCTATGCACCGTGGCGTCCTAAACGCCTAGTCGGTCTTCCTATTATTTATATAACTATATTTGGTACATACCAAATCCTCATTCTAACACTGGATTACTCACACCATCAAAAACATTTGGTGAGACAAAAAGGAGAAATCGAGCAAGCAGGCACATTCCTTTTTGATCTCATATTCAATTCAAATATGCAACTTGTGTTAGCATGCAATCCCTAATTGGGTTTGGGGGGCTGGAATTGAATATCAAGGTCCATCGGAGGCATTAGCATTCACTGCACTTTTTGTTTTATGACTCTGTGTATAATATTGATGTGTGTATTCATGAAGACCTGTTAAGTCCCCGAGACATACCGAACAATTAACCAATTTATAAGTAATCGATCACATACGCAAATACTGAATCCCAGACACTTACAAATTCACGGGAACTATGGTGTGCGTGCTAAGGCAGAGCATAGTGGAGATAAGCATGCCATTGCATAGTCGTCAGATCACACTGAATGACATACTCGCGGGATCAATTGGGTATTTACAAATTACTGTTAATAATCCTCATTGAATAATTGTTTCCTGCCTATTTGTCAAGCATTCTCATTTTGTATTGCAGGGATGGCTCTGGTTGCAGTTATCTGTACAAATTATCTATGCAGCGACTTATATAGGGAACTGATATTCTCAACTATGTACATTAACTTTTTATATAAATCCACTTTACAATTAGGCAATGGTTATCATAAATATTGTGAACGCATCGCCACAATGCATCTCATCACCGAATTAGCCAACTTACAATAACAGCTTGGAAAAATGGAAACAACGGCCATCAAAAGCAGTAAAGGTGATGACTGTGCATTCGGTCCATAATGTGTTATGTTTGGGGTGGGATCGAATTAGATCGAATTGTGGATTGGCAACATTATCTGACTTAAATCCACTTCAGGACATTTAATCTACATTATCCCCAATAACTCTTCAGTCAAACCGCACTGATTGCTTGGAAAATACACCAAGGTACATAAACTCTGCTTATGTGCTTTTTCGGGTGATTATAATCTATCCACAAACGTGTGCAGATTGTATACACACCTGTACACCATAATTTGCAAGGACTAAGCACATATGTATGATGCTACTGTATATACCAAACGTGAATGTGTCTCACTATCTGATTACAAGACAGATACACAGACGGAATGCAAAGCACCAATTATGTAGGACTTACCAATATTGTACAACACTGGTGCCAAAGTCCAATTTGTACTTTTATTTGCCATATTACACGGCACATACTATTATAGTTGTCGATAACACGCATGATAAACTAGCTGAACATATCCGACACATCATATGTATTTTCCTCATAATTTCAATAGCAATTAGTCGGAGTGTATTTTAAGAACTGTCAGCCTTAAGCCACCTATTATTGATAGGTGGGAAGACATCATCATCTAGCAGCATCATCTATCGTTGCTTTTGTTAGAACACTAGTCAGTGTTAGGGCTCGCGCTTGGTCATGTAGTTGCGTAATATGTTGCTGGGCAATGCAACACTGAATTCGGTGTTCGCTTAGAAGCAGGGGAGGTTGCATGGATGACACTAAAGGCTTATATTGTCCTGTGATATTCCACATCCTCCTTGATACACCGTTGTTGTAACATAGTAACATAATGTTATTGAATGTATAACTTATTGTAGTTACTGTTATTGGCATGCGTTGGTTGATTTCTTACTTTGGCTGATATATGTTTAAATTTTGATGCTCTTTCGGCAATGCAATCAATATAAGCGCCATCGTACAGTTGTATCGCCAGAAATGCATGAACAAATCAGGAAACTGCCAAATTTATATCCCTGGATTGAACAAAACGAACGTTTCCTGTAGAAGGTGTCTCTACATGTCAAGATGCTAAGACCTAATCACTTAGTCTGACTTCACTAAGTGTATGGGGCTAGCTAAGTGTGAAGGAATAAAACGAACATTGGAACCGATCTTAGTGTTAGGCAACACAAATACCATCTTATTGCATTGTGCGTATGCATTGGTAATGGAGGTAAGCTATTTGAACATCCAAACAACGACCTGAAGATGCGCCTTCATCCGTGATACTATGCAAGCAACATTTTGTGTAGAAAATTGAGAGGGTAGGATAAAGTTTATTCTATGAAACATCTGCATGTATAGTAATGCGTAATTGGAGCATGCCATTACCTGATCAGTATCCACATTGCTCTTAAATGGAAACCGCAGACATATGCTGCTTTCGAACACCATAGCAGCATCTGCGTAATTCGCCATAAAGATAATGCACAATAGATCTTCACAACGAAGTTAGAATGCAAGATGAGGAAACTGTGCCCGGAGAGCCCTAAACAAAAAATATATAATCAGGAAAAAATAGTCAGATCAACAGGCAATGGAACTAAAGATGCCGTCTAGCTCCATCAGTGAGACGCAGAATAGATATCAGCAATTGATTCAGTGGCTAACTCCTCAAATGTTTTATAGAAAATATCGAGTCGTTTTCTACATTCGGTCACAAGAGGCTTCTGCTATGCACAGTAAATGATTGATGTATCTCTGAATCGCTAGCTGAGTTTCTTGCTAAATGAGTTTGCATCCAAACTGAGAATGTTTAGACGCGTTCAAGTAATATATTTATTTGTTATACAATTAAGTCCCTAGCTGTCTTTGCGGAGCAATACCATTAGGGTCAATAATATCTGCATTGATAATTGATTATCGAATGTCATTCATATATTTTTTTAATGCAGTCCATACAGATATTTCCTTGACAGCTTTTCAGTACAACCATTTGCATTCAAATACTCAATGTAATAGTTGACACAAACAAATCATTAGACGGTCATTTATAATATTTGCATATAATTACATCAAAGACAATGCGAAATCTGAGAGAAATTATGCATTGCATAAAGAATGAAATAGTATCCAATAAATAATTGCCAATGAAATAAATGCGGCAGATTTAACATTTTTTACAAAAAAAGGCTACGAGGATTGCTATTGAAAATACTCAATGGACAATCTTTTAAAAAATACGGTCATTAAAATTGTTGCATTGAATGTATATATAAATAAACTGCAAAATATCATGCGGTGAATTGTCAGCAAAATATTTATGTCCATACTTGACATTCACCCCTACAAACATATGTATACGTATGTTTTATTTTACTTCATTCAGAATATTCTTGTTTCCTGTCTCAATAGCAGATAAAAGATATCTTAATCAATGGCTAGTTTTGACAAGCGGCGTATCACTGCAATAGACATATAGGTATTTTTTTATTTAACAGATTATGTTTCTAATCTGTGGAACAAGTACCATTAGAATGTTTGCAAAGCACCATCCTCGGTGCTGGGCTCCGGTTCTATGTTCCATAGATAATAAAATATAAATCTTGGGCAGACCAAGAGTCGAGTGTGGTATGTAATGCTACCCATAGATATTGCAACTTTACATAAAAGTGTGTATGTATGAATGAGGGAAACGAAATATTTGGATCTTTATTAGAATTAGAATGGCAGAATCCGTTTTGAATATAATTGAAGGTTGTTTGATTAGACGAAAAGCAAACAGAAATTATACCATAAAACAATTGTTCTTATTCAATAAACGCATCACAGTACTAAAGTCATTTTGTTTCACATGCTGCTAAGATGTACTCGGCAAACAAAAAGAAGGCAATTTGTTTGAGCGGCTGCAATGCAGCAGAACAATGCAGCCAAGTAGCCTTTTGCTGATGAACCCTTTTGCTAATGTAAGGTTGATTAATTCAACTAAAGTGACCCTAGCCCTGTAGTTTGTTTGATACTGTATCACCATAACAAGCGACAACCGAGAAAATTCAAAGTTAAAATAATTCAATGGAGTCGGTGATCAAGTGATCGAGGGATGATATTGTTGCGCGACGTAACTGTATTATCTGCGCTTAGCAACACGAGCTGCTGTTACGGGTGCATTTCATTAAAAATCATTACAATGTTGTTCTGAAAAAATATTCGTCGATCGATTCCTTACTAGGTTTAGTAATGATATCCACAAATATTTAGTCGCTGACCCTAGCTATGACGGTACGTGAATTTTAACCAAAATATGGCACACAACAGACTCCAAAATACAACGGGTTTTAGCGATAATACCTGAAATGGTAATTCTGCGCATGCGCAGTCACTTGTTCAGTTCGCTATTTATTTCGGAAGCTGTCTTCAGTGCTCCTTAATCTTTTAATTATCAGTAATTCGGTGTTCCATGTTACACGTAAGGATAATCAACTAGTTATTATAGCAGCTACAATAAAATGAAAGCCAAATAGAAATTGCACACAATCGCCAAAATAATGCACCTTTAATCATGACTAATCTGAATAGAACAGACATGCCAGAAAATTGGAGTCGCGCATATTGCCTCGCCAGACAGTGCCAGGCTGGGCAAATGGGAAAACACAAACAGTAGTCATTCAAGTAACTGATACTTGTTCAAGTACAGTTAGTGGGTCGTTAATTGCGTTAGAGGGTTTAATTACATACTTGTCTATCACAAGCACAGCTCGACGATGGCATTTACATATAATAGTAATATCTTGTGATGTAATTGATGCAATGTAGCTTGAACTGACAAACACTCGGCTAAATAAAAACATTGTGAGATTTCTGTCATGATAGAAACAAATGCTTGCTGGTCATTTTGAAAATATATTGCCTTCAACAATATAGTTTTTGATGGGATTTACGACACCAGTTACCGCAAATCTTTGTGCCTATGCACCGTGGCGTCCTAAACGCCTAGTCGGTCTTCCTATTATTTATATAACTATATTTGGTACATACCAAATCCTCATTCTAACACTGGATTACTCACACCATCAAAAACATTTGGTGAGACAAAAAGGAGAAATCGAGCAAGCAGGCACATTCCTTTTTGATCTCATATTCAATTCAAATATGCAACTTGTGTTAGCATGCAATCCCTAATTGGGTTTGGGGGGCTGGAATTGAATATCAAGGTCCATCGGAGGCATTAGCATTCACTGCACTTTTTGTTTTATGACTCTGTGTATAATATTGATGTGTGTATTCATGAAGACCTGTTAAGTCCCCGAGACATACCGAACAATTAACCAATTTATAAGTAATCGATCACATACGCAAATACTGAATCCCAGACACTTACAAATTCACGGGAACTATGGTGTGCGTGCTAAGGCAGAGCATAGTGGAGATAAGCATGCCATTGCATAGTCGTCAGATCACACTGAATGACATACTCGCGGGATCAATTGGGTATTTACAAATTACTGTTAATAATCCTCATTGAATAATTGTTTCCTGCCTATTTGTCAAGCATTCTCATTTTGTATTGCAGGGATGGCTCTGGTTGCAGTTATCTGTACAAATTATCTATGCAGCGACTTATATAGGGAACTGATATTCTCAACTATGTACATTAACTTTTTATATAAATCCACTTTACAATTAGGCAATGGTTATCATAAATATTGTGAACGCATCGCCACAATGCATCTCATCACCGAATTAGCCAACTTACAATAACAGCTTGGAAAAATGGAAACAACGGCCATCAAAAGCAGTAAAGGTGATGACTGTGCATTCGGTCCATAATGTGTTATGTTTGGGGTGGGATCGAATTAGATCGAATTGTGGATTGGCAACATTATCTGACTTAAATCCACTTCAGGACATTTAATCTACATTATCCCCAATAACTCTTCAGTCAAACCGCACTGATTGCTTGGAAAATACACCAAGGTACATAAACTCTGCTTATGTGCTTTTTCGGGTGATTATAATCTATCCACAAACGTGTGCAGATTGTATACACACCTGTACACCATAATTTGCAAGGACTAAGCACATATGTATGATGCTACTGTATATACCAAACGTGAATGTGTCTCACTATCTGATTACAAGACAGATACACAGACGGAATGCAAAGCACCAATTATGTAGGACTTACCAATATTGTACAACACTGGTGCCAAAGTCCAATTTGTACTTTTATTTGCCATATTACACGGCACATACTATTATAGTTGTCGATAACACGCATGATAAACTAGCTGAACATATCCGACACATCATATGTATTTTCCTCATAATTTCAATAGCAATTAGTCGGAGTGTATTTTAAGAACTGTCAGCCTTAAGCCACCTATTATTGATAGGATTCGGCACAATACAATCGTGTTTGAAGCATGACATCAAGCAGCTTTTATCGAAATGCCAGCGAAATACCAGAACCCGTTATCCCATCCACGAGGTCACTGCTCGCCGTAAGAAGCTATGTGGTTTCCGAGAAAAGATGTGTTTTCAGCTTTTTCTTTGATGTGTTGATGTAAAGCGAATGTCAACTTGTAATTGGTTCCACTGGGGTGGTGCTGCTACTTAAAAAGCACGTTCACTAAACGACTTTACTTTGGTCTTTTGGGTGACAAATAGTTGTTATTTGGATGACCAGAGAGACCTTGGTGGTTGTAACGTCTGTAGATGGTTTATATGTGCATTTGATATGCCGTACCATGGTCCATTTTCCGAGTAGATTCGCGATGTTTCTAATTCATGTGCGAGTGTTCCAGGGTCTTAATCAATCAGTAATTGTCGTATTTGATGCTGTTTAGCAAGTGAATGCATGATGATTTACACTTGTTCAGATATCTTAAGTAAGATTCATCTCACTCTCCCAGATTAAATGCAAATTGCGCACTGGATAATATGTTGGTGTTAATGGTGAAAGTAAGCATTGGCATGGTATTACATACCATGATCACGACCTTTCTAAGTGGGGTCACGTACACTATAAACTGGGGGGGGGGGTGCATTATGGTTAGCCCTAAAGCACATCACAGTTTAGTGGATGGGCTTTTGGATGTGTTCCCGTGAACAATGCTGCTGAAAAATCCATGCGGATGAAGTTGGATAATTTGTGGTCGTCCATGATACACATTATGTCATTAACTATGTTGCGGGGCAGTTTCCACACCGTGGTCCTTGCTACTACTGTCTTCAGCATTTCCATTCAAGGCACTTTTCGGGAGGTGTATCGTATCACCTATATGCATCATCACCATCTTTTTACTCCAGTTGATGATGTTTGCGTGTTCTACAGTTTGAAGTGCGGTCAGTCTAAAACGCAGTTAGTTTCCGGTCATCACAATGTACTCGACTAAAATCAAATACTAACCTATGGAATGCACATGTCAAATGTGAGTATTGGCTTTATACGGATTTTCTGAGACTCGCAACCCCGCTAATCACCTGGATGTTGCTAGCAACGTCACAACTCAACATTATATTTCATTGCATTTTCATTGCGGCGATAGTTATGTACATGCGTTAGGTGAGAAAAGCGGTTTGATGAACCATATATGAGCTCCATGGCTGTAAAACATATATGTTCTCATGGAGGGTCACATATACTTAAGTACTACTATCTTGGAATTTATCAAAACATCCACTTCAATGCAGCTCGCATAAACCATCTGACAACAACAAGTAATGAACCATGAGCATATATGCGAGCAGCAGTTCGATCCAGGGAAAAGCACCAGTTAATGCTCAAGCCCGAATATTGTATTTACACGATCAGCCATGGTTATTGCCTTGGAAATTCAGCAGCACCATTAAATGAGGGCTACACGCTGCATTTCTATTCTACGCATAACGAGCGGGGCTGCAGCAAATGGTACAACGTCAGTAAATGTGCCTTTCTTTTGATAAGATAGAATGTCTAGGTTGATTGTTTGTGCTCACCCGATGGATTACTCATTAAAGATTCATTTGTGCCTTGGGAACTAGAAATGCATTCCTACAGTTGAACTTCATTCAATTCCACTGACAGCTAATGTTGTAATTTTTGGCCACCCGTTTTTTCAAAAGCTAATCTGCATTCAAACGATTCTCTTAATCGACTTTCTGGACAATGTTTATAATGGCAAGTATTACCATAGCATTATAAACGACAATGTGCTTGTGAGACGGATATTGCATAATGCAGCCATAAGAGCGATCACTGTTGTCTGCTTTATCACGTCACCATATGTGAAATACTATAAATAGCAACAGTAAATCCAATGCATAAAAAAAATCTCTAGCTGACAAATACTATTCAATAGTAGCGAATTGTATGTCCCAATAACAGCGCTATATATAAGCATCAATTAAACCAATCAAACTGTAGGCTCATGAATTACTACTGGCAGTTAGTATGAATGACGAATAGTGTCTTCTGGCTGCACAGTGGCTATGTGTACTGTCACGGTGATTAGAAATAACAAATAGCATTGTAGGTACGAATGTTTCCTCTTCGTGATCAACAAGACGGCGATATCGCCTGGTTTGCTAATGGATTTCCATTACAAGCTATTTCTCTTTGACACACGACTTACTGCGTACTTATGTGGTTTCAAGTAAGGGGACATTTCCGGATGCCTGATATTGCCGTATATAGAGCACCAACAAATAAGTACGTACTGCACTATGTCTGTGTTCAGGTGATTCATGTAAATATTATACCTGTTGAATCATGCTTCTTTTGATCAGTTGCGTACACTTCTGTGGAAGAGTCACTTAACGATTTCATTCAGAATGGTTTGCATTATAATATTTTCCAGAAAGTAGTTTATGCTAGTCATTATGTAAGTATGTTTCCATGTTTATCATAGCATATAAGATACAGCATACAAGAAATTATTGCTAAACGGTATGCGGTGGTTGGAAATGTTAAGTCGGAAGAAGGATCCCTATTAAGACACAGCTACAGGCAAGATGGAGCACCTGCCACTCACAGGCCGCGGATGTTACTCCTATATATTGTTAAAATGCATTGAAACCTAAGGGCAATTCATACAGGAAATCAGAATAATGCAGAAGGGAATAATGCTAGGTTCCCACTATCACGATTCGCAGAACGATTAAAATCGTGGTCTCAATCGTGGACTAATCGTGGATATCCTATCAGATCTTATCAGATCTTGAGGTCAGTCGTGGCAATCGTGCTAATCGAAGAAACTTGTTGAACGGTTCAAAATTTTTCTACGATCAACACGATCAATTGTCAATCGGGATCATCGTATCAGATCGTATTGCATCGTAACAAAGCGCGACGGATCGCATCTAATCGTGCTTACAAATCGTGGTGATCGGCTGAAGAATCGTGCCAAGAAGAGTGGGGCAGGAGGAGATGCAATTACTGATATGAACAGCACAGAGAAGTGGGCATGGGATAAGTTCTCTTTTTTTATCCCTCATATTGAGACGGTTGATGCCAGAAATGTGACCTCCTTTGCAGCAGAAGCAGCAAGTACCAGTGGCACTAAATTCACACCTTCCACCGAGCAAAACTCAGTTGTTGCCTCTACCACAAGCAGGGTTCCATCACCAACATTCCCAGCAGCCGCATCACCAACCTCTCAGACAACCTCCCAGCCAGGGTCGGTCGGCTCCAGACGGGGTAGTGAGAATAGGATGATCTCTGCAGAACTAAGTATTATCTCTCCTAATAACACTCTACACAGCAGAAATCACACAGGAATCCGTGATCTCACGAATTTACCACACTGCCGAATTCAACGAAAATAGGCCGCAACCATGCAATAATTACAAGAAATAATAACATTTCTAAAGAAGAAAAGGCTCCCTATTTGGTGTAGCGGGAGGGTAGAAAATATTATATTTAGTGAGACTTAAAATAATAATAATAATAATTTTAATCCCACTAAAAATAATCCCTTACTTGTTCTCTTTCAGAAGAACTGTTGGTTGAATTCTCGTCCAGAAGCGCTTCTGCGTGTGGCAGCTCTTACTTTAGAAAGTATGTGAATGAGATCCTGTCCAAGTTGCCTGGGGCGATTAGGAGGGATGCTGAGGCGAACATCATGCAGGAGTTACACAGGGCCTAACGGGCAGCTGAGCATAGCCAAACGAAGCCACCACCAAGCCATGACCAGCATTCCCCCATCGAGTTCCAGCAGCAGTTCCAGCAAGCCACGTGGCAGCCTCAATCCTCCCAGCGGCCACCTCGCCATATGGGACCTCCACCCAGTATCTGGGGTAGTCAGGATCGCAGCTACGTCCAGCGACAGTTCCCCACCCTCCAGATGACCTGCCCACAAACCAATAAGCCTCAGTCAGGACCCGCCTTCGTCAGCCTGTTGGGACCCAGTACACCAGATGCCGACAGTTTCAACCCATCCTCACATCTATTACATGTACACTGAATGGTACAGATACTCATTTCAACAAATCAATAAAAAAGAAATTTAAAAAACTTTGTGACAAAAGGAGAAATAGCTCATAACGAGCAAATTTTCCTTTTGTCACAAAGTTTTCTACTCTGTCATACGATTTAACCACAATTTAGGCAAGTTTTGAATTGTCGTATGAGTAGGTCTTCGATTTGTTTCAGAAACAAAATTCAAAATGTCAAATATCAGCCTCTCCACCTTCCGCGTCATGCAGGCCGGCCATCCTGTTTTGCCATGCGACCGCACCTTGTGGTGAGAAAAAGAAGTTCAGGAGTTCTCTCTGATGCTTCGCCTGTGCTGTAGCTGAGTTGCTTGGTGCAGGAGATTGATCCACATCTAGCCAGTCCACTTGGTCCCTCCATGTCCCTGGGATGACATTGTGGTTTTTATTCTCATGGTCCGCCTCTTCTGCTGCAATGAATGGATGCCTCAGCCACAGTAGGTTGTGAAGAACCACTGCCGCCTCCACTATATCCTTCCCGGTATTTGACTTCTGCTCTAGAGTCCTGAGAAGACAGCTGAATCTATTGGCCAGGATCCCAAAGGCGTTTTCCACCACTCTCCTCCCCCTTGATAGTCTGTAGTTGAAAATCCTCTCCTCCCTGGACATCGCTCTTCTGCCGATTGGGTTCATGAGATAGTTCCTGAGTGCGAAGGCGTCATCTCCTAGGATGAAGAAGGGCATGTCTTGATGGTCATCGGGGCTTGCAGTGAGAGGGCAGGGTGGGGAGAGTCCGAGGGACTCTTTTTCCAGGCCCCTGAACAGCCAAGTATCTGAGCATCTGACATGTTTCCTTTTCCACCAAGCTCGATCCATATAGACTTGTAATCTGGATCCACCAGGGCCAGGAGTGGTATCGAAAATAAGCCCTTGTAATTGTAGTACATGCTGCCAGTGCGTGGTGGCTTCTTGAACATGTGTTTGCCATCCAGGGCCCCAATGGCGTGGGGGGATGTTCCATCTTTGCTCAAACTGGTTAGCTACAGCTCTCCATGCTTCAGGGGTCGCAGGTAGGTTGAACACTTCATCTTTGTACGCATGCACAATTGCCTTGCACACTTCTGGAATCATCTTTGAGATACTGGACACTCCACACCTAAAGGTACAAGCAAGGGACCGATAGTTGTCTACAGTTACAAGGTGCCTCAGTATCACTGCCAGTTTCAGTCCAGACGAGAGGGGTTGCCTGAAACTGGTGACTTTACCCTCGATTGCTGGGGTAACCTTCTGCAAGACTTCATCGAAGATCTGTGGTGTTAATCTTGTGTAGTTTTGGAACGCTACTGGATCCTCAAATGGGTGCCCAGGAGGCTAGGGAACTGACCAAGCTGTTGTCTCCTCTTCTCTCTGAGACATGGTCACACACAGAACAGCCTGACTGCAGCTCTCCTGACCCTTTGTGGTTGAGATTGTAGCCGATCTGTCTGCTGCTCGTCTTCTTCCTCTCTGGCGATAATGTAAGTATACAGTAATACTGCAAATACCACGCTGTCATCAT
Source organism: Urechis unicinctus (assembly GCA_034190875.2). Classification (NCBI taxonomy): domain Eukaryota; kingdom Metazoa; phylum Annelida; class Polychaeta; order Xenopneusta; family Urechidae; genus Urechis; species Urechis unicinctus. The sequence continues at coordinate 10,182,031 of CM067354.1, forward strand.
CCTCAACTCCTGCCATCATTAATGGCTGCGGGTTGTAGTATTTACTCTGTAAAGGTTCAAGAAACAATGAATTCCATGGTCAGTCGGGCTCTATATATACCCGTCGGGGTCCATTCGTAGCTTAAATCGTGATCACCCTCGATCATGATCGTGAAAGACATTGCGACCACGATCGTATCCTAACGTAACGGAGCGCATCGGTTCTTGATGAACGTATCGGAACGTATCTGCACGTACCAGATCATCCCAATTCGGGGAACCCGATTGCGGTGATCGTGTTAGTTCGAGACCCAATCGTGGACCCAATCGAAACAATCCTATCGGAATGTATGTGATCGTAACTGAACGGAATATCAGACCGTGACAGATCGTGACGTCTGAAATTGAAAAATCGTGACCAGATCGCATACGAGCGCAACTAATCGTATCAGAACGTATCAACTCGTATCCAAACTTGAGCTTTCAGAGAAATTCCACGATCTGCTACGAATGGCCAATCGTGGCGTTCTTAACGGATCGCACGACAGTGAGAACCTAGCTTAAGATATATTTATATATATAAACGAATATTATATATATATATATATATATATATATATATATATATATATACACTACGGTGTACATTTTTAGCATTTATTTTGGCGTATTTATCATACAATCAGTTGGGGGAACATAAAAAGGCACAAAAGCGGTGATCGACACCACATGAACAGTGATATCAGGACAACCTTTGATTTTATCGAAGTAGCCAAGTTCATTCACCAAAACGGTGACCAATAATATATTTATAGTGTATATTAAAATATATATGCTATATAGTATATTAAAGTTTATATGATACAGTTCGCTTTTTATAAGTGCCGATACATGCTATTGTTTATCCTGTGTTAAATGATGACAGCCACTTGTTTTCAGTCATATGTGAATGCTCCGCTGGTAACAATTGATCTATCATTACCCTGTTTTTCAATCGAGCAAACAATTCTGGGATTCGCAAGGTTGCATTCTCATCATACCATGTATTGTTAGATATATTATATAGTCATATATATTCATTAGGATATTATATTCCAATAAATGTACATGTCTAATACATCGGTCTTGAGCTTTAGTCCGCTAATATGTGGTCATGAGGAAACCACGGGTCTATGGTTATGAAGTAGCCATCTGTTATAATATACCATATACACCAATAATGTAGATGTCTTAATCGGTAGCTTTAGTTATATAGCGGTTCATAAACTCGGTAACTTCCGGATTTGCGGGGTAACATTTCAGTTAAATAGCTCTAAATGGAAATGTTATGGTCGCTTATTGATCAAGAGACATTTCATTACAACTTAGCAATAATATCTACATGGTATGAATATGTCTGACAAGCATATCGGGTTAAGAGCGTATTGCACACTTAATGTATGTAAATCTGACTGACTACAAGTGGCCATTACCGTTTTTCAACCGCTCTATAAATCTCTATATTCCATCTCTATATCCCATCCGAAGACAACGAATTACAATGCTTCATGGTCATTGACTTTTCCATGCGATCCCCACGATTAGCGACAGCATCTGTGAAATAACAGCATTGACTGACTAACAAAGTCATATTCTGCTAGCAAAAACGCTATTTGGTTCGTTTTTGAAATATATTTGTTAGCAGATAAGCAAAATTCTTTCTGTGCTTTCATATCATACACACAGCCAAAAGCCAATTTTGCGGATAGCTATTTAAACCAGCAGCTCATATTCAATTGTGTGACCAACAAAAGCCAGGTTATGGCGACAGAATTGTATAATGATCGAACAATGGCTTCTACTTTAAATCACGCAATTGGATAGAAATATACAGTATATGTCGATGTATTTGCTTGGCCAGCCACTAAGTATGCCGTTCAAAAGCGTCTTGCTCTGGAATGCACATGGCGTGATTGATTGACAGTCAAGCGAGTGTACTACAACAAATATCGCATAACCTATATGTCATTTGTTGATACGTCACTAATATGACGACAGTAGTAGGCTCTACGGTGACTGATATCCTGATGCGTCACCACAGCTAAATAACCGTTATGTCGGTTTGAATATGAAATTTGTAATGACAACATCAGTGTACGTGAACGCTGAACCAATTTTGGCAGGATAAACACACACACACACAAACACAAGATAAACGACAGCACACACACACA
>CM067354.1:10186722-10194222 GCA_034190875.2 Urechis unicinctus
TCCGGAGCTGGCAGCCCATCACACCATCTTGTTTGAGCCCAATCAGGGAACTAGCAGATGGAGACGGCGACGAGCCATATTCATCGACACTGAATGTTGGCCTCAGCGACAGAGGGAAGGTGAGGACCCTAATGCTGGACACGGAAGAGTGGAGAGCTGCGTCCAAGTCTCGAGTTGGTGTAGGATAGACTACGCCCTCGCATCATCATACATATTGTTCTATGTATATATATATATATGCATATATATGTTTATATATATTTATATATATGTTATCATATGTACCTATACCTGTATATCCAATAATATAAATTTTTATATTAATAAAGATATTTATGAATATATATATATATATATATATATATATATGTATATATATATAAATATATATATATAGATTTTATATATATATATTTGTATATATGTATATATATACATATATTTAGATATGCATATATATATTTATATATATATTTATATATATATAATATATATATATATATATATATATATAATATAGATCTCTATATATGTATATTTATCTTTATATATATATGTAAATATATCTATATATATATATATATCTATATCTCTATATCTATATCTCTCTCTATCCCTATCTATATCTATCTCTTATATATATCTATATATATATGACGTCGTGCACCGCTATGGTGAGGGACCTTCTAAAACCTGGAGGCAGCTTGGTGATACTGCGACATGGTTGCAGTTATCGCAAAGCTATCTACGAGCTTGAGGCGATATGGGAAAAAGACCAAGTATTTCAGCTGAGAGGTGGGTGCCATACGATAATGTAGATATTTAGATTTAACGAGGCAACCAATGTGACGTGTGCAACGACTTCCATGTCTCTCGTGTTATATTGTGCTTGGTTAGTACAGAAGGAAAATAAGCCTACCAAGTGACTTATATATCACATACCGGAGGCAGGCTGATGCTTCACGTATGAAACTGAAGACGACAATGCTTAAAATGGCACCAGCAAAATGCATTTTCCACGAATTTTTCGGCAGAACATGACCAGCCAAGTCAGATTTACAGTGTGTATTAACTCTATTCCACCCTCCTGCTACGCACAGCGACAATCAAATGGCTAAAACTATAAACTTTGAATTACCGTATCTCAATTACACCAACCTTCTTACATACATAAAAGCTTTAACTAACCCATCATATCCTCGCTGCATACAAAAACACCTGAAGCCAACCAAATGTAGCAAATAGATTACTCTGTTGCCACTGGTAACGTGGCATCACTCATATGGTTTATGACAGCAGTCGGGTATTAAACATCAAAGTAATAGAATCACGTAATGTGTGCGCAAGCAACGTGACGTATTCAATGCGTGTGCCTCACAGGGAGCCATATTATTTCAAATGAAAACCCGCATAACAAGTCTACCTAAATGATTAATATATAACGTTTGTAGCAAATATTTGCGCAAGGTGCGACATGCATGCGACATGGGTAACTCATGGAAAGGATTTCAAAGGAAAATCTTTTCGATGAAGGATGGTAAAGATTATATCTTCAGTCGATGTTTGACGGGTTTATTAGGTAACAGTGTGCGTCGCAGTTACTGCGCCGCTGTACGAGCGATCGCTAGTGAAGCTTTATGCTTTAGGTTTGATCAATGTTATGGTCACTAGCGTCATGTCAAAGCTTATCTGCAGACCGTTAGCATTCACTCCATCCTTGTAGTTCACGTTTTATGGTGTGGTAAATCTGAATCATTGAGGTGTGGCACTGCACCGCAAGTTTCTAGGTGCTGCAACAAGTTATTCCCTCAAAACGCGGCCTTGCTTTACTGTACCTATAAAAGCAACATGCTATCAATAAAAACTGTATACGTTCAGATGTAAAATGAGTAAGTATTTGAACATTAGGTACGTTTGCATAGATATATTTACAAATCAGGCGCCAGTAATTTTTCAGCTCTCGTTCAGTGGGTAAACTCCATTGAATCGCACTCTTGCGTTACAATATGCGCTTTTTATACAGCCACATATTCATACTGAATATCACACAGAACCAATACTTTAATAGGCGTTTTCTTAGAATAACGTAAAATGAATTACCGATTCGCACTGGAGCACTAGGCTAGACTAAATCAGGTCTTCTTGGGAAATAATGTGATTAAACTCGGTCGAATACTAAACATAAATCCATCAACTTCTCTCTCCTTTTCAATCAGTTATTGATTATAGCATGCTTCTACATTATAAATGCGGCTACTGATGGGGAAAGCCAGGAGTTAAAGACGCATAATGGATATTGTTGATTCACTAACGTAGTTATGCTGTTTGGAATGGAATTGTATACTTCCACAGTTATCATTTGATAGCAGGCAGATCGAATTGCACTTTACAGAAGACAACTTCGTGCTGTCTCACTCACACCACGACTCGATTATTGATCATTCGATCATTGGATCATTCGACGACGTGACAAGTCAATTGGATGAAGATGATGATGATGCTGGTTCGAATCCGCGCTCGAACTGGAGATTTTTGATTGCCTTAAGTCACTGAGGTTATTTCTACAATTATCAATTCATGGGCATTAACAATAGCAATAACAACTGACTAGTTTATCTACCTCCCCAAGCGGTAATGACATGATAAGAACTGCGCCAAATTGCAATTATCATTCAAATCAACCTTGGAAATGTGCCTATTGTATCATCATGTAAATTACCGGGTTACTTAATCACAAAACTTTGCACTTACGTAATTTTTGAAAATAGGTGTTACAAAATTACTAATGGTTATCGACGAAGAATTATCTAGTAATGGGGATTGTAACAAAGTTTCAGTGGGCTTTTGAAAGACGATCTAGTCATTCAGTGCTCAAATATTCATCTTAAAATGTGCCGCATTCTGAAATATCTCATTCAATACGGCATTATTTGAATAGCAATTTAATTTTAAATCAACTGGTAAACAAACAATTGTGTGATAACCCAACATACTTAACAAATTTGCTGCTCAGCACAACTCGACGTACATCTATAGATCGCTGTATTGTGAAATACGGATTTTTAGTTTTGTTTACGAGGATAAGCAATGGGCTTTTAAGTGAACGGCAACGTCATCAGAAGAATACCCCAGTAAGAGACAGCCCATGCACATGAGTCTTCCATAACATTTTCTGTATCGACGAATCTCAATGTGAACAAAACACAGGTGGCTGACGACGCAGATATTTGCATTTCATATAAACGTCAGCCTTGAGTTCGCGTGTTTGGTCCATTTTGAATGACCAGGAAAAGGTAGTAAGATAATAGTTTTCTTCACCATCCATGACTTGTTTTTAAATTGCTGTTATTGAGAACGCGATTAAATGGCAGAGTTGGAGATGCCAGTAATTCAATATCGATGATCTCACGTACCTCCGTATATATCGAACATACTTAGATACTTTGCTCGACTGTTAGAACGATATTTGCAAACTCAAAAAATAATTGATAACGCAGTCAATTAAATGGTGCTGATGAATTGTTAAAACATATTACATCGGTACCCACCACTCACTGGTAAAATGCAGGGTGCGTCATCACTGCATGCTGCATGCGAAATAATGTGTTCCGAGTGTGGTACCTTAGAAGACCCGAGGAAAATGCGTCCACAGTGGAAATGAAATTAAACATTATATGTCTACGTTGTCTGAGATTTGTACCATACTTATTGGTTCAATACTCTTGTATATCTATAGGTTATCCATGCAACTCTATCCATACAGCTTGTGCTCAATCTTGAGGTGGCATAAGTTCAAGCAATCCGCATTGAAGTAGGCGGCGGAAACAACGATCAGCTGCAACTATGAAAAAAGAGATAAGAAATAAGTTTGATTCTAATGACTATGTTGTTACGTTATACGTGTTGTGAATAATAGTGGGAGTAAAATTCCCGCCTATATGAGCAACATGGGATGTTTTGGTACATAAATCGCTCTCGGAATCCTATATTTACATGGACTATAAAATCATCTGCGCTGATTGCGTTAGCAGCTGTAAGCATATAGATCTGCTGAGATATCTCAGAAGTGCAGGTTACATGGTCAATAGATTGGACCTTGTTTGAATGCCGTGCTGATAACTCAACCCATGGCTATTTACTATTCCATAGAGCCCTAACAATTGACCAACTGCCCTCTTCTACGTGGTAGACATGTTAGGTACAGGCAGTTATTATGGCATCTGTTTTATAAAAAATATATAAGACCATCTTTGAAGTCAGTCACAAGCTTCAGGCTCACTCTTGCTTGTTTACACTGTATAATTGAGCATTGTGTCGGTAGAAATCTTTGTGACGAACCGAAATATTAAACCCCGAATTAATATATTATTGAATATCTTCTGGACGGGCAAGTTATTCAGGATGTTCAGAGGTACATAAAAAAACAAATTCGAACCGTGATTGAGGTCATTGCGGTTACTCCCGACGCCATAATTATTGATGCAATGCATTCGGGAATCTCAGTTGGTTGAGAGTTACCACCTGCTCATGTGCTCTAAAATGGCGGATACTCAGATGATTATATGGGAACTAGAAAACGCACGTTACAATATTGATCCAACGGATGCTTGTTGAATGTTGTTGTTAGGAAGCTATCGGATGATTTGACCACAAAAAGAAAATCATTTATACATATAGCCAAATACCTAAGCCAAACAACACGATATTCCAAGTACCAAATCAGGCAAAATATGCTGGCGGTAATCATAAAAGCGATGCCAACATGCTTAAAATGGAGACGCCACATGAATTGTGGTTGGCTCACGGACGAATTTAATCAAAAGCAGTTATGAATTGAGAGTCTGCTGGGATCGTTAGGTCATACAGCAACCATAGGACAAATGGAACTGCTAGTACATAAAAGTACATATAACTCCATCCAAAATGCCACGTAAGACTCAATCATCGGTTAGAATAACAATAATGAATATGTCACCTTCTTGCAAAGCCAGGATTCATTCATCATCGCATATGCAGGTTCTAACATTACGAGCGGCATTGTGACTTCGCAAGACCTAGCTCTGGGGCAAAACTGAAAGTTTGCAAACATTGCTCTGTAAAATTAGGTTACAACTGTAAAATTAGGTTAGTTTATTATAGTAATTACCGTTTAGATGCGCTTTCTTGATTCATCTTGCCTAGTCTGCCACCAGGTAAGCAGCGGCTTCAGTGCGGTTTACCACAATATCGCCTAAAAATATCATTCCGTATCGTAATGAAGTTAACAACAATCACACGGATACAACTGATATGATGCCAGTTGGCCATGTTGTCACATGCTCGGGTTAACGGAGAAATAGAGGAGGAGGAGGTGTAGCAGTAGAAGACCAAACAGACAGTGCACCTCACGAAGCTCACGTTAAAAGGCCCTCGGGATGTTACTTGGCTGATTTATTTGATGTTGGGCTGGGTCGTCATATAGACAGCAATCATTTCATCCTGATTCCAATTAAGGCAATCATAACAGAGATGTTGAACAAATGTCCAAAGGGATCCCTTCAAATGAATTGGTTTCGATTGCACCAGGTCCCAGTATCACACACACACACACACACACACACACACACACACACACACACACACACACACACACACACACACACACACACACACACACACACACACACACACACACACACACACACACACACACACACACACACACACACACACACACACCACACACACACACACACACACACACACACACACACACACACACACACACACACACACACACACATGCACACACACAAATACACACACATACACACAAAATGGTATAGCATGTAGAGTTTCCACTCGACTATTGTCTTCCATTGTTATGGGACGATACTCGATGCAATAACAGCGCAGATAAAGGCCATTTTTACTCTTTGATTATTCATTCAGGCACATCAATTTGGTTTCAACATACAACGACCGGTTCTGTTTAGTACAATATGATCATTAAGTTCACGGATTCATTTAACCAGCGAATTCAATTGCAAAGCTTGAGCAGCAATGTATTCAAGAGGGACGTTGCTGCTTTTAGAATAACTGCTCACCGGTTCTCTTGGCGAGCTTTATAAGTGCCTCCCTGTTTTTAAAAATGCAAATTGTATTGCACTGTAATACATGCATTATATCAGAGATCTAAGCAGACGGGTACTACGATTTTTATTGTATATAGATGTGTAAACCAAAGGGGGCTTTAGTTATTATTTTCGAGCAGCACATGAATGCTTGGTTCGTTCGGACCAGAAATAACAGTTGTCAACACCCTGGTATCGATTTACCTACAATGTAGACTTATCATGAATAACAAAACAATTCTAGCGATCTCGATTCTATACAAAAAAACAGTGGTTCGCGTTAACATACTAAACAGAAAAGGGGCATAGTGCACTGGCTTGTAGATTTGCAATTGTAAATAAGATCTAGTTATGTTCAATGCATTTAATCACGGGCGGCAAGCACCGATATAATCCATAGAGAACTGAGTGAGCCGCTGGATTTCTAAATGTCCCTGAGGGCAAACGTCCCTGATTAAACTTTGTATGTGAGTTCTCAGGGGATTGCCTATCAGGCATGTATATCTTAACGCACTTAGTCACATCGACATTGGATTGGCAGATTGGACATTTTCAATCTTGTACATTCAAATGAACTGTGAGACATCTGAAGCATGATATGTCCGAAGGATAAAGTCACCTAATTTAAAGTTGCTCACTGAATTGCTCTAATATGTCTAAACTAATATGCCAGCCTTTATTTAGCGCTTTATTTGCTAAATATCCCGGATAATTCTTTCCTGTGTCTCTCCCTGAGTAGAATTCATACAAAAACGGCGAGAGCTATTGCAAAGATGATCGTACATTGATACGCCTCGAGTCGTCTCCTTAGCAAGCCGCATCTAATGAGGACCAATGTTGCAATTTGTTTATGACAAACGCAATTAGATTGGGAATTCATACAATGAATATGGCTGTCTGTACCATGGTTGTAAAATCGGAGTGACCGAATGTTATAGATAGGTAGAAGATTAAAATTGGTTGTGGCGATGGTGAAACAAGGGTGCATTCGGGCTACAGTTTGCTTAGGCGTTATTTCACATAAGGGGGATCGTAAATACAAATAATCATTCAACTCATAAGTAACAGCATAGTAAAAAGCAGCAAATTGAGATTTATCCAAAGTTATTGCACACCTAGCTCGAGATAGGTCGCAAAGACTTCTAAGCCATAATAAACTATTCGGAAAATGTGAAGGTAGAATATGGAGAGCATTGAAAGACTGTATGTGCGACATTACTCTATTTGCATCATGTGTGCCGTAACTATAACAAATTTATCATAGTTGGATAAATATCAAATGGACAACAAGCACAGGCTATTATGATCAGATGACGCAAGCAAAACCACAAGGCATCTTATTTCTGCTTTATTCCATGTGCTTCAGAAACATTTTGTCATTATCAAT
>CM067354.1:10199222-10209222 GCA_034190875.2 Urechis unicinctus
GCTTAATTGCTTAAAATGTAATGAACACTCCCCGAGCTTGTTCTGTTATGTTAGTTTCGGGCTAAATGGCATGTCCCTTCTCAATGAGTTATATGTCTTTACAATTCCTGGCAAAGAACTGCCCGCCTATTTTGTAACATTATGAGTCAGTCAGTTGCAATGAGCAATTTATTAAAAAGTGTATATTAAAATACGAGAGATTACATAAGCTCTCAACATAGACGGGCACATCTTATTGGACCTCATCCGATTAATCATGCATAACATAACGTTAATAATAATTTCCTATTTTTTAAACAGCTGCATGTTGTATAACAATAAGCAATATAATAACATAATTCAAAAGTATACACATGGAGCTGACAAACCGCGTTCAACAGCGGATAAGGCTATCGTTGGACTTTACCTAGGAACAACTAGCTATCTGCATATTCCGATGATTTGTGATAACCTATTTGATTTATGTAGATGGCCCAAAGTTTCCATAACTGGTCACGAGCTTCATGGACACATATGTTCATGTTAGGGATACCACACATCTACGAAAGAAGCTGGGCATAAAATCGACCAATATGTTGTCTGGAAACAGTAATACATTTTCGCTTTCGTTTAGTTTTGACATTCGTTTGTAAGCAAAACACCATGCAAAACGTTACAGCTTTATCCATCTTCATGCTTTTCCAACTTCGTGAAATATAATTGAGTAGGTATCAATTTAGACTCCATGTATCTTTAAGATTCATGCATTATAAAAAACCCGCTGTCCCATAACCGCTGATTCAGGCAAGACAGATGAGCGTTATTGCGATGCTTGATCAGAGCATAATATGCATCAATACCCACAGGCAGAACACGTTGTCTTTCTCGATCCCGATGATTCATTCGTGTTTTGGATGCGTTCGTTTAGAGGATATAAGTGGATGCATGCGTCTCTATACTAATTTACACCTAATAAAATAAGTCAATGGAAAGAAATCATGATCGAATAAGCATGTTATTTGGATACTATCATGGACATCACACGACCTGCTCGGTGGTTTGTTCCATGCACCAATTGTCTTCGTTAAATATTGATCCACATAGCTTGCAATGTACCATGAACGCTTTGCATAGTTATGGCAACATTACCTGTATTGTTTGACATTGTTTTTGAGGAAAATTAAATCTATACGATGGATATACAACGGTCCTACTCATTGGCTTGTAAAAGCCGATTAAAGGAATCATCCCGTTTAGTGGTAATATGTTTAAAGTACACGTTCTTGTAGTAGCACATCATAACAGGAATGATGCGAACGCCTTTAAAATGCTAGTCCCTGAATGTAAACTGAGTTGCTTTTTACATGAGGTATATAATAGTTGACTGATTGCCTTGGTTTTTTAAGTGACCGGTCTTATCTATATAGTCTGTTACACAGTGCAACACCATCGCAGAAATTAGAGTATGCATTTTTTTTAAATATCCCGTCAATACATTGCCATCAAACAAGACTGATATCAAATAAAGAATTTGAGTGCAAAAGATAATATAAGAAACGAATGGATTTAGACGCAGGGCGTAGAATATAGTTGCACATGGCCGATCAAAATTACATTCATCATGCTGCATGGTGTGTCAGCAGAACAGAGATGCTATGACTGGCACATGGGCACGTCCACAAAAGTATTACATATCTGACTAAATCACTGGATAGGATTCAAAGGCATAACATTCACAACCATGCACGTAAGACTAATCTATCACGGATCATGGGGTTGTATTAACATAACACACGTTGATGTAGCGCATTGCGTAAGCATAGACATTAACGTTTGAATACACATATGTAATTATGTTGAATGCAGAAGCTATTTTTCTGACATAAGCGGAGATAGCGATAAATGAACTGGTTAATAGGTAACAGACAGTTTCAATTTTGAATTTGCACCCATTTGCTAAAAAATATGCAAAAGGATAACCACCGGTTCATATCTCTATGCAAGCGCTATTACATCATTTTCTAGTATTATCGCTCAAACTCTGCCCGTTTTCAGCCTCGGATGTCTTGTAGCACCTGTTACATACCATATTTAAGTAATAATTGATGTTTCGTCAAAAAGAAGCTATCGAACATATCAGGAGGAACAGACTTGATTTGATCCTCTGGATATTATTTCCGTAAGTATTAGGTCATGATTCCATTGTGTAATTTTCGCATCAAAATGTTCATGATTCATGGTGAAATGTATCAAAGAAATCAGGCGTTTGTGTAGAGCCTGTTGGGACATAAGTACATTGCTCCATATTACAAGGGCAACTGTCTGATTAATTCGTGCTGCACCGCCCATTATGATTGATCGCGTATGGAAATTGCTTAAATAATTCATTCGTTATCATCTCTCCCGTCTTACCGCATCCGTTGAGATCCGTTGTTCTTTGATGAATATTGTCGCATTCTAATGAATACGTCGCTATGCTTTCTTGTGTAAATAATCGACTTGTGGTGATCTATTTATTATGTTGCAAACATTCAACGCTATATCCAAAACTTTGGACCAACAATATTCGATTATGTTGTGCTGTAGATATATAGAAATGAGTAACTGTCCAAACTGGTTAAATAGTGTGCCTTGAACATTGAATCAATTGCAACCAGATTGGAAACAAAACAGTATATACGCTGACAGAGAATCAACTCTGGTTGCTTTAAATTTGATTCCAACACAGCGGTAAACATATCAACTTGACGAAAAAACTACATCACTTATATTTGTCATTGTGCTTAATTATCTTGCCAAGCAAAGAGTACAGTTTAATCAATTACATCACGGCATATTCTAATACTGGCTAAGTTTAATGAAATGATACTTGGCCTAAAAGCCACTTTATAATGTCACGCTTGATCTTCCATACTTTCCGTCTCCATACGAGCGATATTGCCAAGGGACAGTATCCCTCAAAACACCGTTTATGCTCACCATGCAAGAGCATATTTTCATGCTGGATGTTGTGCGTCACAAGTAACGAAATGCAAAAAGTAAACCACCTCGAACACAAATTAATCATGTCCAATAATTAACTCACTATAAACCCATGTAAGTAATATATAGAGAAAACACTTTCTCTTTCTTGAATACTAATAGTACCTGCTGTTAATGAACAATACATGATATGTATACATAATGAATTATTTCCAGCTATTCCGTATCGGTGCTTGTATCTGGCGATGATGATATTTGCTTCTTTCCATTCACCATCAGAATTGTCCGCTCCGAATCACAGCATCATGCTTGACTGCACTCGTTACTCAGTGTTCCAACGCTGAATGGGCGCCAGGTGAATGAATTGGATGTTATCAAGACTGGAGCAATTATTCAGTGACGTTAATCAGATTTCAAGCGTATTTATCAATTAAGCATTCAGCAGACTCGACACTGGGCGGCGATTGTTATGACATTCTGTTTGCATGAAGGCGAGCGTTTCAGTTTTTTTATAATTGCCCATACACGTCATCATGCATTGGTAAACGCGCAACACAGGAGCCAAACATGAAAAAATATAGTCATTACGGTACGTATGGAATCAACATTTACGATGCATGTAACATTCAAATGGAAAAGCTATATTGTGTTTGCGATTACATTTAGCACTAGAATATGTACTCTCTCACAATATTAGCGTGGTGGCACCATAACAAGTACATAATTTAATAACTATAGCTGCACATCTGACAACAGATTGATGAATATTCCACTAATACACAGGAATGTTCCTCTTACTTATATAGACTGCCATCGACGCCCTTTTATAAATCTTACCAACAGACAAAACGTAAACGAGGACCTGCAGCTGGAATCTTATGAAGAACAAAAACCACATGGATTTAGTCAGGAACCATAAAGCTGGTTATTGGATAAACGTGTCAGGAAGAAAGCAGGATCAGGTGGCATGAAAACATTTTGTAGCAGTCATAGTGTATGCCATTAGTTGAAACACGCTTTCAAAGCAGTAATTATATGCATCAAGACAATGCATTAAGTCCGGGTCACAGTGATAAAGCGATATTTGTTTAGCCGATGAGTAGATTCATTATGCAAAACAAGAACATGAAATATATACATTTATCTGTCAGAACATGTATTTGTTCTCGCAAAGGGTGTGAACAAGTCTAATTTCAATTTTGATTTGTCAATTGAAGTGGGAAAACCAGACAAAACCCAATGATCGTTCCTCGATCGTTATGTACACTACACAACACGAGAACAACCGACAAGGGCATGTCACAAAGCGGTGAAGTCCTAAACCTATATGCAGACATGGAATTCCTTTTGGGAAGTGCATGCTCATGTTGGTTGAAGTGAGGCATCTTACTACCAAGCATGTGTTAAATGAAAGCGTACAATGTCTATAAAAGGGCATCTGTTTAGTAAGATCCAGCTGCCTAACTCAATGTAAATATTCGCCGATTTATATTGGCCAGAACAGTATCTTTATTAGGTATGTAGACATACCTAATAGTGTTATGAGTTTTTTAATGCTACATGATCTCTCATCTGTGATGAATTATTTATGTGCGTAGTACCCATGGCATGGTAGTGATTTGAAAGTGACGTAACACGAATGACGCTACGTGTCCCAGTTTTCTGTTTCGTCCTGGTCTATGATATCAAGGTTAAGCACGAAATAAATGCACGTATTAGCTCATGCAAAAAGGCGGCCATTGCGTGCTATACAAGCTCGTTCAAACGTGGCATGATAGGTTCTACAATGTGCCGATACTCAAAAAGTATTTAGAATCGAAAAAAGTGAGCAGAGCAAAACAAATCGGAGTTGACATATACATCGGGACGCACCAATTTATATAACCCAATAGTCAACGTGTAATGTTTCTCGTCCATAGGTAGTTGCGAGCTGTATTGACTGCTATTATGGAAACATGGCGAGCTTGTCTGGTATGTTGACTGCAACCACGTTTACGTAAAAAGGAATCGCTATACATAGAGGCCAAATCAGATCGTCCTGGTCCTTTGATGACCTATTCAACATTCGGCGAGGCACAGTAATGTGTGAAATCGGTCAATAAACCGCTCGGGACTATTCGTGATGTTCTGGACCCTGACGTCATTCATGTTATTGTCGCGAGGATAAACAAACGCCGCCATCTTCATTCTTCACGGTTCGTTGAATCATGAAATTTACGGTCTCACGGTTTTCGTACGTTTCTTGTGTGAGTAATGCCTTATTGTTGTGCTCGGTTGTCGGAACAATAAGAAGTTGGGCATGAGTTCTTTTCGGTTTTCTAAAGTCAGCATACTGCACCGCTTATGGGTGATGAAAGGCAAGCGTAAAAGCTGGTGGCTAACCCTCACGACTGTTTTATGTTATGATCATTTCAAGAATGATGCTTATCAGACTAACCCGGAGCTGCACAAGCGGCTAGGATTTCGTAAGAAACCCAGGCTGCGAGATGAACCTATACCGACTCTTTGGCAATGTTGGAATTGGTGGCAGCCGTACTAAACGACGAAGAGCCTCAGAGAAAAGATATCGAAAATAGGTGAGATCAGCTTGCAGAACCATTATTCCAGTCTTGACTTTCGGTTATTTAGATGTTAATAAATTTTCCCCTTGTTGCCAATGTATCTATCCAGCTGATTCTCGTCATGCGGGTAGCAATTGAAATGGTGTTGGCAGCTAAGGGAGCCTGTAACTCCAGTCACAGTGAGGAATTAGAGACAGAGCCTCGGGTACCACAACAAAGCACTACCGATCCTTAGGTTTGCTCTCACTGGTCATTTGGATTTCAGGCAAATGTTTTGGCAAGAGTAACAAGGCAACTCTATAATAATATTAGATTAATTGCATCGACAGGGATAATTTCGTTTGTATGTAGCCATGTGTTATTTAGTAGTAAAGTTATAAATATAGACATTTGTAAGACTACGATGAATGAAATAGCAGCAGACGTATGGTATTGATAGCTTATGTGGCTGACAAGACCCTGCAGACGCAGAGGTCCATCTTTCCCGGAAAAAGAAATAGTCCAGCGGTACCTATGTTCCTAAAGGCCAATCTCAGCACTGCATAGGGACACAGTGCAATTTGCTGACTCACACTTTGACCCAATACGAGCTTCATGTTGAACTTATGGGCAGCGATGATGAGATGGAAACTGACCCTGACTATGACTTCAGTGATGATGCTGAGATGTGGTTTTTAACCATAGGCTTTTATTTGATGGAAAACATTAAACTCTCACAAAGCTTATGTTTGGGATGTTTTGATATTGTTCACAGTAATATTGAGCTGGAGGATGGCCTGAAAATACCCTGATGATTGACTGACGAGTAAGTCCATGTGATCTATGTACCCAAGGAATAAATACATAGTAAGTGTTTGCCTGAGTTATGCATATGATCAGTCACAGCTTTTATATCCTGTGTACAAGCTGTCTTGTTTTGTCACGTAGAAAGCAGGAAGCGAGAGAGAAAAGCTGCATATACAGATGGTGTTACGAAATCAGGCAATGCAGGATTAACTTATCGAAATATATCGACGTCCATTTACAATTAGGTCATGTTTCCGCGTATAATTATGAATGAGTAATATTAGATTGCTTTTCCTTATATCAATCACAGCGTATGAGAACAACGCCAGGACGTATGATAAGTTATGACTACTTACATATACATCTAACGATGACTACTATACAAATAATGTTCAATATTACTTGGCAAAACTGTGTACGCTTAGGCTGTTTCCCCTTAATTGTCTGGTTCTGAAAGGCGTAACTTTCAATTAATTGATAAAGTTTAAATTATATGAGAAAATATTAACCTTGCTGTAGTAAAATTTTCATTACCTATGCGTTGGTGTCAAGGAAGATGTGCAACTTGATGGACACAGTGGTACCGGAGTCGTTAGACCAAGATATTTATAGAATGGAGGGATCTGGCGTGATGGTGCTGCATTCGATTATGAGCTCACTATATTCTACACAGCGGAAAGTAGTTGATGCATCTGTGACGATGTAACACTCCACCAGCATCATCTTGGCAAAGTTTTTGTACAAGCGCCATATTGCTCTAAGAATGTAGTTGCTACCAAATTTAAGAGAACTTTCCAATGCTCTTTACGCTTGCTTATTTAACTTATATCTAAAGGTTGTCATTTTATTTTATCTCAGTCAAAATATACAAAATCCCACTCACACATAGTGTTCTGGCATGCCGTCTTAGTATTAGTTATTGGAATGAAAAGAGAATGCATTATGATATCCGAACAATATGAAACCATCACGAAGACCTCATTCGCAACAAATACAGCAACGAAGTCAGTATGTACCATTGTGACGTCATGTCAGCTTCCTCATGAAAACAATTGAAAAGGTTCCGTATTGTTACTCATTATTTGTTTAAATCAGAAGAACTGAGCCGAGCAGTACTAATCAGGCAGTATAATAATTTGGTTAGTAATCAGGTTTGCTAAAGTACCTATTTGTCGCAACCCACAGTCGATCAAATCCAACTTAACTGCGATTGTGTGGAAAAAACAACTCGGATATAGCCTATAACGGTCAAAATATTTTAATTGCCGTCAATTTTATATTAGCATTATTATGCTATGCATATTGGAAAATATTGAATTAACGTTTATGTAATCTGAAGTTTATCCACCTAGGGAAGAACGCAGAATTATGTCGCTTTGATGATCATAATTCATCGTGTTATCATATTTGCCATCTCAGCATGTGCTTTGGAGTATTATCATTATGTTAGTGCCTTCATATCTATATATATATTATATATGTATATTGATAGATAGCGGACGCCAGTGAACCCTAAAACAAAGTTTGATTACAGCATGATAAGGCATTTTGCCTCCCATAATGATATGCAATGCACGGAAATCGATTGCTTCGCTGCATATATATTCCACAACGAGACCAGCTCTTTGATTCTGTTGGTTTGAACATTCAACCTTCCCGCGCAATCTCTATTCAGGCCGGAAGCTGTTGTCCTATCTAAATGCCATTCACATCAATCTCTGACTTGATTAAACCTCCGAATATGTAAGCGAGGTTCAAATCACTTATTCGAGTTTTGTTAATAAGCTGCTATTCAATAAAAGCAGTATTGTTTGGATACCGTCCTAGAACAACACAGATCATTTTCTAAAGCTACAACTCTCACAGAATGTTCTATGTGTCAGTACGGCAACATGAATCGGAACCATTAGTGGCGCCGGGACACATATTGTTGGTATGAAAGCTTATCAGCCCCAACGTGGGAAGTGCCTCTCTGTTACATATTGAACACGTTTACAATACCTGGTATAGCTACTGTGCCACTCTAACAATGCGGCAACTGTTTTGGTAGCATTGTGTTTGTTGAGCAGCACGCGTGGCATGGCGACAATCGTTTTTATGTACATAGACGGCTTATACTTCTGATCACACTGCACCCGACTGGTGTATATTGTGTTAGAATATAAACACATGCGTGTGTATGCCATACAGACTGTTTGACATCCAAGATATGATCATGCATAATTCGCACACTGCGTAATCACGATCAATACCGTTGTTAGCTGGTTACCTAACAAAAATGCAAACCAAAATCTGCATATAACACATTCAATGTTTATAGCGTTATCACAAAAGCATAAAGATGCGAGCAACAACGGCCCAAGATAAATACGCACCCGGGAATAATCGTTGTATTGAGTTAATTTTTACGGAAACTGTCGATGGCAAATCATTTGGCAGCACATCAATTCCATTTTATAATATTTTGCAGAAAATACGCCGCAATAGTCTATTTCCCGATAACCCCTATTATGCATGCACGCATGCGCAACAACGCAGCTGGCGTAACTAGGCACGTGACCCGGGTACAAACAAAGAGGCTCATGTTCGCAACGATGGCGCATAAAGCAGATTTTTCGCGTTGGAAAGTCGAACAACTGCGGAGTTTTTGGAAGGATAAAGGGGTTACAACGACGGATTACCGACGTCAAGATCGAGTTAAACTTGGACTTAATTTGCCCTGTGATCCTGACTTTAGTCGTGCGAAATTGGAATTGCCCCGTTCTCGGAGTCTAGTTTTCAGTTCTCCGCTGACTTTTCTGTGGTAATCCAGAGATTACTCTCTACGATATTTTCAACTATTTAATAGCATCGCGCTCTGACTTCGACAAAAGGAAAGTGAAGTGCTACAAGTCTTTCGAAGACTATAGTCTTTTTGCTGATGACCATGTGCTCCAGCAGAGACGTTCAAGACAGCATAACTGTCCTGTGCCAGTACAGGATATGACAATTAGAAGTGCAAGGTAAGACAAATATTTTGGTTCATATGAGATAACATTAGCTGTATTTATCCCAGGCCTAAGTTGTCAGTTAGGATTATTAAGTCCCTGACTAATTACTACTATCATTTTTGTATCTGTTCTAGGTATAGAACCACACTAGAGTCATCACTTGGTAAACAAGTTAATGCCTTGGACCGTTGTCAAGTGACAGGATGCCCACCTCAGAGGAACAGCTACAGGGCCTGGCACACAAAATCAGACAGGCATGGAAATGCTTCAGTTTATAACACATATGCTAAAATGAAGCCGAATAAAGTGTAATATTTATAGAACTGATTGTACAAAATAGACAACTGGGGTATGCAAACAGAATGAAGTCACTTTATTGATTCTTTCTGTTTAACAGAGCAATCCTCACGCTCAAGTCCTCGAACTACTCGAAAGACCCAAGTCAACCTTCATCTCAGTCTCCAGAGCCAGAACCCACATGCCTCTCACTGGGTGTGCTGGATAGAGCAAAGGAGTTTGTCGGCACATCATACGGTCTGCTCAAGCCATACCGGGAGCCACCACAGTTGCCTGCACTGCAGATGATTTTGTCTGATTTGTCAAATAAGCCTCTGCTGATATTGAACTCATTGATTCAGATACATAAGGGCAAACCAATAACTCACCCTGGCATGCAATGAGGCTAGGACGAATCACAGCCTC
>CM067354.1:10214222-10233980 GCA_034190875.2 Urechis unicinctus
CAATCGCGTTGGCATCCAAGTAGGTATATCCTTAAAATTTTAATGAGTCCGTTCCTATCAAGACAACAACAGCTGACAAACGCTCGCTATCTTAGAAGACAACATCATTCCCACTGGCTATATCTGAAACGACAATAGCCAACCCACTGGCTATATCTGAAACGATTCCAGCCTATCCACTGGCTATATCTGAAACGACAACAGCCTACCAACTGCCTATATCTGAAACGACAGCAGCCTACCCACCGGCGCTATCTGAGAAGACAACAGGCTACCCACTGATTATATCTGAAATGACAACAGCCTACTCACTGGCGCTACCTGAGACGACAACAGCCTGCCCACTGGCTATATCTGAAACGACAACAGCATACCCACTGGCTATATCTGAAATGACAACAGACTACCCACTGGCGCTACCTGAGACGACAACAGCATACCCACTGGCTATATCTGAAACGACAACAGCCTACCCACTGGCGCTACCTGAGACGACAACAGCATACCCACTGGCTATATCTGAAACGACAACAGCCTACCGACTGGCGCTACCTAGGGCGAAGACAGCATGCCAAATGGTGCTACCCTGAGATGACAACAACATAACCAACGGCCCAACCTTAGACGATAACAGTATTACCATCGGCTTTACCCGAGACGAAGGCTCAATATAAATTGGTGCTACATGAGACGACAACAGCATAACCGCTGGCGCTACCTCAGACGGCAGCGGTATAACCACTGGTGCTAACTAAGGTGTCAACGGCATAACCACTAGTGCTAACTGAGGTGTCAACAGTATAACCACGGGCGCTAACTAAGACCTTCCATATATTCCGTGATCAAAGGCAACGAGGCTTGGAGGAGGAGGAAGAGAAGTATTAGTTTCGTGTCATGTTTTCAAGGCCGAGTACGTCATCTGTGTTGCATAGACCAAATACATTCCCTCTACCTAATCACCGTAAGGCAATATTGCTCTCGTAAAAGCTACTGCTCCGTCTCATATACCGGCTCAGCAATTACATCATCCGGCATCATCCGGATAATTGAATTGTTTTATGTATGGAATATGACACACCCCACCTTGGATCTGATGATAGCCGGTCGGCAGACCATTACACAGTCAAGCATTATTATAAATTCACATTCCATGTATAACATAGCGGACCATTAGCAAATCAATAAACCGAATTCTTCTTTGTGCAATGTGTTTAGAAGCGTTCGGTTTATTAGCAAATTATCAGCGATTCTATGACATTCGGCCTAAGTATTTCCATCCCAACACATACTTGATTATTAAATGTACCCTGATTGAGGGAAGCTGTATTACCTATCGGTGATTGTTTATCAGCGTTCCATAAACACACAATATCGCAATGCTTTATCGACACACCCTATATTAATACGAAGCTAAACAGACAACAAGAAATGTCAGAGTGTAGAGGCTTATCACTTCAAACAGCAAGTTTGCTTTAAGGGGACACGTCAATTTATGCAATATTGTTGGTCAGTACTACTGTCACTTAGACCAATATACACATTATGATGACGCAGTTCCTATGAAATATTTGTTATGTAGATCAAGCAAATCTTTTGCTTTCAGCAAACCCTAAGTCCTTGCTTTATAAAAGTGATGGCTGGAAAAAAACCTGGTTTGGACATATTGTTTCCAAGTGCAAAGTATGAAATACCGGTAGACATAGATTAGTAGAAATTTAGATTGCAATCGTGAAGAAATATTCCCTCACATTGTTAAGAATGATTGACTATTGCTATACATTGTCAACAATTTTCAATGCGGCCTAACAGCAAATTGCAATTTTCTCACCCCTGACCGCTTCTCAAATATGTCTCATTGAGCTTTTTTGATATTGCCAAAGATTTTATTCCACTTAGTTCTATCTTCATTCTGCAAAGAGAATATTTTGTCCTCTGGAGGAAAACGTAAAATATATTCAGACAGATATAAGCTCCTTCTTGTCGTTTGATATCCTTACACTGATATCAATTTTAACTAAAAAATGCATTATTCCTGTTGAGTCTTATATTTGTTTAACACTTTCAAGGAAGAGTAATTAAAAGAGATCATGTCTGAAATGAGACAATGTTAACATTAATTATCTTTGGTAATGGCTCTTAAGCTCTGTATGTCGGTCATTAAATATAATAAAAACGCATGACTTGATAAACACTTTTAATGTTAAGGTATCGTGTAAGTCGATAATGCGCATCAGTTTTGGACATGGCTTCAGAACATTTATTTAAGTGCTGTATTACAGGGAGCAGTTTTGTAAGAGGTGCGTATATCCAGCTTTTACGGGCACGAGCGAACTCATCGTATTGTCACAAACCATCGGCGTAGAAAAATAACCAACTAATGCTTGAGATACGGATGGATCAGTTGATCTTCTCTGCGAATGTCTATTCTGTCAACAGATAGCACAATAATGCAATACAGATCTGTTGGGTCCCTCACTTTATGGCATTGCTGGAATGCCTGGATAAATACCATTGCCGATTGATTCAACACAATATTTGTACTGGAGCATAAAGTGGCGCTTAGATGGATTGCAATGACACTTGCGCATATTGCCAAGGTTAACTTGTCCGAATGGAATAAGCGCTTTGCATTGAAACGGATATAATGATCAATTGCAAGATACGCTTGCCCTTCTTCTTCGACGATGGTGTGATAATTGATGTAAAGCATAATCCGATTCAATATGTGCATATTGAATGTCATAAGTGAGGGGCATTTAGCGTGAGCATATGACTCTCTAATATGAGTAATCCAACGATTAAGCGACAAGCATGAAAAACACTCTGATGCTGCACACTGTTACATGTATTAGTATTCCACGGTTTGGAAGTGCTCGCGTATGATTGCGTTGATAGGAGTATAAAACATGAGTGGGCCTGTGGTTCAATGTGATTCGGTGATGCGTCCGACCTCTTTATTGCGCACATCAATATAATACATGATTACAGGAACCACATAGATGCGATGAATGCTAATGCCTTTGGTAAGCCATAACATAAAGCTCCTATTGCTTCCCTTAGCCTCGTATAATGAGGGACGTTGCATAGTTAAGGTCAATTGCCTTTGAAGCATTATGGAAACTGATGCATGTGTAATGACGCAGCTATCTTACCTACCCATGGCATGGAGCAATTCGTCTGGTTTCTATTCACGCCAGGGTCGTTATTCATGTGAAAACGCAGATTATCAGACGTTTACGGCGAAACGGCAAAATAGGGACTTTATCTGGAAGATGATATTACTTACAGTCATTACAGAAGTGGTGGGCATCTCTGAAGTACAATCCAGGAACCTACCATGTTTTTAAAGATATCATATGATAGCTGAAATGATAGAGGTCGTCAGCCATTTTCAAATGGGCCCAATTATGTGATTGTGCGGGACAAATATGACATATATGTTTGACGTCCAAACGGTGAAACAACACGCGCCCCTGACAAATGATCCATAATTTGGTTGACTATATTCCAATGCTTTATTTCTGCAGTTGATTATTTTCTTGAAGCAAGTGCATAATTATCGATGTACTAGCACATATTGATCCGCAAGGGTAAAACCTACAGGTTTTTGCTATAACGCTTGAACAGCAATTGACCAGGCTCAATATTCCGACATTACACGCTAAGATGGTATCATTGGCAGTCTTATTGAAATTCACATCAATTAGTTTGCCCGCAAGGGTTTATGCACGGTGCGCCAAACATGGATAGCACTGCCTGAGTTACTTAATGTTCAATTAAATGTGTGGTGTGAGTGATTTTATCAGAGTACATGATTAGAAAGGCTTTCAGCTATTTGCTGGATAAGTCTCATCAAGTATTCTTAATGTACAAATCAGGCGGAATAAAAGGAGTTGGTAAAATAAGCCGGCAGGGCAAAGATATATTGCATGTACAAAACATCAAATGCAAAATGTCTTCCAATCTGCGTCCGCAGCTATTGCAAGCCTAAATAGAAATCGATTTTAGTCTTGACACATGCACGTTTATATGCACTCATGTTATAGAGTGAATTTAGCAAGTGAGACTTGTAGCCACTTCAGAGCCATTTTACAATCTAAATCGGTGAGACAGCAGCGTAAATAATGACAGCGGCTGCTAAAGTGGGCGTGATTTATATGGAAGGCGATATCCTTTCCGTTTATTCCACTTTATTATCTGTTTAATGTACATATAATTGGTCCTTTGTCTACAGTTTCGTTCATGGTTTCGTGTCAATGGCGTTCTTTTGTTGTGTAATTTACTTATGCTAACTTAATTTAATGGGTTCAATTTTCTATGGCGTTTTCTGTGTTAAGTACACTTAATACCTTCCCCCTCAATTTCCTATTTATCAAAATACCTATGCTTTCTAGTTACTTACAACTGGAATTAATTGCCTGAAATCCCTAGATTATAATAGGTTAAAAAACCTTTCCTGATGTCTATAAGGTTGATAATTCAGATACGCCTACTTAAACCATTGAGTGCTATTTCAGTTAGTAAAGGTTGATTAAGCCACCGCAAACAGTAAACCAAAGGGGAGGATGGCTATCGGAATAAACATGGTATTGCTCATTGCACCTCCAGACAAAACATTAACAAGTCATACAATCATCAAATCATGTTTTGTCCACTCACGTTAACCACTGCTTGCCGTAACTCTCTTGCTCAGCTAACACGACATACTTAAATGTTGACTAACACAAAGAGGGAAGGTTAAGCGATAGAATTGTGCGATCAATGAGCTCCAAGTGGCAGCAATTTCAAGCTTTGCGTTGGCATTAATAGTCTCGCAGCGCTTTGTATCCTATGCAAGCTGAATGACTTAAGGTCCCCGATAGCTTCACCAGTTATTATATAAAACGTTTTGATTACATTCTTCCATATGCCAACAAAGCCCAGTGGGGCGCACATGTCATACAGCAATCATAAAATAAATCATTGTTGCTAGCGCTGCAATTGGGAAAGCCATCAGAATAATTTAGTTGTATAGTTCCAGAGATTACCACGATGTTTCGCCCGAACATTTGGTAATATTTTCTTGCTGTTGTGAATAAATAATAGACTCAGAATATATACTTTTGTTTTGGCCAAATGTGTACCAAGGCCGAAGACTTCAGTGTGACTTGATTGCCTTTTGTGATCATTGGACCAAACGTATCCGCACTATGGCTGTTAATAATGCCACAACAGAAACCGGTTTCCAGGTACACTTCATTCCCATATATTTGACTTAGTTATGTATTGCTGGTTACTGATTCCGCATTGCCTAGTGATAACGTACAGACGCTGAATTCAATTACATCTAGCATTTCAGTCAGTGAAAACGTATTCAGAATAGATGGTGTAGTGTAAGAATGTTAAATTCGGTGTAGCATTTTGCCATGTTTATGCAGCAGCAGTTTTATAATGGCCGATGGACATTAGCTTAATATGTTTCTAATGTTGTATTAAGAAATACTACAATCAACTGGAATTGACGAAGTCTCCATATTTGTATAGGCATTTGTGGTTAGCTTCCTGTTATCAGAAAGGCAAAACGATGTCATCTGTTGCAAACGGTAATGTAGTGACTTATTTCAATGGCTCAGTTTTACGGCACTATAAATAAACGCTAATGGGTTTTAAATAAGCTTTAAATGGCGCTTGTACTGCCCTTACTCATATATAAGGCTTAACTAGCTGTCGCATGTCAAGTATTTAAGCGGCACATAAGCGACGGCACATAATGTTACCTCAAAAATCTAACCAGCAGCAATCAGTTTCTGACCCATTTTTTTGCGGTTTCACAGTTTATTGCAGTCACTTTAGATACAGAAAAATGCTTTACGTGTTCCGCTTGTAGCAATAATAATTTTGTTGAATCACTTAATTAATTAAGATGCTATTACGCGAGTTCAAATATCTTTAGTGCACTTTCACATTATTAGGTCCTCGACAATATTTAACTTGCACTGTACCCGTATCTAGATCCGACATTATTTCATAATCGTAATGGCTGGTATATTTTCTAGGCTATACCAGTCGTACACAAGTAGAAACCATTGTCGGAATCACATAAGACCCTAAAAGCTGTTATTTAAGACCAGCATAAATTCATAGACTGGGAAAATCGCTGAATTAGAGGCTAAATAAACATCATACAACTGATTGGGACCAATAATGCTGCCACTTCCAATGTAAAACTACTCGGTTAAATTAAAGTATATATGATGGGCTAACCACCCTTGAGTCGGGTGTCTCCTCTAGACATCCATACCAATATTAAAGTGTGATCTGCTTCAGGAAACAACACACCGAGAAAGAGATTGGAGAGTATTCTACCGCGTACTGGATAAATAGGCGTGCAGCTTGTTCAGTGGACACAGCTTATTCCACCGTTGCTTTGTGGTTTGAACGCGACATAACCCGACCGATCGTGTTAACATTAAGATTTACTTAGAATAACATGTCAAGTACACATCAAAGCTGTACTGTCGCAACAAAATCAATATTAGAAAGCTTGCCGGCTCAACATCTTCATTCTTAAATGCGAATAAGGACATTTTGAGTATCATTTGCTCACTTTCATGCCTTGTGAAATCACAGTTGTTGGTCCAAATTAAGACTCACTATAAGAGTATTTTCGACGAGCATAAGACAACTAATTCATCGAAGCCACAATGAATGACCAATGCAAGGCGTGCTATATTTGAAGCGGTCAATATATGCTTATATAAAAAGTGTTCTCGCCCGCTTGAGCATTTGACTGTCCTGGCAATGATGGTGCTGCAATGTAAATGCAAATAAAATGGAACGAAACCTGATTTATGCCAAGGTCACAGGATAATAGGATTGTGACTGCGAACGATTGATGACTTCCCGACGGATTTACTGCCAGGCTTTGTGTATACATTAATGTTCCAGGCATTCCGAATATAAGTGGTTCATTCCGTGATGGCTATATGATCGAACGGCCAGGCTATCATC
Organism: Urechis unicinctus; assembly: GCA_034190875.2. Lineage (NCBI taxonomy): Eukaryota > Metazoa > Annelida > Polychaeta > Xenopneusta > Urechidae > Urechis > Urechis unicinctus. The sequence goes on from CM067354.1 coordinate 10,221,213, forward strand.
TCTATAAATAACATTATAGCCGTTATTTTATCAAATTGTAGAGCTAGTAAACAAAAACACGATAGAGTCCATTATGCAATACGGGTTTCATATAAGCAATCGTTATTGTCTGCACTGCAGTTGTTATTACCGCCGGTGTTCTATCTGTAGCTTCATGACATTTTGCGATTTGCATGGCCATGTTACGTCACGTTAATAAACGATTTGAAAGCGTTCGATCGGGTTGATTTTACACGATTGCCGGGCTTATTGCCAAAGCATGGTATTTGTCTTATGAGTGCTTTACTCCAACCGAACGTGTTTAGGCAGCAAATGTTAGTCATTCAGACCAACAGTCCAATGAGGGGCTGTTTTGTCACCCATATTGAGCAATTATTTTATTGTAACGTACTATCTATTAAATGGCGTGCATGGAAAGCAATTTCAAGATATTGGATCATTCCCATTAGTGTTCAGATTTAGTAGATTACTCTTTATTTGTACATTTTCATCACTATTTTGAATGAGATTCTCATGTTTTATCACAAGCGACAATGGCTACAAGTGCACAAAGCCATTTTTTACATAGAAGCAAACCAGACGAGAATTACTCTTTGATCTTGACAGTGATACTGCTTCCCATGTGTCGGTTTTTGCTCTGATTCCTCATGATTTACAAGTTTGATCTGAATATATAATAACTCGGCATTTTTTTAATATTCGACTTATTCTTAGTCATGTGATTAAATGCAACAATCAATGATACGCAATTTATAGATGAATGGTTTTAAAAAGCACGTTAATCTGTCCTTGCACATAACTTATTGAACCAAACTTCAAACTAGAGATGACTTATTCAACAAAACTCACACGAGAGAAAGATATCAACCAAACGAGTAACCAATGTCAGCAGAACCGAACACTGCTTCAAACGACCGTTGATATGTCTCTATAACGAGAATACTACAAGGCTATAAACTTCTAATGGTCTATTGATTGGGTCTGACATACCGCTGTTTAAAGGGACCAATCAAATACATAGGACGCCACTATGGGCTCACATATTTAGCAAATAACTCATAAATGGCCATTTGGATCCAGTGTATTTATAAAGCTCATATTGGTTTTTACTATAACCCTAAAACACACTTTGAATATAGTTCATTAAACAGCTATTAACGAGTAGGTCGCATCTGATGCTTTAGGAAGATGTAATCAGGGTTTTGGAATTAGGAATCAGGGTCGGCATGTGTGAGTTAGCGTACAGCGTCAGTCAACGTCTACTTTAAACGCCACTTCAGCTAACAGCAGCATTCGACCTAGCAGAACACAAAGCATTCCAATGGCCATATAACAAACCTTAGTATTCCGATTAGTGAACATGGTATAAAAATGTATTTTGTTTTTGCGGGAACTTGAACAAATGCAATTTCGCTTCTGCATTATCAGTTTATTCACGTGATTGAGTTATACAAGCAATAATTGCCTACTCAATGATGGTGCTCTATGCGTATGTGCCTTAAAACCATCATTCTCAAAAATGTTCCATCTTGTAATTTTAACATTAAATGATCTGATAGAGGTTCCTGTACTTTAGCTGCAATGCCACACATAGACTGACAGTCAAATGTTGAGCACACCCAAAATGAGACACAACATTTAGTTTGTACTGAGCAAACTCTGCAATACATACCCACAGAGTCAGTAAAAATAATAGTTTTATATCTACTTAAAGTAAGGCAGATCATAAAACCATTTAACGAGTTGTGTGATCACTCCCGGTCACAAACATGGCAGTCGATGTAAGGGATGCACATTGACCGAAAACTCACCCTAATTCAGTTTTAATTCAATTTGTGTTAAGTCAAACGTCACCCATAATCTGCAAATATTGTATTGAGGATTATGCGTCCTATCATCTTGGTTGTCTACATAGTTTGGCTTTGCTGTCTGACATCTACAACGACGACATTTCACCATACTCTGCCAATCGTGCTGTGGGAGACTCTTTCATTGTTCAACGCAAGGAAATTGCAAATTGGGGCGCAGAACATAGGACTAAGTTAAATCGCCCCCAGATACCTTGCGTAGGTGGGAAATAGTGACCGATTGCGGAAAAAAAACAACTCTCCAAAACACACTTTAGCTACACATGCAGCCAACTATTGTTCGGACGCAGTCATTATCAAATAAAAGAGTACTGTGGTCAATGTCGCTCGACAGAGACAAAAATATTTGATACAGTATTGATTAAATTGTAAGAAATATAATGTTTGAAATTTAGGGTATTCTACACTTTGTACAATCAGTGTATGCATGTTGGGTATGGACAAGTTCACGGAATATGCGTGTCAGTCATTTTTGATATTAACAGCTGCTGGTGCACCTAAGCGTTAATAATACCTAAAGCTAAGAGCGTTATCAACTATAAAGGTATGGTCTGCTGGAAGCCATCAAGTATGATTATATCGGTTTGGGGAGCTTTGTCACATACATGAAACATAAGGCAATCAGTAGGGAAAATTGCCTACCACAACGTAGTCGTGTCGGCCTTGCATCTCTAGGCGCTCATATAAGATTTTGTTTGGGCAGTACTTGTCTTTTTAGCTTTCATGCTTGGTCGTTCTGATATGCCGCCGTTGTTAAGTATGTCACTGATTATGCTAAGCAACATCGTTATACTCAGATAACCTAGTCACCGATAACCTTTGTAATTATATGCTATCGTCTATTTGAAATCAGTAGGGCTAGCAGTCGGGGTTGGAGCATCCTAACAGGTGTCTAACGAACGACGGTAGCATGATATACTACTGGCGCCGAAGGTTTGATAAAATCTCATTTAATCTACCCTAATCTATATTTAGAAGTACCTATTTAAATCTGAATGTCTATATTTACCAATATGGGGTCCTGATTTTTAGAGATGCTTTTGATTTAGTTGCCCTTGGCAGAATGATAGGTTTGCGATTTTGAGGAAAACATCTGTTGCAGCGCTAGGCAATCTGTGGGGCAGTAACATACCTCAATTATTTAACTTAACTATGCCATAAACATTTTACTACACGAGAGGAGTGAATGCTAATAGGCTTTAGATAAGCTTTGACATGTCGCTGGAGGCCACAAACCCACACATAAAACTCTAGCTGTCGCATGTAAAGCACACTAAAAATTGAAGTTGTACTGTATTTGACGCATACTGTTCCTTTTGAAAAGCGCCAGACAGCAGTCGCAAATTGTACCTTTGATATAGTTCATCTAGTTAATATTCCGTTGGAATCCAAATGACTGCTTTAACTAGACAGTTTATGGGTGATTTCCTGTACCATGAATGTCGCGCTTGGTCAATTAATACTCGCCCAAAAATATTATATATGAATCATTTAAAGAGGGCAATGTGTGATCTGGGTTCACGATGGTCGACTGAACAATAGTCAGGTAATACTGGTTTATCAATCTTTACGGGAGGTCAAATGGTTAATAAGGGGGAAGAAAAACACTGGAAGGAAGATAAATAGCACAATAAGCCACACCAAAGATTGCATTTTTAAAAGGCCAAACAATAAAATCATTTTGACAAAGAAATCTGAGAAATGAATATTTCTATCCCTTTTTCTGCTTGCGGATGTGAATACAAGAAATACGAGCGCCATCAAACGTTTGTCAAACGCGAGTGATCAGTGCATCGAATGTTTGATGGCGCTCGTATGTGGAGATGCACAATGATTTATCTACAGGCTATGTACATTTTCTTGTCCATCGGTCCATATAACTTGTGCTTCGTCTCGAATTGTCATGAATTCTTAGGTAAAATTTAAAGCCATTCCCTTGCAATTTACATTCCACCAGGAAATTGAAGGCCTTCTTTGATTGTTACACTGTAAGAACCTTTATATCAGTCGATTCTGAAGTACTGCTATATACGAAATAAAATAGTTATATAACAAAATAAGAAAAGTGAATCTGCAATCAAAATATTTACATGTCGATTGCAAAGTGGGCACATTTGTATTACTTAATATTGTAAACTGCGGTATCAAATTTAACATTGGTTGAGCATTTTACCTGGCAGCGATCATCCTTCTCTCCGGCTTATTGCATGTTACATCATTGGTGCCATCATTTGAAATACTGCAAATGAGCCGAGCATTGGTATGTTTTCACTTGTGTTGTCTTATAATGGATAAGATGATAATCATACGCGCACATTATAGAATATAATACTCATGCAAATCCATCGCTGTATATCATATTGATATTCATAACACAACAAATGCGTTTGCATAAGTAATTAGCCAAATATAGATTATTAATAAGTCGAATAGGATTTCACAATATATCAATCACCGTCTTGTCCCATTAAACGACTACTTCTTTCAATGCACAATATATTTCGACATCAAGCCAGAGTTTGCAAAGTTTGGCTTTCTGATAATGCATCGCCACTCAAGAGCACGAGCATTAACTGTAGCATCTTAACATTCTGTCATACTGTAGCTGACATCAGACCTTCAGACGACAAAGTTTACGACGCAATAACATGTTCGGTGAGTGAGTGATGATGAGCTATAGCTAAGGATGGGTAAGGGTGTCAAGCAAGCTGCATATATAATTGATCGGAAGCAACTAGAGTAGTATAGAGACTGGGGGTACGAGCGCAGTTTCAAAATGAACGCACATAAGCCAGCAACCCCCTATACCATATGTTGTCAACCAGCCCTTCCATCCCCATATGGTCCAGGGCCACACAAGTAGTTAGTCACCATAGAGGTCATCAAGTGAGAAAAATCTGCGACCGTCGCTGTAAGTTCCATTTTTCACGGTGTCGAGGTCATGTATAAACTGGGCAACCTTAGGGTCGTTCTTCCCGATAAAGTCAGGATCAGGACGAGCGGTTATCAATCTCATCATAAAGAGCTTCCAGCAGTAGAAAGCCACCGTCGACCTCTCCGTGGTCCCACTCGGTCTTCCCAACCAAGGACCATGATGCTCCTGTACCAAGCCCAGGCAATTATTAAACCCCCATTTGCGCCATAGTCGCCATCTTCAAGCCCCTCCACCCCCGCCCACCCCCAAGCCAACGTCTCCTTATACTTCTTCCGATCCTTATGATACACCTGGTTATACGCCTCACCCCTCCCCAGGTCCTCAAAGGAGCACAATCTGAAGCCGCAATCGACAAACACCCCGATGGTCGCCACCAGACTATGGTGCAACCCCAACAGAACCTGAGGCTAATACATATTCGGAATTATCCTTCCTTACTCCGAGTGTAGGGACACTTTATCTCAAGCAGCACAATCTCCTCAGGATGCCCCAGTCAGACAGCATTCACTCCACCACCAGTCACCCAACACTGCCGCCGGATAGGTTGCACACAAAAGCCATCTGGAGAGTAGGCCGTTGTGCCACCCTGAATAAAGATTTTATTTCCGTAGACCTTGGTGTCGTACACCTTATCCAATACCGCAATTGCAGCCCCCTCAAAAGTCGTACCCCAGAGACAGGATGCGCTAAAGCGAACACCCTCTTTGCTATTTTTTGCAGTATAGCTGCTGAAGTATTTTTTTTTACCCTATGATAGCGGAGTAGTCACTTCCTCCTACGCAGCCCTTCCTCGTGGTCTCCCACTGGTCTGTATTTTGTTTGACTCCGGTATAATCATTGCAGAAAGATTTTATCATCGCCTCCATTATACCCAACAAATCCACTCTTTAAATGGACAATTGTACTTACCTTGGGGGTGGTCGACCTAGGCACCTCAGGGTGTGGAGATGCCCTAGCCAACATCTTAGCCTTAATGTCACTTTTCATTTGAGTATATTTTTCGATCTTTGCCAAACGAGCTTAAACTTATCATCTGAGATAATGCGTCTTCAAACGCCGCCGAAATAATATCTGTAACCGTGTTTAGTTTGCTCTGTGCCAGAATTTGAATCTGGTGGTGCTTCTTTACCTTCGCCGACAACCGCTTGTAATGGATGCACAGCTTAACATTAATGATGGCAGGTTCGTCAGCGCAGTCTACTAACAAGGTTTTGATGAAACCAAAAACTGAGTTTACATTTGTAGATGGTCCCTGTTCGGCAATTGTTTGTGGGCAATCAGGATGTGGGAAAACCGCATTCATCCTCGACCTACTTGAAATGCCCTTTTCCGGTGCCTCAAGCATATTGTAATCCTCTGCCCTACAATACGTTACAACGAGGCCTATCAGACGCGGTCATGGGTGTTGGATGATTCAGAGGTGTACGTGGTTGATCCAGGGGACCAGCTCCATGACCACCTGAGGGCTTTCTACCATTGTTTTAAAGGCGAGCATACCCTGTACATTATTGATGACTGTTTGGCAACAAAGGCCCTAACCACAAAGAAAGACATGTTATCCGGACTGGCCTTTAGCGGCTGCCATGCGCAGCAAAGTGTCCGGGTCCTCACCCAAAAGTACAACTCTGTGCTGAAGGACCTACGTGAGCAGACTCGCTGGATGGTGCTCTTTCACACCAAGGACCGTGACATGTTTGAAGACGCCTTACGTGAAAATGATGTAATTCCAACAAAGGAGGAACGTGCCACAGTACGCCAACTACTAGCAAAGACCAAGCACGCAAAACTGCTGCTGAAGACTGATCAACTTGCTGCATATGTCGTCGATTGAAGTGATATTGGCCTTGATAGCAGCAGCTGCCTCAGTAACCAATTTAGGTTTCTTCATCTGGATAGCAGTGCAGTATTTTAAAGCTCGTAGGCATATACGTATATTCATGGATCCTGATACCATAATTACAGACCTCAAGACTGACCCGTTTGTTGGACACTCGCTAAGCACTGCCACTTGTGAGCTATATCATCGCTATGGTATGTTTTTAGCTCCATTAACCGCGGCTTTAACAACAGTTAAGCACTGTCAATTTGGAAAAACAAGCACCGAAATAACAGGGGCTGGGGGAAAGAAAGACACTTGCGTCCTATAGTATGTGTTTAACTCCGCTATAGCATGCGCTTAACTACGCTATTACAGGTGCTTTACTTCGCTATAACATGTGCTTAATTATGCTATAACAGGTGCTTACTAAGAGCTGTCAATTGGACAAATAAATTTAGTAAGTAAAGATGGAAGAGACAAACACGAATCCAGGGGAGACAACACCAGTGGAGATAACATCAGTGAAGTTGCTTTGTTCTAGCTGTAAAGGCTGGTCTAAAGATATTGCAACAGCCCGTTGGTCAGCAGGCTTACTTATTCCTACCACTTGATTCGTTCCATTAATAACAGGAATGACAGCACGATATTAAAGTACCATCGCGGATACCATGCTGGTAATAATCAAGACATCAGCGACAGATACAACATTTTTTCATACGATCCATGCACAAAAAGGGGACCCAACGGGGTTGTTTTGTGGCTGGCGCAAGACTGTTATCAAACCCAATAATAACATTGGGACCGTTTGATCATTCGGCCATCATAGGATAAATATCTTATAGACTAATCAAATCCATTGATACCAACACAAAATCAGAGTGTCTGCCGGGAGCTCATTAATCGCTTGGTATCACAATACCATTATTGTGTGACCTTCGTGCCGAACCAGCTTTCCTTCATCTTCGTTTCTTTCTTCATATGATCATTTAGCAATATAACGGTATTGCTTCGATATTCAGTGACATCCTGACATGCACACTAATAATGGCATATACGCTACTCCTGTTATGTGATGAAGACCGCGTCCGAACAAAAGGTGTTTAGATGCATGACAGAAGGGTATTTGGGAGAGTGGTAATCGGAAAATAGTGATAAATGTTGGTTATGATATATATATAGATATATATATATATATATATATATATATATATATATAGAGATATATATATATATATATATATATATATATATATATATATATATATATATATATATATATATATATATATATATATATATATATATATATTTTATATATATATATATCTATATGTATACACTATTTTCCGACATAAAATCATTGCTATTGTTCAAACCGGGCAAGCCTTTGGTCTATGCGTAATTTCCCGAATTCGCCATTGTGTTGTTGAGTAGGCTAGTGTTTGGTGACAAGGTGTCACCTTAAACGTCAGGGTTGATTTTGTACAATCATGTCTGTCGGTATATTAAGCTGTGCTTGATCAGTACAAACGAAATGTTGTGTCTCATTCTAGATGTGCTGAACTAATTACCATCAGTGTAGGTGTAGCCGTACAAGAACCTTTATCTGATCATTGGATTGTCACTAGTGACATGCATCCCACCCGCTGGAAACGGCGCACCAATGCTGGCGTATTCAGCGGCTGTGATTTGTTTCACTTTAGCACTGCTTCCTGTACCCTGTTGACGGCCAGATTGACTGGCTAGATAGGTATGCTAAATGCCAAAGGAAGAACAGTAAAAGGTATTACCTCGGCCCTTACACGCGCACTAAGTTGAGGATGAAGCATTAGAGATCCGTGGTGTAGATTTATGATTATTGATGGGCGAACATATATATATATATATATATATATATACATATAGATATATATATATATATATATATATATATATAGAGAGATATATATATATATATATATATATATATATTTATATATATATTTATATGTATAACTATATATATATATATATATAACTATATATATATATATATATATATATATATATATATATATATATATATATATGCGTGTGTGTGTGTGTGTGTTGTTTATATATATATATATATATATATATATATATATATATATATATATATATATATATATATATATATATATATATATATATATATGTGTGTGTTTTCGCTTTACCACCTATGCCGACCCTAATTTCCATATATGGAATGCTTAGTAGCATAGAACCCCAATTGCGCCTGCGTAAAGTGTAAGATATAACCCGGATGTGAATAGGTGCTTTAAGAACTACGTTCAAGATATGATTGTAGCAAAAGCTTTTATGAGCTTTATGAATACACTGGATCTCTATGTCTGTTTATGAGTTATATGCTTCCTAAGGTACCCGATAGCGGCGACCTATGTGATGTTATGGCGATCACGATGATGTTGACAGCGGTATGTCAAGGCTTATTCATAGTAGATTCTATCACAATTATGAATGGTCGTTTGAACCAATTTGGTCGGATCGTCTAACATTGATTGCTCGGTGTTTTTGTTTATAACTTTCTCTTGTATGTAGGGGTTATGATACGCATAGAAGGTTATTTTCAAAATCGTCTGCGGATAGCGGTGTTAGGTTACAACGAGATGAAGACCATTCAATTTGTCAATCTACACAGCAAATCGCACAGTTAAAGTGCATCAACTTGCGTTGTCATACTTTTAATATAACACTGTGCTTTGTACCCAGGCATAACGACGACCAACATGACAATCAATCACTTTTTGGAGAGTTGTGACAGTAGCTCGTCAGTATACACAAGAATTAAATGGGTGCAAAACAGCCCCTTGTTTTACTTCATGAGTAAAATAAAGATGCTCAATGAAAAGTTTGCTCCATTTGACTCTTTAGATGTATTCTATGAGTTTAACACTAATAGGGCACATGTCATGCCTCGGTAATAGACCTGGCAATCGTACAAAATCAAACCGATCAAACGCTTTTGTAGCCTTCATTAACATAACCAAACAAATTGAGATAACACCTGTTACACTGGAGGTAATAACAGTAGCGGCACCGACAATATATGCGTATATGAAACCTGTATTGCATTAGGGTTCTTCACCTGATTTTGTTTGCTCGCTCTACAATTTAATCAAAACGCGGAGATGATTTTGTGCATAGAGATGATACTTTGTTCGTTCGATCGTAAAGCCATAACTAGATAAACCACTTAAATACGACGTTAATGCATACACAAAGCTTGGCAGTAAGTCGGTCGGGAGCTCATTAATCACTCACAGTAACAACTCTATTATTGGGTGACCTTGGCGCAAATCAGGTTTCGTTCCATTTTATTTGTGCTAACATCAGCGGGTTCTAGTTGAAATAGCAACATGAGCAGTCGTTGATTTGCCGAGTCATTGATAACGTCACATGCTTAAAAACATTTATCCCAGGACAGTCAAATGCTCACGTGGGCGAGAACATGGTAATACTTTCTGTGCCAGCAGATATTGACCACTCTAGCGGGCCGTTGCTTCCAATCATGCCTTGACTGTTGCTTATCTAAACTACTCTTATAATGAGTATTAATCGGGACAAACAAAACGAGTCAGGGTCTAGTGTCAAGATTAGACAAATTTTATTTGCTACAGGGGACATCCTATTTAAATTCGCGTTAAGTACGACCGCAGCTCCTTCTTCTTGGCGTCATTTGCACGTGATTGCTTTTGAAAAACGGTGTTAGATAAACAAGTGTTTTTATGCCATTGGCCTTGACAGCGTGGGAGTTATCTGTCCTTTAACTGTTGCAGCGATAAATTTTGGTTTGGTACTCTTAATAAGGAAATGATTATTTAGCAGCCAACAACGATGGAAATTATCCGATATCTACCAGTACCAAGCGGTTGGAATTAAGCTGACGTCACAGGCTAATGGGTTTTCTCTGAGGATGAATATTGAGGTAAGGACAACTAGGCGATTGCTTTATTGTCCTCCACTGGTCCTTTAAAACCACTGGTATAGAACAATTAGGAGCTGTTTATAGTGTTTGAGATATATTTGTCGCTTTTCCGGACAATGGTTGCTCGGTTTTTTTTATCTAATATCTCTCGCAAAATGCAGTTGCTTGTTGGGCTTTATATGTCTGTACTGCAAGCACTATGCAAACAATTGCGCATATAATGTTTGAAGAGGCAGTATTGTCGACATAGCCGCAGTTAAGTAGATGTTTTCAGCGAGTCCTAGGCGAACGCTTCGTGCATTTATCCATTTGGGTTGAGATACTGCATGCCTCGCGTACGTTTGCATATTATTATGCACACTGCAGTTATTCAAGAAATAAACAAGTTTCCAATCATAACATTTAACGAAACTTGTGAATGTCATGCGTATTAATCTAGGAATAAAAAGTAATTTATTGACATGGTTAATGCAAGCTGCGAAAACAACACAGATAATTTTCTGAATTTAATTAACTGTACTGCATCAGAAAAGATCTAATTAAGATTGCCGTTAGATATATGAACGTATTAGTTCATTAAAAAGTAAATGCATGAACAATCAGGATGGCGTTGTATTTGCATGAAAAATTAACTCACACCATTTTTTACAGGCAGCGGAAAAAAAGAGGTAGCCAATGGCCAATGCACACGGATTCCACAAGTCACATATTGCTTTTGTGAAATATCAATACATAGCCGTGAAACTGAGTTGCCGATGTTAATGACCTGACTTATTCGCTATTAAGAAGATCAGGTCAGATCAAGTAAGCATACCACTCTGATAACACCCTAGATAACTCGCTAATAGTATTTGCAATCCCCTGACATTGGTAACCACTCATACGGTGCATGTAAACATGACGAAAACCATGGTAAGTCCATAACATGATGTAATTATGGCTCATATAAATCTACCTTGTGCGACTTTTGGGCACATTTAGGTTGTACTTAGCTGTTTGATGTGCTAGTAGAGTACCGGGTGTGGCAGCAAAGGGAATGCGCAATATGGTATTCGCATGTTGACCATACACCTACCAGGACAACATTTACGACATGCTAGTTTAGCTATTTACTTTAAGGCTAATTTCAGGTGATTAATCAAATCATTCATAGAAATCATTCTAGGCTGTTGTTAAAGCACTGACCCAAGCTGATCGATAAAAACGTTGCGCTGTAGGCACTTTCGGATCTCACGATTAATTGAATTGTACAATTTCACGTCATCAAATATGATTATATCAATTGTGGATACGCCGTGTATAAGTAGTTTGCCTAAAGATGGCAGTATGATTGAACGATACTAATAGCCTATATATTCATTGCATTATAACTGCTTTTGATAAAATACTTGCGCTGGCCAACAGCAGTATTTGTACGGGGATTGGCATGTTGTATATCCCGGGATTTATGGTATTTTAATTAATCATCTATTTGCCGTCAAAACTTCCTATAGCTCAGCCCAGATGTATACAAAAGATCTCATAGAAAATATGACCAATGCCACTGTTTGACTGTGACTTATTATGATGCTGGGCATTATGAATAAATAAAGTCATTAAAGCTTTCAAGCAAAATATTGTTACATTAGGAAGCTGACAAAAGCTTTGTTTGAAGCTGTCAGTCAGCGTATATTCGTAAAAATGGCAAGCAGTCGGCGCGTTTGAATATCTCGGTTATTAACCAAGGTTGTACCAAAGCAAAGATCAATCACACATCCCGTATGTGGGGAGAGGGCAGCTTCATTGTATGTTTGGGAGGGGATAGTTTTAAGTAGTGTCAGGTAGGCATGAACATGGCACATATTAAATCATTTTTCAGTGATAAATATATGAAATATATTCTCAAGTGCTAAAAAAGCAATAAGTGGCAGGAATTGGTATTAGTTATGGACTGTTGGTCACCTGGAAAAGACTATGGAAGAAAATTCTTTAGTTGATACAGACTGTTAGTGTCAGACGATAAAACCAAATCTATGAGACATGATATTTGAATTTTTAATGTAAAAATGTATCTCTAATTTTCTTCTCTGAAACATTTGAAACATAGTCAGCTACCCGTTTCGAGGCCACAGTAAGCACACTAAACCATAGTACCATGAAGCGTTTAAAATTTGGCATTCTGAACCGAATTCGTTGGTGA
>CM067354.1:10234080-10246947 GCA_034190875.2 Urechis unicinctus
TCCTCTCCGAAGGGGGCCACTTGCTTCTGCCCATATAGTAATGAGTGGTTTCGTCTTTTCATCTACGTATCGTCTCAGGTACCTGTTCTGCTGTCTATATTCAGCATCAATATACTTTTTATGAACAGCATCCTTCGCTCTCTACACCTTTCACCTTTATTACACAATGTGTCGCCTATTAGCAGAACTGCAAGCAACTCTACCTCAGGATCATGCCTATCACCCCTATAACAATACATATGACAAGAGGGCATATGAGAGACTCTGCACTAACTTTGGTGTTTAACCAAACACAGACTGGCGCCAGAAGGCAGCCGTAGCTAATAGTGGCCTTGGTATCTTATATGCACATGATGCGTTTGTGGTTACGGGAGTGTCGTCAAGGTTGCTGGTCGAAACGTTCGTTATGACCCTACACGGATGGCCTTTGAGGCGGAAAAGGATACAAAGCCAGGTTTTCCCCACGCGAGTAACCTACAATCCTTTCAGGAGAAAATGGGTGCTGTTCTACATCTAGCACAGGGACCTGAAGCAGACGAGGCCTGAAGTACCTTCATACTGGACACGTCTGAGGGCTTTACACAGACCGGCGTTGAGCTAATTAACGACAGCAGTCGGACCTATGTCTGGGCCATTCTTAGCGCTAAGGCGCAGACCCGCTCAGAGATACTAGGTGTTGGAACGTCCTTTGATGCCCAAAAACAATTTCAGGCTAACGTTGAGGATGCCATCAACACCCCAGTGGATATTCCATCATCCATCCGTCAGTATCACAACGACCTCCGGAATGCCTCTTCAAAGGTTGATTATGTGTTTGGAACGGGCCTGTACATGGCTCCATCGGATATGAGCCTCGCAATTGGAAACGTTGTTGGGTACAACAATCTGATTACCATTGCAACTGAGGAACAGCAAATCGGCAGCAATACTGATGTCAACGTGGTTGTTGCTCTTCCAGATAGAGGAAGCTTTGACCCTCAGCCCGCCGCCCCCGACCCTCCACCCGCAGTCTAAGACCCTTCACCCGCTGCTCTGCCATCTACGCACGAGGATGAGAAAACAGCTCTCATTGTAGGTGGAATCGCTATAGGCTTTGCTGTGCTTTGGTTTGCTAGGTAGTAAGTCACAAAGTATCAGGAGGATAACTCCCCCCACCGCCACAGTTGCAGCCCATACATGTTCTGCCATCCAACCAGCCACCTTTGCAGCTGACGTAAGCAGCCATGATACGATGGAGCCAATAATTCCTAGAAGGGCAGCTGCTGCCTTACCGGCAAGACCCTTCAAAACGGTTGCCAAGGAGTTCATCTGTTTTTTAATCCATTCCTTTACCCCAGGCTTATCAGCTGGCGCCGGCGTTGGTGCTGGGGTTGCACTAGTGCTCCCTCCACCCGTCAAAGCAACTACCAGGGTCGAGATTGCCAATCCAATCGCAGTGAGGATGGAGGCAATTGTTATGCCCTGCTCCCGGAACAGGGTGCGTACACGCTCAGCTAGTGTTGTGTCTTCGTTAAGAAGTCTGTTGATCGTTTCCCTGATGCGGTTAATTTGGATCCTTAGACGATTACGGTTTTCAGAGGCAGCCTCAATACGGGCACTCTGCAGGTCCTGCAGCTCTGCAAGCTCATTTGCTTGGAATCTCCATGCTCGACTATCACCCCTCCCTTCCTCCTCCAGGCTTGTCATTTTAGCTTCCCGATGTTTTATATCCCTTTCTAACTCAGTTATCTTAGCTAGGTTGTTGACCAGCTCACCCCTCTGGGTCTGCATAGCCTTGTCAAGCCCTATAAGCTCTTTGAGTGGTAGTTCGTTGTCTGTTTGTGTACCTAGGTCTTGGATGGTGCTATGAACGTCCTCTATGAAGCTTGTTTCTTCCACACCACCTTGCTCTGTCACAGCTTCAAGGCTGCTCATTTCTAACATATTTGGAAGTGCAGCTTCTGCTTTAGCAGCAGCTTCGTCAACGCCTTGTAGGGCTTTTACTGCTTCTGTGGATAGTTCAGCGGTCACTCCAAGAGCCCGAGCAAGCTGTGTACCACCGTAATCTAGGATACTCCTAGGAGAGAGGAATTTGTTTGGATTGTTCTTCCATGTCAGAAGCTTCCATTCTCGGCCCCACTTAACCCAAAGGTCACCTTGTTGAGACGATCTAAACTACAGAGTGGCCTGCAGCCCATGCTTAGACACTGCCTTCTCCCACCTCGTAACTAAGACTTCAGTTTCTTCTTTGAAACCCGCCTGATCTTCTGTTAACCCAGCAGGCATTTCATTAATAGCCCATGGTGGAATAGTCGTACTTGACGTATCTAAAGTTTCGTCAATCAGGTTAGTCTCCTCATCATCAAAGCTAGTCTCATTCCTATCCCCTCCCATAGCCCCTTCCTCCTCTGGGTCGTCAAATAATGGGTTATCAAACTCCATGTCTGTGTGTTAAAGATATAATTGGAATTAAACATTCAACATGACGAGTACTTACGGACGCAAACTAAACCCACACCGCCGGATACGCGAACCCCTTGGGGTAAAGGGCGTGCGACAATCTGTAGACGTTACAAACAATCCAAGCACAATTGACCCGAACCAACAACTGCTGGTTCGCTTCCCCAATCTAGGCGCAGACGACGTCATTGTCCCAGGGACAGCACAGCTGTCCTTTACAATCACGCTGACCTCGACTGATGTTAACCGCAGCGTTGTGCAAAACCTGGGTCACGCCGTGGTTAAGAAATTGACAATCAAGATTTCTGGCAATGAGGTCATATCTATTGATGACAGCGATGTGTACCACTGTTACCACGACTTGTGGCAGACTGCACAGGAGAGACAGGGCCTCCAGTATCAGGGCATTGACACATCAGATGACAGAAACACAACTAAGATACGAGTGGGGGCAGGAGACAAGGATGAGACCGAGGAAGAGGACAAGGCGGTAGCTGATGTTTATAGTAACAGGTTCTACGTTCCGCTTGACTTTGAACTCCTCGAGAGTCACATGCCATTCTACCAAGGTGCGCTTAATGACAGACTGGAATACGAGCTCACGTTCAACGACTACAACCGCGTGGTTCACGCAACAGGCGACACCGCTGCAAGCTACAAAATTTATGGCATCTCGCTAGAGTATGACATGGTTACCCAAACAGAGTTGGCCTGCATGATAAGCACCCAGTACACAGGTCGGCTCTCGATTCTGTATGACCGTGTGCTTCGTCACAGGAAGCTTGTATACAATAAAAGAGATACACTGTGGAACATCAACCTGAACGTGCCCGCTCGCAGCATGAAAGGCATCCTACTGCTCTTTGAAGACCCGACCAATGCCTCATACGCCAGGAAGACAAAAGTCGTTCTACAACCCAAAGATTACGAAGGTCGAGGTGACCATTGAGGGCATCCCCAATCAGCTCTATGCCCAGGGCATGCGTGGCTACCAGCAGTGGGATGAGGTGAAGAAGGTCTTTGCAGCAACGAGTAAACGAGACCCCAGTGTAGCAATAGATGCAAAAGACTTGGCATTGTCGGACGTGTCCCTAGGAGAGTACCTAACCACTAAGTATGCTCTGTGGCTCGACTTAAGGACGAGTGATGACGACCAGCTGCACGGTAGTGGCAGGGCTGTGGAGAATGCGTCTGAGGGCATCACCATACAGATCACGAAAAAGGCCGAGGCGGCCGGTGCATTGAACGTTTATATGTATATTGTAATGGATGCACAGCTTAACATTAAAGATGGCAGGTTCGTCAGCGCACTCTACTAAGTTTACATTTCCAGATTGTCCCTGTTCGGCAATTGTTTGTGGGCAGACAGGATGTGGGAAAACCGCATTCATCCTCGACCTACTTGAAGGGCCCTTCTTTGGTGCCTTCGAGCATTTTGTAATCCTCTGCACTACAATACGTTTCAACGAGGCCTATCGGACGCGGTCATGGGTGTGGGATGATTCAGAGGTGTACGTGGTTGATCCAGGAGAGCGGCTCCATAACCACCTGAGGCTTTTCTATCATTGTTTTAAGGGCGAGCCAACCCTGTACATTATTGATGACTGTTCGGCAACAAAGGCCCTAACCAAGAAGAAAGACATGTTATCCGAACTGGCCTTTAGCGGCCGCCATGCGCAGCAAAGTGTCTGGGTCCTCACCAGAAGCGAAGGTTTCTGAGGAAGTTGCCAGGGGGTGGCTAACAAAGCAAGCTATATGGCAAATCTACCTGCCATTGCCAAAACACATTCTTAGGCCAAAGTTTGATGTCCCTGTCCCTAATGAGGTGCACCAAGCCGATCTCTTATTTCTTTCTCATGACATTGTGAAGCGCCAGACTTACAAGTATGCCCTAACATTGGTTGATGTGGCCTCGTGCTACAAAGCGGCTGAGCCATTGACTACAAAAGAGGCTAAGGAGGTCGCAGGTGCACTTGAGAGGATATGCAAACGAGGACCACTGCATTGGCCTAAACTACTTCAGGTGGACCCCGGACGGGAGTTTATGGGTGCAGCGAATCAGCTGTTAGTAAAACATGGAGTATCAGTCAGGCGTGGCCGTGTGAATATCCATCGAGACCATGGTATAGTGGAATGCTTTAACCGAACCCTTGCTGAGCGACTCTTTGGTCACCAGTATGCCGTAGAGTTAAGAGATACTGGAAAACGATTGACTGAGTGGGTTTCTCGACTGCAGGCTGTAGTCTCTGCGATAAATAATGAGGTGACACGCTTGACTGGAAAAAAACCTAAAGATGCTATAAAGGCAAAACGAGTTGCACAAAAGCCCTCTGCAGTCGTACCAGGGCGCCCTCTGGGGGTCAAAGAGCAAAAGCTTCCCTCTGATGTTGGTGTTCGCTACCTCTACCAGCCTGGTGAGGCAGAGCAAGACCACCGGCGGCGGGCCACTGACCCTGTGTGGTCACTCAATGTTTACCGGATTGGAAGCTCTGTCACTAAATCTGGTGAGCCTGTACTATACTATTTGCTGGATGGACCTCTCCGTGGCTTTGTAAAGGAGGAGTTGCTTGTGGTGCCGTCCGATACCCAGTTGCCGCCAGACGGTATTACCAATTAGACTAATAGATATCTATATATATAACAATGGTAGTATTTGACAATAAGTGCCCATGGATATTACTCGGGAAGAAAGACCCCTGTAACAGGCCCTGTACGCAAGAGTTTTGTAATTTACACAGATATAAGATAAAACATGGTGTCATTAATCGTCTTTGTATGGGTTGTCAGAAGCCCAAAACGATTATGTTTCAATTCACGGTTTTAAGCCTCCTTATCCACGCTCTAAGGTTGCACTCAAAGCACTGCAAGTGCGTAATGAATATGACCGTACATACAAGGAGATGTTGGCTAGATTAAAGGCTGGGGTGGCACGCACCCCTGTCCCCACTGCTGCCCCACGCAGACCAGTCCCTGCCCCACGCAGACTTGTCCCTGACCCACGCATCCCCGCAACCCAGTCCCCAGTCCCCACAGCGCGTCTTGCCTTCAAGAAGACTAAGTGGGCTGTTAAAAACTATTTGCGTGGATGGGTGATGAACGTTCCTGAGTCTCACTCTCTTAGCTCGGACCTTATGATGTTCTTTAAGGGCATGCTTCGGAAGATGCATAAAGTTTTGACTGGTGAGCTGGAAGAGCTAGGTGGAATCAAGTGTCAGTTTGCCCTTAAGGTAAGACTCTCCAAGCACGCCGATGATGACAGCACTGAGTATGTTGAGCCTGTGTTGCGTAATAAGCAGCAGGTGGTTCTCTCCTCAGAAGACCTGGACGTTGCGCTGGAGTGTTGTTAATATCCAAGAGCGGTTGGAGAAGTGGACCAACTAAGGTTCTGGCTGGGAGTTTGAGGCGGTCACAACTCTGTGGATTGATATTGCCAACTACAAACCGTTGAAGGGTGGCTCCTACCTGCGACTTCCGGCTGCGCTGGCGGCTAAGCAGGCCATCATAAATGTAAAGAACTGGGACGACTTCTGCATTCTATGGGCTGTTGTAGCCGCTCTGCACCCGGTAGCCAAAAACCCACAGCGACCATCAAAATATAACATTCAGTGGCTCTTAGATCTGCTGGAGGGTGCAGGTGTAGAATATCCTACACCGGAGTCGCATGTTGAGAAGATAGAAAAGCATGCTAACCTAGCCTTGAACGTTTTTGGCTGGGTTGGGAAGACCACTATCGTACACCGCATCAGTAAGCACTCTGGTACCCTTATAAACCTCATGCTGATTGAGAAGGACGGCAAGTTTCATTACACGCAAATCAAAGACCTGAACCGCTTGCTGTATGACCAGATGAAACATAAAGAGCGCAAGTTCTTCTGTGAGCTATGTCTGCATGGATATACTTCCGAGGGTGTGCTCCTGGTGCATAAGCCTGAGTGTATGGGGATAGGGCAAACTGCTGTGCGAGTGGATATGCCTGAGGAACGGAAGAACATATTATCCTTCCAGAACTGGCAGAAACAGCTTGCTGTCCCCTATCTTAGCTATGCCGACTTTGAGGTGCTCACAGTGAAGCTTCCAGGACCTGCGCCTAATTCTGGTAAGAGCAACACGCAGAGAACGCAGGGGCATGAGCCATGTGGTTACGGCTATGTGGTTGTCCGATGTGATGGGCAGACAGAACCCCTTGTGGTTTATAGAGGAAGCGATGTTGTGGAGAAGTTCTTACAGGCTCTGCAGCAGGAGGAGCAAAAGATCAAAGCAGTTCTGTCCAAGCCTGTCCCCATGCGCATGGCACGAGAGGATAAAAGAGTGTATAAGGGAGCAACCCATTGTCATGTGTGCAACAAAGAACTGGGCGGCGACTCCGTCCGCGACCACTGCCATATAACAGGTAAGTACAGGGGAGCCGCGCATAAGGTCTGCAACTTGAAGCTGCGGTTGAACCCTAAGACTACGGCCGTACCTGTTGTGTTCCATAACCTGCGGGGCTATGACTCCCATCTCTTGATGCAGGCCGTAAGCAAGGTGGAGGGCAATATCAACTGCATCCCAAATAACATGGAGAAGTATATCTCCCTGTCGGTCGGACAGTTGCGCTTCATTGACAGTGCACAGTTCCTCCTAGCCTCGCTCGATAAGCTGGTGTCTGCTAACAACCCAGATGCCTTTGCTGTGACGGCAGAATATGAGCCAGATGAAACAAAGCGGCGCTTGCTGCTGCGTTCATGGATGGCTGGGATAAATTTGATGCTCGACTGCCACCGATCCATGATTTCTACAGCAAGCTGAACAGGGTATATCTGCTGCAGACTATGAACACGCCCAGAAAGTCTGGAACGCGTTCGGTTGTAAAAACATGGGGGACTACCATGACCTTTACTTACGCACAGATGTACTGCTCCTGGCCGATGTGTTTGAAACATTCCGGAAAACCTGTCTTAAGCAATACAGGTTGGATCCGGCCCACTACTATACCAGCCCCGGTTTGTCGTAGGATGCGCTTCTTAAGAGCACAGGGGTGGAACTCGAGCTTCTCACCGATTATGACAAGCAGCTGTTTATTGAGAAGGGGCTGCGCGGTGGGATAAGCATGGTATCACATCGCCACGCTAAAGCGAACAACCCATACGTGGAGGGCTTTGAGCAGGATAAGCCAGCGAGCTATATCCAGTACCTCGATGCCAACAACCTATATGGGTGGGCGATGAGCCAAGCCCTACCAACTGCGGGTATTGAGTGGGTGGCTCGGCCGGAGAACCTAGAGATCCAGGACCATCCTGATGATGCTGAAACGGGGTATATACTTGAAGTTGACTTGGAGTATCCTGCTGCGCTTCATGACGAGCACAACGATTACCCCCTAGCGCCGAAGCGGCTTCTTGTGCAAAATGAGTGGTTGTCAGACTACCAGAATGATCTCCTAGGTGCATTGGGGAGCACCGGAAATGGAGTTGAAAAGCTGGTGCCCAACCTGCGGAACAAGGAGAAGTATGTGGTACACTACCGGAACCTCAAGCTATATCTGTCTTTGGGGTTGAGACTCACCAAGATTCATCGTGCGCTTGTCTTTGAACAGAGTCCATGGATGGAGCCTTACATAAGGATGAATACAGATCTGCGCAAGGCCGCCAACAGCGACTTTGAGAAGGATCTCTATAAACTTATGAATAACTCCGTCTTTGGTAAAACGATGGAGAATCTCCGGAGGCGAGTCGACGTTAAGATTGTGCGCTCATCGGAAAAAGAAAAAATACGTAGGCTTGTGGCCAGCCCCGCCTATGCTCGACAAAAAGTGTTTGACGATGATCTAGCTGCCCTGCATATGCACAAGACTCGCTTAGTGCTGAACCGTCCGGTCTACGTTGGCATGTGCATTCTGGACCTCTCCCAGCACTTGATGTATGACTTTTACTACAATACCATGAAGGCTAGATATGACAGTAATATTAACCTGCTTTACACAGACACAGACTCGCTGCTGCTTGAGATCCGTACCACTGACGTCTATGCTGATATGAGGGAGGATGGGCATCTCTTTGACACTAGTAACTTTGACCCTTCTCATGCCCTGCACAGTGACAAAAACAAAAAGGTTCTGGGTAAGATGAAGGATGAGTGCGCTGGCGTGCCCATCAAGGAGTACGTTGGTTTGCGCCCTAAGATGTACTCTATCCTGATGTCTGATGAGGGCGAGATAAAAAGAGCTAAGGGTGTGAAGAAGGTGGTGGTGAAGAAGCATCTACGACACGCTCAGTACGTGGAGTCACTGTTCGCCCAAAAGCAGTTTCGCCACGGAATGAACATGCTCAGGAGTGACTGCCATAAAATAAGGTGTCTCTCTCCCCCTGTGGATAGCTCCAGGTGGTGTAGACACTCTGGCCTATGGGCACGCGTCGATATGTTGAACATATGAGGGCTGAGGTATAGAATGAGCACCGATGAACATATGGGGGTGGCCGAGCTGCAAGCAGATGTGGAACATATATGGGCGAATATAATAGTTAGGCGTCATATTCGAAGATAATAAAGTACTGTATTTGTAAGTTCCTCACCTCTAACCAATCACAGCGAGCCGAACAACATGTTTGATATAAACGCACACTTTTCATCGACTCATTTCGTTCAGTGCCAGCGCATGGCTTTGCGAGCCATTTACGAAATGGCAATACGCAAGCTGCAAACCATTGTGTCAACCGTTAACAGCACATTCGGAGCATTCTACATTGAACATCTTGGACATAAAAAACTGAAAAAACCGACATTACCAGCGGATGTTTGCACGCACCCAATTAACATATATGTATCAACATTATTTCTTGGGGAGTTAATGTGATTGTTTTCTGTATTATTTAACAGCAGGGGTGCAGTTGAAAGGAGAAAAGAAAAGTATGATGCGAATTCAACATCATAATCCGCCATACTGCTGACTGAAGATGTTTATGGTAGCCACATGAGCATCAACGAAATGAATGGAACTATCTATTTATTGAGAACCGAATGTATTATGAACTGTATATTATACATTGTTATGGTGATCGTTAGCTTTTTACAGCAGTGTTACGTCATTTCATACACACATAACAGCTTCTAAGCTGCTAAAGTAACTAATACATAGACAGCCCTAATTTGCAATCACAACACAAGGACTAACTTAGTTGGAGTAGTCACTTGGTCAAATTGCTTATTGGCACTGATTTCTATTAAGTCACTTCATGCATCATTTTAATGCAAAATAATATGAGCCAACTATTTGACAAATAACTATAAACTACATACCTAACTTACCTCGTCAGACTTATATGCTATGGGTTGCCAATTACATTATCCCTTGGCATTAGGCATGATAAGGTCAGAATTATTAATCGCGTGAACGTTGTAACCCGCTGATAAGTATCCAAATGTAAAAGAAGCGGAGAAGTCACGTCGTAATAATTCTGCAAGTGGGCAATAAGATTAGATAATGCGCGTGCCATGTTACCACACTGGGGAAAAGACCAACAAGGTCGCCATAGTGGTTAATAGTTTGGACGTGAAAGTATTTCTAGCAATCCATTAAGGCAATTCACAAAATGTCGAGTAAATAGAACACAGCAGGAGCTAAGTGGCACCTGTCGACGGTATCCAGGCAAAATTACAGTTATGAGTCGGTATTCTGATTTAGATACCATCCATGGCTCCTGATTCAGCGGTGTATATTCATTTTCCATGAACATTTACACATGGTTAATTACAATGCCGCCCGCAATTAAGCAGACTTTCTGTAGGGTTCAAGATAGTGTGATATACGAATAATGGCTACATGTGCTGTTTAAAGAAGCCCGTTGGTGGAACCAGATACGACAGCGTTCGAAATGGACTAATATCTATTAAATGCTACGAATTTGCCAATTCAATCGGATATAAAATCATTACTTTTTTTTTTATTACGCCCAAAGTTCTGAGAGAGGCAGGTGGAAATAGTTATAGGATAGAAAAGCACTGCATAATCAAATATATTGGATTCTGGCAAGCGTGAGGTTACAGCGGGGAAAAAGGTAAAGAAACGGCAAGGATTATGGGTCTCGGCATGGATTGAGATTTCATAATGAACAGAAATGGTCCTCCTTAATGAAAAGTCATGGCCATTTAAGGCCATTGACAACCTGCTAGTCTACTATATATCCGATACTAGAGGTCTTCAAATGCGAAAGCATATGGCAACCTCCCTAACTACAATTAATATATAGAGGCTGCAAAGGCCTAGAATATACTATGAAAACGCGCGAAAATACTGCATGAGTTTCCAAAACATACCTACTATATACATCTATATATTATAGTGATGTATCCGTTAGGAATCAAATCTTCATTTTATTCCGAATAATTATCAATATGCATATTCGCTGTATATGACATATGGCTGAGTTCATTGATATACAACCAGGTACCACCCGGGTTTCTACTGTTGTGATTGCGTAAGGTAAAAATGCATATGGGAACACTCGCATCAAATGTAAATATCTGCGTATTTTGCATTTTCATCACAGCAAATAGCTGATTTGTGAATTATTTCTATCAGAGTACAAGGAATCTAACAATCCTACGATTGCGATAGATAGCTATTGAATGATCGACAGTTACAAGTATTCTACCTCATATGAATATCTATGGATCCCTGCCTCCGATTGACATTTCGTGTATGTATAGATATGGAGTTAGATATTTGCACAAGCATATTGCTCATTTCGTACATCCATATCTACTAGCAGCCGGTTATTCCCTGTGAGAGGTTTAAACGTTTTATCAATCCAGCACATTTGGCAAAAATTGCGATACCTCCAGACTGGGAAAGTGAAGACTTAATTCCACTCTCTTTTAAGCACACTTCTCGGCAGAAATGTCATGATCATCATCTTATGTTTTATCATATATGATCCTGGTGTTGTAAAGACAGCATATTCGTCTGTATCCAGCACGACCCTGACAATTTGCAGTCGTTTGGTTACAAGGGCCGTGTAAATAAAGGGAGTCTGAAGTACTTTACTAAATACGATGCATGTTGTAATCCCACGTTGAATTGAATATCATTTCCTTTATTATGAATATTGATGCATCGCACAAGCTTTTTTTTTTGATACGCAGTGCCGTTATTCCCAAATGATTCAACAGCTGTAGTGCCCACAACGCTCAAAACTGATGAAACGGAGAACTCTGAATGCATCGTTACACCCGTCATTGTCCAATTTATGTCGGGCACTCGATGCTTTAGCAATTCCTATTTTAATAACCAAACTTTTTATTAGAGAATCGACGCGAACTTCTCTATATACACTTTGTAACATAATCACTGTTAATTTTTTCTGTTTATATGGAACACAGTTCCGGCAGAAGTGTCTGAAATAAAGCCACATGTCACCCTGTGTGTGAACCGAATAGTATGCCCGTGCCATCCAGAGAACTTAAAATAAACACTCCTCTCTCTCAAACGGGAATATTTTGTTCAAATATCGCATGACCGTATTTCACATCAGTCCGGAAAATGAGGTGTCACAAAGACGCTACAATTATTGCAAAACTAAGGAAACCTCACACAATATGTTTTTGTCAAAATCTTACCGGCAATACTACGTGTGCCCTATATGTCTATGAACTCCTTAACCGGATGTCGGTGTTATGGAGAATCATACATTTGGTTTTCAATTCAATTTTGTTATCATTTGTATTTCAATATAAAGTTTAACAATAAAAACGTTCACACTCCCAAGGACTGGTGTATTCAAATAAACCGTTTGTGCGGTGGTTGGACTATATACGCACACACAGTCACCAATTCTGAACATTTCTTGATAATTGCAATATAATCAACTGCTTAATCTTGCAAAGTCCATCCTGCTACTTTTCACAATTGATGGTTGACATTTATCCCCTGTATCAGTTGCATGCTAGATATCATATGACCAAGGGGGCAACATCTTCAGAGTCAGGTCTTACCCACATTTCCCTGAGGTGATGTTTCGCCCCTACCTTTTATGTAATTTAACTCTACGTCAGGGACAACGACCGCCAATGTTCCCTTTGTCACCGATTTCATCTTATATACCTCTTGCAAGCTCGCTTATTTTAATGTTAAACTTTAGTTAAATTTGGAATAGACAAGAGGAAAGCTGGGTGTAGTTGAATTAATCTAGTCATTGCTTTACGAATTACAAAGCATCGGTGCTTGGAAGGTGCCGGGGGTATCATATTTTGTCAAAATGACAGCATAACAACTGATGATATTGTCCCCTTACATTTTTCGGCAATAGCCAAATGACATATGTTTGCAACTAACGACTGAATTCGGCCTTAAAACGTAATTCTCTTCCAACACAGTATAGGCACTCAAGAACCTCAACATATTTTCATTGCTGGATGTTTTATTCGCACTAAACGAAATAGTGGGACAGTCAT
>CM067354.1:10264230-10354230 GCA_034190875.2 Urechis unicinctus
TGAGGATATGATGAAAGCTGGAACTTTGCAAACGAAAAGCCATCTGTATAAATTGGATCCTTACATTGATGATGATGGAATTCTTCGTATTGGAGGGAGACTCAAGCAATCCGAATCTGAATCTTTCGAGGGATGGGAAACGCTTGGCACATCCTACTATCTTAGAACGACACATTCACAAATTAATATTGTTAGTTGAAAATAACTAATCTCCCCTAGATGCTTCATGTTTGCTCATGTGCTTGGCTCGAGATAAAGATTTCTTTGTATGGTACAAAATCAGTTGGATTTTGGGAGGGAGTGTTTCTGCAGCAGCGGCAGCAGCAGAATCGTCATAATGTTAGTTACATTTATCATAATGTCCTAGAAAGTGTTGTTTACTGCGGTTTCGTAGTGATATTTTCGTACTACTTTTCACCACGCGGGTTAGCGGAAAACCAGAACGCTGCGTCTTGTTTGTCGATTAAGTTTATGATTAAGTATTCTGAGACCTTTTGATATTAAAGTCGTGTAAAACGAACGAATTCGTGCAGCTCTCGCTAGTTACTGGCCCAAAGTCGGTTAGTAGTATTTTTCAATCAATGATTTGTTCGAATAACATTATGATCACAGAAGTGCGATAATTTGTCGAACGAGTTGTGAAATGAAAGATTAATATGTCAAGATCCATTGTACCGTCATTTTGTTGTTTCAGTTGACAGTTTATTGAGTTTAACTATTGAACGTTTAGCTCAAATAAATCAGTATTACGCCAAAACAAGTAATTTCTAGCTGGATCACTGCACAAAGCTACATCATGTAACAAGTCAATCGAAGGCTGTAAGAGATTTGGTTCGCCTCACAAGAGCACTGATGCGGTTGGAGATGTATTAATATATATATATATATATATATATATATATATATATATAGATATATATATATATATATATAGATATATAGATATCTATAGATATATATATATAGAGAGAGGATATATAACCGACCCCCCAAATAACATGAACTACCTCTATGGTGCAATACGCGGCGCATTTTCTTGCCATGAGCAACGAGACATGGACTGGCTGTAAGGCACAGATACGTGCATTCAGAATTATCGGTTCAGTGCAGAAAAGGTCAAAATCCAGAATGCCACCCACCAAAAACACTGTACCGCAGTGAATGTAGAAAAACCGACAGCCACACCAGACAAGCCGCATATAACGAGTGGTGCGCAGCTGACATTGATAATCAGGATAATTCCTCGGTTCGCGTCCGAAGTTTTTATCTTAGGAGTGACAATTCATCTCGCCGTCAGTTCAAGATGGATGGGGCAGTGGTGACATGTGGCGGGCGCAGGGTGGAGGTCCAGAGGCTGGATGGACGCAAAAACATCACTCTACCCGAGCATGGGGCTTCGTGATAACTGTCGGGTACAGGGTGCTTCAACCCACACTCACGTTCGCGTCTACAACTTATGAGTGACCTGGACCCTGCTTAGATAGAAGTCACGTTCGGATGTGACGGTATGTTATGTCAGGGTCTTCATATATATATATATAGATATATATATATATATATATATATATATATATATATATATATATATATATATATATATATATATATATATATATATATATATATATATATATATATATATATATATATATATATATATATATATATATATATATATTTGTGTGTGTGATTCTAAGCGCACGCATTTTGTTCTTTATGAACGTCACATGCCATGACATGGTGACGTCAGTGGTCCAAAGAGTTCGTGGATATGTCGATTCACATGGGGTCAAAAGCTTGCGTTCAAAACTGAAGTGCCTGTACTAACATAACGGTGATATATGACCCCAGGTGTTGGTAGTCTCCAAGAGAAGAGCGATAAACGAGAACAATAAACATAGGCCTTGTGGGAACTAGTACAGGTCAGCTTTGGACAGGGACATGCCTTAGAACAGTAACGGAAACAGTGTAATATGCAAATGTTCGCCCTGCAAAGCATTACCCTTTTGTTGACACACAATCGAGATGAATGCCACGGAGATATGGGCGTTATCTGAGTCGAACATTTTTTTGTAGAATGGCTCCTTACATGTTTTAGTGAGAGTTGGTCTTATGTGTCACAATTTACCAACAGTTCAGAGAGGTTGAGGCAACACAAGTAATAAAAAGAAAAACATTCTAGCTTTCAACCATGCTGATGAAAAAAAAAAAAAATTTTGTCCGAAGTTTACTCTTCCATTACCAGTTGAACCGTGTACTGAAATGATAAATTGTGAAATGATAAATGAAGTGGTGCTGCCACGGTGTTGGTGTGATGTGGAGATGGTGATGTCGTGGTGTTGGTGTGATGTTGAGATGGTGCTGTCACGGTGTTGGTGAAATGTTGAGATGGTGATGTGGCGTGGTGTTGGTGTGATGTGGAGATGGTGATGTCATGGTGTTGTGTGATGTTGAGATGGACCTGCCACGGTGTTGGTGTGATGTGGAGATGGGGAAGTCGTGGTGTTGGTGTGATGTGGAGATGAAGCTATCATGGTGTTGGTGTAATGTGGAGATGGTGATGTCATGGTGTTGATGTGTTGTTGATGTGATACTGACGTGATGGTGACATGATGTTGACATGATGTGGAGGTGGTGTTGCCATGGTGCTGACGGAATGTTGATGTTGTGTTGTCGTGGCGCTAACGTGATGTTGATGTTGTGTTGGCGTGGTGATGACGTGATGCTGATATGGTGTTGATGTGTTGTTTACGCGATGTTGATGTTGTGTAGCCGTGGTGTTGACGTGATGTTGATGTGGTGTTGAGGTGATATTTATGTGGTGGCGTGGTGTTAAAGTGTTGATGGTGTTGTGTGGTGTTGACGTGATGTTTGATGTGATGTTGCGTTGTTGTGCGTAGTGTTGATGTGTGTTGATGTGTGGTGTTGGCGTGTGTGTGTGACGTGATGTTGAATGTGATGTTGATGTGTGTTGGTGTTTGACGTGATGTGATGTGTTTACGTCATGTTTGACGTGATGTTGGTGTGTGTGTTGGCGTTGATGTGTTGACGTGATGTTGATGTGGTGTTGGTGTGTTGATGTTGTGTTGACGTGTGTGTTGATGTGGTGTTGGTGGTGTGGTGTGTGTTGACGTGGTGTTGACGTGATGTTGATGTGTGTTTGATGTGTTGTTTGTTGATGTGTGTTGGCGTGGTGTTGACGTGATGTTGATGGGTGTTTACGTGTTGATGTTGTTGTGTTGTGTTGACGTGATGTGGTGTTGGCGTGGTGTTGACGTGATGTTGATGTTGTGGTGGCGTGGTGTTGATGTGATGTTTATGTCGTGTTGGCCTGGTGTTAACGTGATGTTGATGTGGTTTTGACGTGATGTTGATGTGGTGTTGATGTGTTGTTGACGTGAAGCTAATGTTGTTTTGGCGTGGTGTTAACGTCATGTTTAATTGGTGTTGGCGTGGTGTTGACGTGATGTTAATGAGGTATTGACGTGATTTTGATGTGGTGTTGGCGTGGTGTTGACGTAATGTGGATGTGGTATTTACGTGATGTTGATGTTGGTGTTGACGTGTGATGTAGATGTGATGTTTGACGTGTGATTTTGTGTTTGGTGTTGACGTGATTTTGTTGTGTGACGTGTGTTGACGTGATGTTGATGTGATGTTGGCGTGGTGTTGATATAGGTGAGTGACGGGAGGTTGCATGTGACATGGAACGACGGGCACACGAGTCAGTATGGCAACGAGGAGAGCCATGTTCAGCCAGCCACCAGTCTTATGGTCAGCGGCCGACATGCCGTCTGTAAACATACCGCGCATGGATTTCAACAAGGTAACTATTAAATGATATGAAAACAGGTATTCTCTCGCTTTCTATCACTAAGCCTACTTTAGTCATATCCTAATCGGGTATTCATAATGCATCTGATGTGTTGCATCCAAACGACTATGATCTTGTCGTACTATCCTTTGCTTTCACGTGACCCTGACGGATGGACGTTAGCAACTTTCCTGATGCTATATATTTGAATCTACCGAGAAAGCACCATCCGTTCACTATCCTACCTCTTTTGTTTGGTTTCGACTGCATCTTTGAATTGCCTTTCTCGCTCCGGTTCTATTAGTCATAAACTCGTGTGGCTTTGCCTAAATAGGACTTTTGCCTCCCCGTACTCACCATACATTCGCGTTGCTTAGCTTTAATGTGACTGATGTATTTCGCAGCTCAGCATAAACTCGTTTGACTTGTCCTCAATGCAATTGTTGCCTCCCCTTATGCAATATAAACTCCCGAGGCTTTGCTCCAATGTGACTGTCGCCTCTCTGCACTCAATATAAGCTCATGAGGCTTTGCTCCAATGTGACTGTCGTCTCTCTGCACTCAATATAAACTCGTGAGGTTTTGCTCCAATGTGACTGTTGCCTCTCTGCATTCAATATAAACTCGTGAGGTTTTGCTCCAATGTGACTGTTGCCTCTCTGCACTGAACATAAACTCGTGTGGCTTTGCTCCAATGTGACTGTTGCCTCTCTGCACTCAATATAAGCTCTTGAGGCTTTGCTCCAATGTGACTATTGCCTCTCTGCACTCAATATAAGCTCTTGAGGCTTTGCTCCAATGTGACTGTTGCCTCTCTGCACTCAATATAAAATCGTGAGGCTTTGCTCCAATGTGACTGTTGCCTCTCTGCACTCAATATAAGCTCTTGAGGCTTTGCTCCAATGTGACTGTTGCCTCTCTGCACTCAATATAAAATCGTGAGGCTTTGCTCCAATGTGACTGTTGCCTCTCTGCACTCAATATAAAATCGTGAGGCTTTGCTCCAATGTGACTGTTGCCTCTCTGCACTCAATATAAGCTCTTGAGGCTTTGCTCCAATGTGACTGTTGCCTCTCTGCACTCAATATAAAATCGTGAGACTTTCCTCCAATGTGACTGTTGCCTCTCTGCACTGAACATAAACTCGTGTGGTTTTGCTCTGACGTGACTGTCGCCTCTTATTCTCAGCTCACGTCGGACGACAGCGCCTTTCTCCAATGGCTGCGGGGTTTAGAGAACACCGGACTCAACCTGCTCACGGATGCACCCAGAGATGAAGGGCAGATTCAGCGAATTGGCCAGCGTATATCGTTTCTCAAGCGTTCAAACTATGGGTAGGCAAATCACAAGAATTGACATAGCGATCCCAATATCCAGAACAATGAACCTATGGCATATCCGGTTATGCAGATAACAATTGGTGTATACAGCCTTCAAGAGTCCTAAATCACATACTTCCTCGACCGAAATTATATCAGTCGTTTGTAATGCTTTGGTATTGATGAAAGAGAAGACGAAGAGCTGCATGGAGGGAGGTGTGGGGTATTAGTCAGAATGTGCAAGGTCATCTGAAATCGCTGGATGAATCAAGATTCCTATTTCAGATCGCTATTCACCGTGAAATCGAAGATTCGACAAAGTAGTTTGGCTTACACAAACGCATCCTTGGAAATGCACACTGACTTGCATTTCTATGAATACACCCCAGGGTTAAGCTGCATTCATTCTTTCTCTCTATGCAAGCGTTTTGCATCTGCTAGGGGATGTTCTAGTTCTGTGGTTGTTTTGCCGTGACTTATGTTTATCACAACGTAGACAATCTCGTGAAAGCACTAGAAACGATTGCGTCGTAATCTTCTATGCGCCCCCGTCAGTCCCAGCAGGTTGGATGACGTCGAACTGTGTCCATGGCTGTAACAGGTACATATGTTGCATTGCATCAGGCAGGTAGAGATGAAGGGTGGGGAGAATGAGTTCGTCGATGGATTCTACCTTGCAGAGAAGATGCGGAGAGAGATGCCCGATGAATTCCACTTGTTGTCTACAGTTCCTGTAGACTTTTATGACGTGGGTTCTGATGCAGTTGCTGATTTCAACTTGTTGACACAGCGCCCTGTCATACAGTAGGTATATATAACCCATTCACAAGGTGTGTTGGACCCAGCATCTTACATACTTTGTAAGGTGTTAAAATTGTTTGCTTGTATTTCGTTGCACTTGGGATCATTTCAACTGTCATTCCTTACTTCTAGGACTGTTTCTCCTAACGGTGAACCCCAATATTACTTTGTTGATGGTTTAAATTTTATTTGTGGTGAAGATTGGACGAAGCTGGTCACGTGGTACGCATCAGCTGGAACTACATGGTACGGGACAGTTTCCTACATGTGGAGCTGTCCCAGGTGGATGAGCAGCTCTACCGCAGCGACCATTACATCACCCACAAGCTGTAGGTAAGGGGTCGTTGCTGCAGAGGTAGCATATTGAGTAGCGGACGTGCCTTTGTTTCGTAACTTTTGTGAATATTGTGCATAAATGACCTCGTATAGGCCCCTGAAGTAGCCTCACAGATAGGCAGTGAGTTAGGGTATTTATGTTATCATAAACGGTGAGAATTTAGAATCTCATTTTCTTGTTGCAGGAGAAATTGTTTGCTTTCACAACTTCCGCGTGCTCCATGGACGAAGTGGTTACACGACCACGGAGAGCGGTGAGCGCCGTCGGTTACGTCGACTGGGACGAAATGCTCTCCCGTAGGCGACAGCTTATGACAAAGCTGACAGCAGCATGAAGGATTGGGAGCAGATGGCAATGAGAATATGGATGTTAGATAGTTTTGTTACAGGTTTACAGCGGTCGATTTCGACGTCCACGCAATTAATAATTATCGCTAAGGATAATTCGAAGTGACATTTTGTTGCATAACGACAATATTACATCCTTATACTTATTTCGTTGTCACGGTAACCACCTATAATGTTTTTACCTTGTATTTACTGTCGTAATGTTTGCCACGTGACCATATCACAGAAACTGTATTAGTTTAAGATATAATATATTAATGTGCTAAACCTGTGTACAAAACAATTCCGACAGAATTTGTTTACAAATATGTCGCATTTGCAATAATTGTAAAAGTTTAGGCCAATCAATGTTTATGAACCAATTAAATTTTGTGGCTTGTGCAGCGTTGTTACGGGTATTAAAAACACGTTAAAGACGGTTATCAACATTACAGTGACACTCGCGCAGAGCCTTTGAGGCAGTAGAGCAGCTTCTTGTGGCTGATATATCCAAAGGGAAACATTTTGTCTCTTAATTAACAAGGTCTACTAAAAAACATAAACTTGGAATGGCCAACACTATAGAGGGGTCATCGCGGCGCATTGTTATAAGATCCCTAAGTTACTAAACGGATCTCAAATTGCGTTGTCACCTTCGTATAGGAATAGATCGTGGTGTTTCTATTTCCAGATTGTCTATACGGAATAGTTGTGGAGATTTTAAATGTAAATTGTCGATGCATTTTAATAATGTTGATGTCGACAGTATTATAAGTGACTACGGGCCACGTGAAAAGAGGATCCATTAAACACAGCTTCAGTGTGTTCATAGGGGTGTATTTAATGATTCATGAACATGCAGTTCACAACTCAGCTGAGGAATTATCCTGCTCTAGTTATGACGCAAATAACCTCATAGGGCTACAAGGAGTGACGTCACATCGCCGATAACAGTCTACACTGGCTCCTTAAAGACCAACCGGTTAAAACTAAAATGTAATTGGGCCACGAGAAACTGTAATACTGAAGCTGGTGATTCGTCAATCAGCTGATAGCTATTACAATTGGTACTTGATATTTGACTGTCCGCTAAAAAGTCAAGCAACAAATCATACAAATTATAATTCAGCAAGGTTAATAATAGCAATATGAATATAATGGTTTAGGTGCTGACAACCCTCGCCCCCCTTGTGGGTTCGGGGGTAAAATAGGTCCATTGTATCCTCTTGTATGTCGTAAGAGGCGACTAATAGGGGGCAACCTGTTGACCGTGGGTTGCGACTCGGGTCGGTTGACAATGGGATCCTGATGGTTGAGTGGAGAGGGCCATATCTGCAAAACACCACTTTGGCCGAATTTCACCTAGACGAGAAGCTGGAATGGCCTGGTTCAGTCAATCGGTTGGTGGCGACTTACCCTACGATAATCGTTTCCATTTTTATCTTTTCCATCTGCATTTTCATTTATCCTAGAAGGCGGGTGCTTAATCAGGTCAATCTTATCTATTAAAATTTCTTGGCACCATATTACACATGAATGTTGGTGTGCCGTTAAACCCTTTACGTACCTTACCTTAATGACATGCCTCGCAGAAGACCCACCATCCATGAGTTTCCACTGCCACCTGGTGGTGACGAATTACACGGAGATAGCAGAGATTACAAGTATTCCAGAGTGAAGGGTGTTAGGGATGATGCAGACAAACGAGACGCGCAGTCGCACCCCCAGCAGGGATATAAAAAAGGCGAAGATCCACCCATGAAGATGCACATGTTTGCAATTCAGAAGATGAATCAACAGGCTAACTGGGACTGGGATGAGAGAAGTGTTGATGTTTTTGAGGTGTATCATGACAGATTATGCGGGACAGAGACCTTCGATGACTTGTACTCCTAACGTGTACCACGGCAGATGAATCAGGACAGACCCCTCCCTTGACTTGTGCACCTAACGTGTACCACGGCAGATAAATAAGGACAGACCCCTCCCTTGACTTGTACTCTTGTGCTTATGCAGATGATCACAAGCATTGACAATTGCGAGCTTTTAAGGAGGGGAAACAATGTAACCAGTCGATGACGAGGCACTGTGACGAATTTTGGCTGACGTCTTTGACAGTGTCTGCCGAAACGAATAGATCTTTACCTGTTTGATATTTTGAGCTAATATAATTGAATCCGTTCAATCCGTTTCACAATGAAAAAGATGGACACGTTGCGGAGTCTCGTGATCGGTCACACATGTACTTTGGTAAGCAAAGTACCCTGCTCTCTGGCGGACGTGGGATATCTGATTTCCTACTTCATATAAGATTCGGGCAAACACACAACACGGACGATATGAGAGGTTAAATTACTTTGACTATTACCTGATTACATCCGCCCCAATTTAACCCAGTTGAAGTTAAGCGACTCTGCAGAGTTCATCACAGGCAGCATTATATATTTTGTAAGCCAATCCATCACATTACCAATATTTGACCCTGACTGCGCCAGTGCAGGCACATGCTAAAGAAATAGCTGTGACCAGTTTTGCATCATATTGTATTCATTATTGAAACAGCACAGGCTGGTAAAGGAACTCTTATCTTCTGCCCAGATGTCCCCAGCAAGATGGAACAAACTGTGTGTAAGTTGTATACCTGTAACACCAGTAAAATAACAATGGTGATTTATCCATGCCCAAATGATTATTTTGTCATACAGGTTTCAATAAGTTTAATGAAATTGTTAATAATGACTGTGAGCCTTTGTACAGATGTATGTGTTAGAAACATTACCACAAAATATTCCTTCACCTTTGAACTTCATTATCTGACATTTGCCCGTGTTGTTGTCTGTAGGAGATATATGCCACTTGCATCATTATCATCATTATAATGAACATCATAAGCTTATAAAACATTCCATTTGTTTTTATGATCTTCTTTGTTAACATTGTCATCATCATCATCATCATCATCATCATCATCATCATCATCATCATCATCATCATCATCATCATCATCATCATCATCATCATTATCATCATTATCATCATTATCATCACCATTCGCACTTAGAGACACCGTAGTGGACTAGCCAGCGGCTCTGTAGGTACATTACAGAGCAAATCATGACATAAATCTTACTGTGAAATGAATTAGACAAACACAATCCTGTATTTTGACCAATACTCATGGCAGACTGGTGTACGTATACAGTAAAGTCGCATCTATTGTCCTTTGCTCTCCATATTGTTTCTGGTGAAGACTTTGAACAGTAATAAACCATCTCTACGTCATTCATCTGTATATATTAACACACCTTAACATGGTTTCTTATGTTGTGTGTCCTTTTGACCTCTTTGATTGCCTTCGTTCGGACTGAATTTTCATGATTTAAAACTTTAGAACAGATTCCATGTGGATAAGCGATAATGTACACACTATCATGTTGTACGCCAGCTACAGGCGAATTATAGTTGTCTCATATCCTACGTCATTTTATAGACATGTGTATAAAATCTTTCTTCTATACGTGTTATACAATTGTCAAGGCTTACATTGAAATGTTCTACGTGAGCATTCTCAGAATACATCTCTATAAAAAATGGCTTGCAATTGTTGAGATTGTGTGATCAAGTACCTTTTTTTAGCATGATATACTGAGATCCGGCCACCATGTCACGTGGTTGAACTTTGACATCCATTTCAGAGTGACAGACAATGGGAAGCTTCCAGCGGGATTCTTAATGGCTCAAGTGTGTACAAATAAAGCAGACTGACTTAGAGAGGCGACCAAGTCGGGCTGATTCAGAATTCCAGCGAACGGAACAAATAATACTGTTCTAGCTAGTGAGGCACGGAAAACTAGTGAGATACGGAAAATAAAGTGACCTACTCAGCAACGGAAGCAGACGTTGTTTGTAATAACATCAGGATTTAATAGTTGATAAGCAATTCCGCCAATCTTATACGATGGATTCTCAGAGTTCACTTACGAGCGAGGACCAGCAACATGGCAAGGATGGTGATCTGATGTCCGGCCATAGAGAGAGGTAATCCCTACATTCCCTGCTATTGGGCGCTACTGTTCAATTCATAGTTGGTCATATCAATGACACAGAGACAGAAAATAATTATTCAAGACTCTTCTTAATTTTTAATTGAACGATATATCTAGGGAATAGGGAAGATCAATCAATTATCCAATCGAATAAGCTTAGAAAGCTGTTATTGTCGAGAACAAGCTGATACACCCAACTAGGATATGATCTCTGTTTTGTCCAGTTTCTCTTCAACGGAGTTTTCGCGGGGCTATTTGGCGGTCGTTACCTTGTTTGAGGAATCACCAAGTATACCTGATAGTCCCGTGCCAGGAGGGATTGTTCTGGGCCGTTACTACTTCGCGAGACTGATGAAGTGGCTGCATGAGGAATTCGCATCAGGTAAAATATTAGAATATTCGGGTTGTAAAAGAAAGGATAATACCTGTACTATGTAGGGGTAGTCTACTCTCACTCGAGGTGAACGCCGTACACGGCCTGGGTTGCCAAGCAGCTATCATTGAAATAACAACAACAACAACAACAACAGTCGAGGTGCATGACGTCTAAGACGTCTCCCAGAACAACGTCAGTTGAGAATCAGCCAGTTACGGCGTTTGAAGTTAAGTGGGAAAATGATTGCTGTATCACAGCTTTTTAGAATATAACCATTTTGTACCTCGTCGGTTATTTTCCATTATCGGGTCTTTTCATCGTAGCATGGACATGCCGATAATTATAATCGTCCTGACGAACTCGCTGGAATATCATAACATAACAGATGAAGCAGTTCTTATTTTATGCAGGTTTCAGGGATCATACCCACGATTTATTCAAAGAAGCTAACATGTCGAATGTATATGAATTGTTTATATATAACCTGTGCCTCTTCATATATGAATTCACTCATAAAATGTTGCCAAATATATTCAATGACAAGTTAGCTTTGCAATCAAATGTCCATACTTATCATACAAGACGTATCCAATTGTATTATGTACAACAATGTCGGACGCAGATTCGCAAGAGGACCCTATAGTCTATACTGTTAGTTATTTTCATGACAAACTGTTGTGCCAAATCGATATTCTTCTTCAAACAAAATGTTAAGGCGATTATCTTTGAAAAGTGCATTACTCCAATTGAACAATTGAATGCTATGTAACAAATGTATACTTGCCGATGTTATCATGTAAAATATAATTTGTTGGTATTGTAATTGTAATGTTTCATTATTATTAATGTATGAATATGAGGGAGAAAAATAAGTCCAGGACTTCTGCTCCCATCATCAACACTTATTTACCATGATTAAACATTATGTATACATATTGAATGAAGATAAAGTAAACCTTCTTCTCTCTCTCTCAATCTCGCTATGTATGATTTGTAGTTTCAATGATCAAATCACACAACTGCATAGATCAATTACTTTCGTCTCCTTTTCACGTGTAGAAATACCTTCCATTTATTACCAATGTAATCTTTCAGGACGACATAAAGGCAGAAGGTTACTGGACCTCTGCTCGGGAACTAATATCCATGGTATTATGAGCGGCAGTAAGATATTTGACGACATTATCATGGTTGACATCAATGAACACAGCTTGACGGAGATAAAGAAATGGCTAGAAAGACACCAAGATGCTCATGATTGGTCGCAGTTCTTCTCTTTCGTGGCGCAAAAGGAAGGCGGGAGGTAAGTGTAAAATAGGACTAACTACTGCTGTCAATGAATAATCTTCAGTAACCGGATACTTAAACAGAACTTAAACTAACAATGGTTTCGATGCTGCAGTACTCCTATATCTTAATTATGATACTTTATGTAGTTTATTGACCACTTTAAGAGTGAGTCAGTACATCTTTGACTGAATATAACATGTGAGATATTGTATTCAGCATCACAGCAGAGGAAGTGGCGTGCAGAGTAAGGAGCGCTATCAAACAGGTTAAGCGACTGGATCTCCACGACGACTCCCCGGGCATTGAACTTCTCTACTCAGTGGACTGTGTTACTGCCATTCTTGCTCTGACGTCAGTTTGCGAAGACTTCGATGATTACCGGCAGAAATTGGATAAGATTGCCTCCTGTCTGAGGCCTGGTGGTTCCTTGCTGCTTGTCATCGTCCTTAACTTAGACCACTACTACGTTAATGAGAAGAAATATCATTGCATAAATCTGAATATGAATTTTGTTCTCAGCAGCTTGTCAGATGCGGGTTTCAGAGAAGTCCGTTTTGTGGGATATCCTGTTCCAATGGGAGATCACGTGACAACAATACAAACTAGCGTGTTTCTGTCGGCTGTCTACTGCCCTACTGATGGCCAATAAGAACCCATTATAAAATAAAGAGGCAAACGACATTGTACATCATCTCTTAATTACTCACTTGCATACATAGTTTCAAACGTATACGCACGACTACCCCACTCCAATACGTCACACAAATGCGTCACACACACACCGGTTTCGGAAGTACATTTCCAGAATTTTGAGAAATTTGTATTACTGGTGAATTCCATATCATGATAAAAACGAAGGTTTCATCCTCGTGTATAGTTCTACAGGACGACGAATGGAGTAAAGATAGAACCAACTGGGTCATGAGGCATGGCCAACGTTCTGAATTAACCTTGATATGATTATTGTATGTCTTCGTTGTCGACTAAACTGTTGCCTGTTATTTCTCCCAATCTCCCTGAAATCGGGGATGGGGAGAGATACCATTCATTAGTTTGATATAGCTTTCCTCACAATTATGTACTTTCCCGACAACAATTATTCCTTGGAATAACAGGTAATTACACCTGGGTTATATGCACATATTAACCCTGATTGCACCCGCCTTTACTGCCCAATGATCAGACCTAATGATTTCACTCTATACAGGCTGCCGGTTTAAAGGGATTGTTCACTGAATCTGTTGTGCTTATCAACTCTTCACTTATCAGATGGGCGTTAGACATACCATCTTACCTGAAAATTGTTATCACTATAGAGAGCAAACGATGCTAAGAATTATTTTAGGAAAGGCCTTGTTTCGTACCTGACAATTGTGGTTACCATGGGGGAGCAAGTGGAACGCTAACAAATTTATGCAGATATTTTTATATGATTATATTGTTTAATTAGTTTATATTGAAGAGATCATTGTTCTGGATATATAATTTGACAATAAATGATTTTCTGTAATTCACCTGTTTGTTGATACGGAGATATATCACTGAAAATGGGTATGCATGCTAGTATTCTGTGCGAGGATAGTACTAACAGCAACTTGGGTTAATTTGGCATGCCTTATCTGGATATTAGTAAATATTATTGCTTCTTTTATGTTTTTTTTTACCATGAATATTCCAGCATCTTATTTATGATACTGGGCCTTTTCTAACGCACCTGTACTTCTTTTTAGTCTTAAAGTAGTCAATTATATTCATTTCACAGTCCTTACAAAGTTTTGTGCGGTTTTAATAAACAGATCACTTGTATCTTTGAATAATATATCAATGGCATTCTGGGTGATAACAGCATGGTGTGTGTTTTCTGTTCGTTGAGTAAGATTTGCTTGCTCCTCATGAGAAAACCCACTTTTGTATTCCCTTACGATGTCATTATTCCATTTACATTTCGACGGCTGATAATAAATATTGACATCCTCTAATTCCTCTGTAGGTTCATCTACAGCTGCTCTTTGATCTTCACGTAGCATGTCACCTTGTCCAACATATTTAAGGGTTCCACCGACAGGTGAAAGAACATCGGACAGTCATTATTCAAAGTGATCTATTCTAAAGCTAGCGAAATAAGGCAATAAGGGCGTGGAATTACATAATGTTTGACGCTTATAGCAGCGATTTTGGAAAATGCAGAAGGAAAGATTGAGAGAGGATGATAGCGAGAGGATTAAACGAAATATGATACATGTGTGCATTTATATGTTCGTATATATGTGCCCATTTGCGGCGGGCGTGAACAGATAACTGTAGCTTCTGAAACAACAACCACTGCGAAAACAGCCCGCAAAATAATCGGGTGGGGCCGGTCGTAGGTGTTGGATTTTATTGATGCTATTTGTAACCTGTAAGAGGTGTGTGGGTTGGATGCGTGTGTTTTGACACGAACTGGAGTCACTATTTATTTAACCTAGTGACAGCGATTGCAACACCTGAGAAAGTTTTGAATAATGAAGCACTTGGCGGGTGATGCTCTCGCAGGTTCGTCAATGGAAAGCGCCAGGTGACGCTCTCATGTTTCCGTCGCAGAAAACCACCCGGAGGAACTCTTGTGTTAAACATTATTTACTCCCGGTAAGGTGCCACCTACATTCCCATTCTAGCATACTCGAGGCGCCACCTGGCGGGTGAAAATGAATTAACTCTTGCAGTGACGAGGGCTCCCGATTTTCAAGCTTGCTGTCGCAGTTGCCCACATTCAACCTCGCGGTTAAGGCGTGCACAGATGCGCATTCTTGAGGTTATATGGCGCAAGTGTACATATTTTCGCGGTTGTGGTTTGCATGTGAACACATCCTCGAGTTTAGGTTGCACTAGAGGACACATTCTCGTGGTTGTGGTGTGCAAGTGCAGACATTCTCATAATGTCACATTGCCACGATTTAAAATGGGTATCCACATAGTTTTCCGGCATTGTCATCACACCGTCGGTGATCTTCATGATCACCTGCTTTAACACAGGAGTAACAGTTAAGAGAGGTTTATGGTGTTTGCTATCACAAGGAAAGATATCTGCTAATGATGTTAATGATACATAAAGCACATGTACTTCTTTCATCTGAGGTTTTTGGTGTTTGTTATCACAAGGAAAGATATCTGCTAATGATGTTAATGATACATAAAGCACATGTACTTCTTTCATCTGAGGTTTTTGGTGTTTGTTATCACAAGGAAAATATCTAAATATGTTAAGCAAAATAGGGCACGACAATAGTGCCGTACATTCTCATTGGCTGTTATTTTATATAGGGCAATATAAGACACCGTCGGCTTACTTTAAGTGACAAAGCCATTTAAGTACACAATAATTTTTGTGTAAAGGAGAAATAGCTGTTAATGGATTGCAATCGGTTAAATACATTATATGCCATACGATTTCGTCATCTGGTTGACTGCGATAGGAAAGTTATGGTACATACAATTCTATTTATATCATTATATCACCTTGGCGGGACTCATAACCAATGAGAAGCAACTAGAAACGCTGCAGAGTTTTACCCGAGTTAATCGTTTTATTGGCCACATTGGATATTACGATGTACCATTTAATTGATTTTACTTCCCTTGTACAGCAAAATGCATTTGATAAAACAAGACATTTGTATGAGCATGTATTATGACAGGTAACGCTTTGCACACGGCTGTTGCTATCTTTGTTATTTCAACCCGCAAACACATGATTCTATTCTAGTTCGCTTCGACGGATGCTTTTTGTATAAAGCACCATACAAACACCTTATCTTTGATAGAATTATGGAAATGGTTGCCTTTATAAACTAAGATTTGTTTTTATATGTATACGGAA
The DNA here is from genome assembly GCA_034190875.2 of Urechis unicinctus. Classification (NCBI taxonomy): domain Eukaryota; kingdom Metazoa; phylum Annelida; class Polychaeta; order Xenopneusta; family Urechidae; genus Urechis; species Urechis unicinctus. The sequence continues at coordinate 10,280,396 of CM067354.1, forward strand.
TATTCGCACTCGAACATTTATTGCTTCGTACAATAATTAGGTGGTCATGCAAATGATTAAATGCCAATGTCTGCATTATACATGTGCGATCTAGACGTTGGGGTCAACAGATAGAACTACGTAAAGACTTTGTCATTCTTAACAGTCAAATTTACTGTAATACCTACAAATTTGATTAATACAGATTGTCAAAATTTACGGAAGTTTCTATAAAACTCTCAGATGTAATCAAAGCAAAGTCAAAACGTAGTCAATAGTGTAAGCATCATAGAAAACATTCCAATGTAAAGTGCCAACTTAGCAGTAATTGTCTTTGATATTCGCGATAATAGACTAACTGCGCTGTGATTGAACAACAGGTCATATATTATAAATTGTATCACCATAGCGGAACTCGGGTCTCTGAGGAGGTCTATACTCTTTGGCAAAGCTTAACACAAAACTAGAACATAGCATGTATATAGCTTTTAATGTCGTGCAATGATCGCGTTGAAGAGCTCGCCGGCTAAAACAGACTGGTAGTCAGCTAGCATTGTGTTTCAAACAGCTTTGTGAAACGTTTCAAAGTAGATTATACGGTAGCGTATTGTATGATATCCTAACAAAACTGTGCAGTTTGGGGTTAAACGATGCTCACTTCTAGACCACACTTCGTTCAATGGTGTCGCCATCTACATCAAATTGGTTAATTGAATAACTGTCATTGCCATAGAATTATGAAAAATGGAAAATACGTATAATGTCTTGGGTATGTTCAGCCAGTTGTATTATATGATGCAACTGGTGATATGGCAGTTGGTGAGCGCCGAGTACTAGACCAAGCTATACTTTAATGGATTTAGAACATTGAATAACGTTTTGATATTCCCGGAATTATTTAATAACATCTATATGTGTGACTAGGAGTAATTATTCAGATATTCAAAAGTTACAACCAGAGTGGTAGTGTTCGGAAACCACCAGTTTCATGTGCAGAACCCATTTGCTAATCACAATAAAAGATCAGAAGTGATATTCCGTTTATTCCATGAAGTTACATCTATAAATATTTATCTCAGTTACTTATTATATCTAATAATTTTTATCCCATAAAATCATCTCGCATGTTTGTCTCTTTCTCACTTTGCACTAGCTATATATGATTGGTGTCATTAATTCCCACATTTGGTTGGCTCTTATTCTAGTAAGAAGTCAACACCAAGCAGAAAATAATTATACCGATGGAAGTAATCCGACAAAGTAGGTAGCTCTACTTGCTTTGTGTATAAACGACAACTATTATAGCGACAACTATTACATGCAAACATGCATTCTTGCTAGTTCGATTATGCAAGCGCACCGTGGTGTATTCTATAAGCTTGTGATAACATATATGACTGTAAGGCGGATTTACTAAAGCCATCGGTACGATTCAGTATGAGAATGCTCGATTTACAAGAAGCGGCAATTCTTTGAGGATAACTAGCCAAAGATCGCTTAATGAACAAGTTATCCAACAAGTGGATTATTTGTAATTCGACAATTAAGCGTTCTTCATGATGCCGTGCACGTGTGCTAGTAGTCCCTGAATTTGCAGGTGTTTGGGAATCAACGTTTGCGTCTGATTGTGTATGGGCGCATATTCAGGAATGGGGAAAATGATGCAAATGTACCGTAGATGTTACAGACCTCTATGATTTTGCATATCACTACCATACTCAATAAAGGAAGCCACATAGACACAGTAAATGCTAATGCCTCTGATAAACCATGATATACAGCTCCAGGCTCCATAAGCTTCTCTAGAGGTCGCATATAAGCACAAGTTACATATTCAAGGTTCATACCTTTGAGGCATAATGGAAACCTATGCATGTTTAAAGCCACAGCTATCTAACCTATCCTGGGTATGGGGCGTCTGGTGGCTATTCACATCCGGACCATTATTCATGTGATACACAACTAAATAACATGCAAACACGTCGATTAACGAAAATAGACATGATTGTAGTCATAATAGAACCGAAACGTAATGGTAATGGAAGAATACTGAGTTGCGTGCGTGTTATGCGAATACAGGTATCTGCAATGATCTGATATGATAGCTGAACCAATAGATAAAGTCAACTTATTACAAATCCGGCAAATTATCTCGGTGCAATACATTTGCTTTTTCAGTCACAATTGATGTGTTTGTATTGCCGCAATAGTGCTTTTACAGAGTGCTTGAGCAATAAGCAGCTTAATAGGTTGCTGAGCGACAAGTTAATTCAATTTAGTCATAGTATACCTAGAATGGTACCATTTTGATTGATTTTTAATTGAATTCACCTCAACTAATATGTGCGTAGGGGCTCACACAGTGTGCGCCAAACAAATAAAACTATGGCTAATTTGGCCTTTCATGGGTTTTCTAAGTGATCATGTGGGAGCCACGCACTACAACGTTGCTCATTAAACCTGTACCATTTCCCTATATTTCTCAGGATGGGCGCTACAACAACCACCCCAAACACACCGTCCTACAAAATATGCAGTGACAGAAGTGTATGGATAATATATATATATATATATATATATATATATATATATATATATATATATATATATATATATATATATATATATATATATATATATATATATATATATATATATATATATATATATATATATATATATATATATATATATATATATCTATATATATATATATATATATATATATCTATATATATATATATGTATATATATATACATATATATATACATAAGTAATTTTTGATGAAAAGTGAACTGAAAGCTATCATGGGGATCCTGTGGAGATTCTGCTCAATATTGGTTATGCTTAACCAAAGCATACATACCCAGCAAAATGTATTTTTGGCGCAATTATATAATCATAACAGGGGTGGAAATTAGCACGCAAATGGCGAGTAAAATCAGGCTCGGGTGAGTGACGGAACCTAATTCAGTCGTCCGGTTGGCGAGTCAATTTTTCCCATGGCAAAACTTCGCCTCAGGATTTTCTTGTATTCCGCCACCGTTCGAGGTTGGCTGCAGCAATCGGCAGCCTGGCGTCCGCAATTAACCTCATGAATAATTAATTAAATTTATAACAGACAGCCAATCATTGGTCAGCGTGCGACTATGAAAGAATGATCACGCCAATCTCGCATTCTTAGCGCTATTTGCTTTTAGTATCAACCAGCCAATTACTCGTTAACGTCACCAAAAGATTCAACATTGGTGATACAGATTAATTACACCTAGTAGGACGACACTGTAAGCTGCGTGTAAGAGACAGAGTTGTTATCTGATCCGTAGCGAATAAAACCATTCGAGCCTTGCGACGTGGATAAAATGAGCGTCACCGTTAAGCTTATGAAAATCGTCGCACCGGTCCGTTCTCGGTTACCTCATATTCTACTCAACTTAACATGTCAGCTATGTTGGGTAGTCAACTATCAATCTTGCGCTTGTCTGGGAGGAACAGAAGGAAACAGCAAGAACCTGCGAAAGAGATCACTGGACAAGGAAGTTCAACAAGAATGGGATGCGAGGCGATTTGGGGAAAATAAGGGAGTGACTGGTATTCGACAATGAAAAAATTTAAATGGATTGTAAACAATGCAGAGCACACACAACCAAAGAGTAACTTGAAAATAGGTCTTTTTAAAAAGGGCACTGGAAATTTTAAGCTCGAAAGCATCAAAGAACATAAACGTTCACAGGGCCGTGAACAGCTGGCTCCACACGAGCAGAGAGTATGGTGAAGAATGTGTAAACCTGTTCCTCTTGGTGGATCTTCTCCTAACTCTCCCTGCCTCTGTTGCAGAATGTGGAGCGTGGTTTCAGCTCAATTGGGATTATCAAGAGTGAGTGGCGGTTCATCCTCAGTACAACCACCCTATATGACCTAATGACAATAATGCTTCAATCAGACATTGATAGCTATGACCCATCGTGGGCCATTGAGTTACGGTGGCCCCAGAAAGAAGCGGGTCATGTTCATGGAGGGGAAAGGAGACACTGATGAGGAGAGTGATGGTGAGGAAGATGACACTTCAACTGTGTGTGTCGCTCTTGAAAGGCTCCAAGAACTTGCCTAAGCCTTAGGTAAGTTCTTGGAGCCTTTCAGAGCTATGGGTAGGAGTTAAAGGACCACTAATCTGTGATTTGTTTATTTAGGTTTTTGTATGAGCATTTTTTGTGTGAATAATGTGACCACCTGTCATAAATTTTTTGAGGTTTCAGGTTTTTTTTGTTTTTTTTTCCCGCATAGGCAATTATGTTGTGTATGTGCGTTTTTGTTCTCAGGGAGCAGAAAGTCCTTACCAATTTTTTGGGCCGGTAGGTTTATAGCCGGGCCGGTGACTTTTTACATGTACCGGTCCGGTTGGCCGGTAGCTGAAAAAGTTCCACCCCTGCATAAACTCATAAATTAAAAGACGGACAAACATTGTATACATTGTATTGTACTTATGTATATATATAAGCAGGGGCTGACTGATCAGCTCGTATTGACAAATGAGTTGCATGAAAAAGCATGCTATTTGAATATTCCACGTTGCCAGAGAAATCACTGGGGGACTCATTAGTAACGATGCACGATCCTGGCAGATGTTATGTATAAATTGTACAAAACAATGTAAATATGTACATATACATGCAAAGGACGACCGTTACGTTGGTATTGACAGCTGGGAGGCCAAAAACAAGGACGCTTGCAATTTACTTCACTAGGGCATTAAATTAACATGTTTATTAATTGTCAGATATAATTTGATGTCCTTGTCTAAATAAGTCATCAAATGAAAATGAACAATTGACCATTTATGTGCGACGTATGCATTCAATATTACGGAGCATAAAGTAATTGTTCATACCATTGTCAGCATAGATCGATCTGTATCACATTTAAGAGACGCCAATTGATGTGTTTATTACCCACCTACGTTTATCAATACACTGTCAATGTTATCCATATAACCTAGCGAAAGGACAACATGTCGTGATGTTATTTGATCCAAGAAAACCTTGCTCCCCTCAATGATTCAGTGGTTGTTCGTTCCATGTACCCAGTATATCAGGATGATTTGGCTTGTTTCGTTAACCTATGATTTAAATTATTCCCATTACAAAAAGATTACCTCGCTAAACGCAAATCAAGTATTTTAGGATGGACGTCACTATTTTAATTGCCATATTGCCATAGAGTTAGCAATTAAACCTGAATCACGTGCGAAGGAATGTCCGGCAAGAAAGTTGTAATTCATACCTTCATACGAAGATTGTGATCTGTAGCAAATGAGCTTCAGGTGGATGTACTTTCAGGCTGCAAGCATTGATGATCTGGCGGCGCAATGGATTAGCGGTTCATCTAATGATGGTTGTACAATAGATCTTAATGAATGTGCAATCAGACCTTATTTCGCAATTTTCCAGACTACACAGGGCACAGTTAATTTGGCACAAGCCATTAAAATATCTGCCTGCTGCCAGTAGGATGTTCTTAAGCTGTCGCGGAATATTTTGCGTGTATATTTAGCTATATTATGGAACAGAGCCAATGCCATTGATGACTCTCGCAAAACATGATATTTACTGTCTCTGAACCAATTATTTGGCTTCTCAAACACTGCACCTGTATTCCGGAATATGACCTATTGCATTGTAAAACTTTTACTTGTCTATAAAGACTTCCGACTCTCACTGTGAATATAACAGACCCACCTACTTGTAGTATATCGCTGATGGGGATCAACAAATATAGTTTAAAAACTCTATCCTATAGATAATCAATTGTCTTTGTGCCGTTCATTAGTCAGCCACTACATCACCGGTAGCTCAGAGTATCAATTTATGCTTGTCGCATGCATGTAGTTTTGAAAGCACAGGAAAAGTGACTCGCGATATATTGGAAACTGTGAGTGAATCGTTTGCGGAGGCAGCTGTACACAATTTAAAATATCAACTATTAAATGCTGATCATCATCACCAGCAGAAACAAATGCAGTCGATTTCCTTTGGGTGCCTATGCATATCAATTACTTATAAATTTGCAAACATTGATGATGCTTCATCGTAGTGACAAAAATCCATATATACACGTATACAATTTCCTGGTTTATAAGCAAATATAAATTACTGACAACTTTAAAGTGATATGCACTGCGTAGTTTAGTAAATAATTATTAGATGGAACAGTATTTGATAATTCTTGTCCTTGATTTACTTCCAAATGTTGATCCAATATAATAAGCAGTGCCCAAACGTACTATTTATAAATGCTTTGAGACCAGTGAATGGCATCATAGAATCCGAAACATGTTGAACAATAACACTAAGAACCTGGTAGTTTATATGGTGCATCGATGTTCACAAACCGCACTAACATTATAATCATATATGGAAATATGAACGATACATTATCGCTGACCAAACCCCTGATTTCATATGTTTTCAAACCATACCACTACGGCGCTGATGGGTTAGTTATACTGGTCTTCCAGCTATAGATGGGTACTTCTTCAAATTTTTTCGAGAATAAAGATCTGTGTGCTTTGTTCAACTTAACGGATGACTGCTATATATTTTATCAGGTCATAGCTTTTATTGCTATTCCAACTATTACTCATTAAGAAAGGCTTATTAAAATGCTAATTATTTTTCCTTAGCGGTTAATTGTTGATACCATTAGCCTAATAAATTGTTACTTTTCCAAAAAGCAATCGGTTATAATGTCGGTCATAAGACTATATGTGATATGGAATAGAAACAACTTTTGTAGCCAACTAAGATGATATCTTAGTAATATGTATTTGATCTCGAAATCAGTATACTACTAGCATGTGTAATCAGGGCTTGATATGTTACAGCTGTTAACTTTGTCGTGATCCCAGACGAGCAAATGTAAATCAAACTTAGCCATTTACATGGTGCATATTCAGAAGCCAAGAATGAATTGTCGGCATTCAGCATCCATCGACAAAAGGTGAAGCTATGTTATCAAAGTTATTCCTTGTTAAACATATTTACACTTTAGCAACGATGTCTATTCGATATTTAGCAAACGATGCTGTGTCTTTTATGATATATAGAGTGGCAACGTCGCAAAAACTTGTCTTATGCTAAATCCTTATTCTACCTACAAAGCGACACATGCTGTGAATAGCTTTAAATAGCTAGGAAGTCTTTACGACATATCTCGAGCTGTTTTGTAATGTTTTGCAATAAGTCAAACTTGGCTGCTTTTCATCATGCAGTTGCCGACCAGACGAAGTTTTTTTAATGACCTAATCCTCTTGTAGTGACATCGCACCAAAGCTTACTTGGAAAAAAAGCACCCTTGTTTTACAACTATCAATTTTAATCGCTTATCCAACTGCACAATGTAGTCACCTTATGTATGTTATCATTGCTATCAACAACGGCGCCGTTCGAAAATACATATATTTTATACACGAGATCAGTTAATATGACGATATGCTTGGACAAATCATCATATATTCCCCACTTTTATTTATCAATTTCCTCGCACCGGAATTCGCATTTGCATGCGACCTACAAGCTTTTTGAAACAACCGACCAAACTTTTTAGAGCACAGTCACATCTTGGCACACGACGTGAGTTCCCAAAAAGTCAAGACCTTTTTAAATGCTTTATTGTACAATTTTTTAGTTACAAGTGATGTTACACTGTTCATTATCTTAATTCACTTTTATTCATTGAAAGATTTTGGCTCATGCATCGCGCAGGAATTAGTTAGGGGCGTTTGAAAATTATATATTGGACCAACGACCTTTTTGGTACTCTACCTCTAACAGCTTGTTTCTCGTTATTATCCGATATATCATTATCCCAACTTCTGAGTGTATTGTTTAGTATTACTTCCTTCGTGAATATATTTTATCCACGTGACATTCGATAGAGGGAATAAAAAACAAATATATTTGGTTTCGACGTTTTCCAATGAGCTGGAGACAGATATATATTCGCCTGGACAAACCGAAATGCTTAGACAGGTCGGATAATTCGTAAAGTTCCCCCTGTTTTTTTCAGACCAAGTTGCGTTGCTGGTCGAGAATATCTTTTGATTTAACAAGAAAAATGGCTGCTTTTGTTTATGTCCAAAAATGTTTGTTTTTTTTGGCTATGTTCCAAAATTGTTGGTTTTGTACCTATCCCCAATAGCTGAACTATTTTGGAACATCCTTTTTGGTACTCAAAATATATAATTTCGATAAAACAATGAAATTCAAAAATAAATTACGAAACCGAAACATGATACTCACAAACCAACAGAAAACAAGAAATCACCATCATATTACATGTATGTTTTGTTGCCTCAAATGTCCCCAAATGGTTATTTTTTTGCTACATGTCGCATAATAGTCGCATCCGTGTGTATTATATATAGATATATATATATATAGAGATATATATAGAGATAGAGAGATATATAGAGAGATATATATATATATAGGATAGAGAGAGAGAGATATATATATACGAGATAAGATATATATAGATATATATATAGAGATACATCCTAGAGATATAAATATAGAGATATATAATACAGATATATATATATATACTATATATATATATATATATATATATATATATATATATATATATATATCTATATATATATATATATATATATATATATATATATATATATATATATATATATATATATATATATATATATATATATATATATATATATATATATACAATTATCGATGATTTACACTAGTCGGTGAGTTACTTATCAAGCCACACCTCCGATTTTAGGAAGACTCCTTAAAAACGGCACTACACAGCTATGGAGACATCTTAATGTCTATAAATAAGCCATGGGATCGTAAAGGTTCCAACAAAGCACATAAAACGCAGCTACGGGTCCGATACTGATGGCTCTTAGGCTCATATCCGATGTTTACCATAACGCTTCAACATAGTTTATTAGGCAGTTATTCACATGTGGGTCGTATCTCACGCTTTAAGCAGACGTAATCAGTCTTATGCTGCCAAGAATATTACATATAGAAACCAAAGTCATCGTTTGAAAACCCCAGCTACAATCGAACACTCATTCGAGCGCCTGTCCGTACAATTGATTAATTAGCTACTTTGTTCAGCTGGTATAAATTGCCAGTAACAGTGGTACAGTAATATACATATCACTTGCGAGGGACATGGGACGTATGTCTTGATTAGGTCAATATCCTTGGTCAACGCCAATATGTTATTTTTTTTTCCATATGTCTTAACTCAATTGCCTCTCGAACTATTGTAGTGGACTTTATCCAAAGGTGTCACAATCTGACCAGTTACATTAGGAACCCCGTATCATTCATGACTCCTTATGAAACTAATGAAACGATGATGCAAAAAGAGATATTCTCTCTAATAGACACAGCATAAGCCGGTGTTCTACATTCAAGGCACAATTTATAAAAGCTCTCCTGGCTGCTACATGATTAAGAGTTTAACCTCCGTCATTGACTGACGTTATGCGCATCAGCTTGTCACAGTATTTGACAAAGCCAGAATAAGTGGAGAAGAACTTCAGATCATACAAGGATCCATGTGGGAAACCCATTTCGCCAGCTCCAGAGCTGCATTAACTTATCACAATCCGCGAATAGATACATTAAACTCATCGACATTGGCAGTTTTGCATGGTATATCATGTCATGTTATATGAGGTTATTTCGGGAGCAGATAGAAACGACAATCGTCTGAGTTGTGATGAAAAGAGTATGCAAATGTTATCAACGACTATATGTTTGTTCTGCAAATCTATTGCATTAAGCTTCAGTGTTTTTGGATAGTTCATATGACTAAAATGTACCCTATTAAATACTTCTTGTCTTTTGGGTAAAACGGATCGACAAAACGGACTTAAATCCGACAGTTCAGCGAAAACAGCTTTATTGATTAATGGGAAGTCAATCTAAGGATGTCATTTGTGCATCAAAATATCTTTTGGCATTCCAAATGTAGTATAATTTAACAAAACATTCTGCGCATCAATGTTTCAACCAGCGAGAGTTAACTTGTGAACGATGGATTTTCTTACAAATATTTTCCAAAAACAACTGCCCCTATAACTACCATACTAAAGAGGGTCATTTGAACCATTGCCTTAGGCGAGGTGTCGCAGTTGTTGGACAGTTTATACCCATGGTTTAAGTGATACGCACAACATATCCTATTTCTCAAGATCCAATTTCTTGACTATACAATCTGCACTTCTGAGGTCTCTCGACAGATATATATGCTTACAATAACTGACAAAAAGCCGTTCCCAATGTGGTAATCAGCTCAGAATTGATAGACTTATCAGTTTCCAAATATGGATTTGTCTGCTTGTCCCCTGTTACTGCATTAAACGCCTCAGCCATTGAATGTTATAAGTTAGTGTGTCCATCTGTACATTTGAAGTGAAATTGGATGCACTGTGCATTGTTATCCCGGTGCCTGATGCGTACTAACTGCCAAATGATCTACTTTTACATAGTTATTATCATATGCTGTCACAATTATTATTTGTTGCTCTGCCATGTCATTTAATGTTCCTCTATACAAAACAATTCAACACTCCACAATTCGATCGACAATTTATTAAAACATTACACATTTAGTGTGATTAGCCTCAGAAAATCGACATCTGCATTTTAAAATGGCATCCGGTTATGCAACAACCATTGTATACGCACACATATATGCCTTGGTTGTAACACCGCGATATTTGATATGCCGCTTCGTTACAGCACTATGCTATTAAATATAGCATATGCTGCGTTACAGATGGCAAACAGAAAAATTAATTCGAACGAAATGCATCGATGGAGAGTGCTGGTCGACTTATTGATTTATATCAATATGCAGACATAGCATGATGGAAAAGATTGACGAGCGATTACTCAAATGAATTTGTTAAAGCTCTATCCATGCAGGCACGTTAACGGTGGATGTATTAACTTACTGTCGCTTTATATTCTTTCAGCGATGCGACATACTCGTTTATTGTCGTAATGCACGAGAGAAGGCTTTAATAAACATCGTATTTCAGATTGGGTTGGTCGTTGATGCGTTTTTTAAGCATAATTGTAGACTTCAGAATCATACGCACATCGTCAATCGTGTACTGAAGTGATATTGTAAGATATATTTAGGTGGCATCCTTACTATTCAAATTGAGCAATACATACTGTCCCTTCGTTGAATTCACGCGGTCTCTGGTACAAGTGATATAGATTAATTGCATTCCATAAACGTCAATGCTTATTGTAATAACGGCGCAGTATGGGTGTTTATACGCCTTGAATTAAATGGCAAATATTACTTGAAAGTACTTACGATGAAAATATATCCACACGGAAGCCTGTGTTAAAAACCAAATAAGTATAATCAAATTATGTGGTAATATACTTGTTGCAAAACATGTCACAGGACCATCAAAAATACGACTGAGCGTGTTCTTGTTCTCCAATTATTTATCAAAAACATTTAGATATACTATGGTGCATTTAGCGATTTAAAAAAGCCATTGTTATACGCATAGTTTAGCCAAGTGTTTTTGCACCGCCTTTATTCAATGGTAACAGTTTGCAATAAATAGGCATGCAGTTCATGATATATCACCAAGGCATGGACGGTCACTTCTTATGTGTATTCCGTAATGTAATGTGTTTCACTTTAGTAAATGTATGGCACGGCTTTGATGCAATTTTATTGCTTGGAACAACTAAAGTGCATCCATCAATGAGATAACGTCCAGCTATACACCGATATTGCCAGGTGATGTATATTTTATAACTAAACTATTTTCTATAATAACAAGAAGATCTTATGATATCGTTGTACAAGATAGAAAATGTATGGGGTTGTGGTGCTCTGCAATGAACGAGGCCCTTACAACACGAAACCTGATGACCGCGACAGTCTCAAAAGACAGATTGACGTTTGCTACCACCGTCGATTTGAATCAGGATGAAAACTGACAACTTTGGACATGTTAAGTCAATACATTGCCAATGTGTTTGTGGTTGCTTTGGTGCCTGAGTTCACCATAAAGCCGACCAGATAAGCTCACATTATTGAAAAACCATGAGCTTGCAAAGAAATTTTTGTCAAGGCTACCTAATTAAAAGACAGGTTTGTAGATCCCCGCACTGCCTGGATGTTGCTGTATCACAAAGGGAGCCGCCGTGGTGGTATGCATCAATCTAGGTTTAAACCAATGTACCTATATGGCAGCTCCAGGGCGGGCAAAAGTAATGAATTTGCCAAACACTTAATTAGACAACAGTGTGTCAAAAATATGGAGCGAGATTATTCCACTACCGTACCGAATATATTTGATGTTATCACAGTTTGCATATAATTTGGTGTACCACCATCGTATCAATGAGGTGGTGCGTGGTGCGCAACACAACACCTCTAACACTTTCCAGAAAGATACAATTAACAAATTTCACGTTCGCCAACGGACAAACGAGATATATATGGTTGCATCGATCTTATATATGAAATATTGTTTTAATTGTTGCTATCTAGTTGTTTATTCAGTTATTTGTCATTTATTATTTTGTCTCTTTTGCAGTTGTATTTTATTTGGTTTATTCGGGACTGGAACATGGTTTAATAGTAATAAGGACACCATGTCCTCTTAACTAGCGTCTCAAAATACAGATGCTGTTATATTCTTCTTTCAATATAAATGGCTTAAAGCCATAGACACATTATTTAAACTGTCTGTACTATGAGGAAAATATGACTCGGGCAGTTTTACTGTTTTACCCATTTTGCAAATTGCTTTACGCTGTTCAAATCTCGCCTTTGATATTAATATTGCATGCGCATGAAGGAACTCTGACAGCAAAGCTAAATTGCAGTTGATTTGCGCAAATGTCTGCGCAGTAGGCAAGTACTGCTTAAAATAGTATTCAATCAGATGTATTCAAATGATGAAAGCACATTGGACCAAACCAAGTGTTCAATCAAGTTGCTTTGAAAGAGTATACACCAGTCCAATGCAGGCGACCTGTAATATATAACTAGTAGTTACATCGTATATTCAGCAACTGCCGTGTTAGGATATGCAGTGAAACGCATTAGATGCTGTTACGTCTAACGCCTGTGGTTGTCAGATACATCCATCCAATATTAATATTTCAGAAAGATTTGGATGGTGTTCATAATATATGACCGAAATAGTTTCAACGATTTTAAACAGGTTGTGAATGAATTCAAAGATAGTCCCTGAAAGATAGAACTGAAAGCTTTTTTTAAGTTGAGATTGCCGTCACTCTTTTGATAGTTACCCAGGCATTCATTATGACATTGACATGCGGTCTATATTTCGCAGAAAGAGTTGGCTTTAAGAAGATCATCAAGTTCTGCACAGAAAAATGTGCTTTAAGGCAGCAGCATATAAAAATAGGCGCCAAACCCTTTTGCAGAGATGCCATTAGCACAAATCCTTCTTTTTAAAATCATTTCATGACACGAATGCATTTTAGAACTGAGTCTAAATATTCCACCATGGTCCCGCCATGACAGATTTTGTTGTATCATTGACCAGATAAATGTATATCGCATTAATGAATTTGCGCAATAACAAATGATTACAAAAGCTTGGGGTTACAGAGTTCGTGTGACCTTGAAACTATATTGCAGCATAGAGCAAAGCGCTGATTCTCTGTTTAACAATGGCATGCTTGCGCAGTAATTATTTAAACCATAAAGTATTAGATCCTTCCCATCAATATACATTACATTTTAAATGTCAGCAAGTCAGTGTTTGCTATAATTACATATGCATACCACGAAATGAGGTTTGAAAGCTAATACAAGTGTGACTGAATAAAGCTATAATGACAAAAAGAGGTGGTATAGGGGTAGTAGTATAGATGTTAGCGGTACTGGCACACCTATCTCATATGATTATGGCACACCTATCTCATATGGGTGCAACCCAGAAAACACACATATACAGGGTGACTCACATGAGCCAGCGAACCGCTCGCACCTCCCCCCACCATATGGTACCATATGAGCCCAGCCCTTCCAGCCCCTATGGTATAGGCTCACACCAGTAGTTAGTCACCATAGAGGTCATTGAGTGATAAATATCTGCGACCGTCGCTGTAAGTTCAATTTTTTTCACGCGGTTGAGGTCCTGTATAAACTGGGCAACCTTAGCGTCGTTCTTCTCGATAAAGTCGGGATCGGGACGAGCGGTTATCAATCTCATCGTAAAGAGCTTCCTACAGTAGAAAGCCCCCGTCGGCCTCTCTGTGATCCCACTCGGTCTTCCCAACCAAGGACCGTGATGCTCCTGTTCCAAGCCCAGGCAACTATTAAACCTCCCGTTCGCACTATAGTCGCCGTCTTCAAGCCCCTCCACCCCCGCCCACCCCCAAGCCACCGTCTCCTTATACTTCTTCTGATCCTTGTGATACACCTGGTTATACACCTCAGCCCTCCCCAGGTCCTCAAAGGAGCACAACCTGAAAACGCAGTCGACAAACACGCCGATGGTCGCCACTGGACTGTGGTGCAACCCCAACAGAACCTGAGGCTTATACATATTCGGAATCACTCTCCCAGGACTCCGAGTGTAGGGGAACTTTATCTCGAGCAGCACAACCTCCTCAGGATGCCCCAGACAGACAGCATCCACTTCAACCTACCGGATTGGGAGCACACAAAAGCCATCCGGAGAGTAGGCCGTCGCGCCGCCCTCAATATAGATATTATTTCCGTAGACCTTGGTGTCGTAAGCCTTCTCCAATACCGCAATTGCAACCTCCTCAAAAGTCGTACCCCAGAGGCAGGGTGCGCTAAAGTGAACACCCCCGTTGCTAGTTTTTTCTGTCAGCTTCTTGCTATAGCTGCTGAAGTAGTTTTGCCCTATGATAGAGGAGTAGTCACTTCATCCAATGCAGCCCTTCCTCGTGGTCTCCCACTGGTCCGTATTTTGTTTGATTCCAGTATGATCGTTGCAGAAAGATTTTATCGCCGCCTCCATTATATCTAACAACCCCCACTCTTCAAATGGACTATCAGGGTCATACCTTAGCAGGTCTAGGGGGCGATTCTGCCGCTTTCAAACATTTTGCTTTAATGTCACTTTTCATTTGACTATATTTCATGATCTCGACCGAAACGAGCTTAAACTCATCATCTGAGATATACCCATCTTCAAGCGCCGCCGATACAATGTTAGCAATGGTATTCAATTTGCTCTGAGCGAGAATGCGGATCTTGTCATGCTTTTTTAACTTAATGGTCAGACGCCGACTGATGAATTTTCCAGCAATTACAAGTAGCCCACAAGCGGTTCCAGTAGCACCCAACACTGTGGCAATAGGAATGGCAACTACTGTAGACATTACACCTGCACCACTTGCGCCACGACACATACCCACAGCAACTAAAGCAGTGTCTACAGCGTCCACTGAGTTTACTGCACACCTATATTTTTTGTACATAGCACCATATTTTTCAATTTCTTTCTCAAGGTATTGCTTCTTAAGACTGATCTCATTCAGCCAATAGGAGTGCCCCAGATCACATGGAGGAGGCTCCGGATTTAACGGTGCAGTCGTTGGTTGTTGTTTCATACTGTCTTTGTATACATAAGTCTATATATCAAGTTCAATTACGAGTGAAGCTACAGACCAAGTCGCCCCTCTGTTTTGTGTGGTTGTATAAAAGTTAATAACGTTGCCTTGTTCTAGCTGTAAAGACTGGTCTAAAGTTATTACAACAGCCCGTTGGTTAGCAGGCTTACTTATTCCTACCACTTGATTCGTTCCATTAAAGGGCCACTAAAATGAAAATTTCACTTTCTTTAAGATTTCCACAGTAGCAAATATGCATCAATCTAAAACCTTCTGTGCAATCCGTTTTCAAAACTATGAACTCTAAAGTGATGATATTCGCCGTCTAAATCGGATAATCTCGAGTAAACGATCTCCTTCGCGGCCATTACCCTATGACTCACAAAAGGAACCGCTCGGGAAGCCAGCGAGGGCTGCTGCGTCTGGAGAGGCTGGCGACCGAGACCCGCGTGAAGTTATTCTGTGCGAGGGTGGTGGCACTTCAATCGGCAGCTATTATTTTTGCTTCGCAGCGCACCTTCGTCGCGCATTCTACACATCATCAGATCGCTCCGATGCGCGTTCGCTGTTAGTACCCCCCCCCCCACTTGTCAGACGACTCCGCTATCATTTTGCGTTCATTTCAGCATCTTGTTGCTTTTTTCACTCGAGCGTTGGTTTTGTGGAACTTTCAAACTTTTTACCTGCGACGATAAATCTACTGTTTTGAGATACTTGAGAATATCACTGTATGAAGTTCAACTGTCACCTGTCTTCATGCCAGAGAAATGTGTTGCCAAATGGTGCTGTAACACAGCCAGTAGGGGTGTGTCAGTGTTCGCATTCCCTGAAGCAACCCACAGGCAGTGGAAGCAGTTCGTTTGTATCAAGCGAAAATGGAACCACACATTAAAAGATATGCGAAAGCCTTTCTTATGCTCTGAGCACTTCACTGGAAGCTGCATCAAGACTCAAAGAGTGCAGTGAACTCCAGCCATGGATAAAATCTATTTCCAACCACCTGTACTGGTGTGCTAGGTCCTCACTTGGTCATGCTAGTAAGGAGCTAACAGTAGCCAAATGGCAATCTGTTGCCTACCATGTACAGGATAAGCACACTGGTTACAGTGATTTATACCCTGCATGTGAGCATGACACACTTGATCAAGAGACCAGCAGGAAGAAACAATGGATTAAGCCCAGTAAGTTAATGTCATGTCAATGAAAATTAAACATTGAAGGTAGTACAAACTCAATGAACCATACTAACACTTACTGCTGGCTTTGTATGATCAGACACCAAGGCAGCTGAGAAATTGAATTGGAGGATATCATCACCAACAAACTACTGTGCCGTGACATAAGGAAACTTAGCCCCCTATATCAAACATCATCAGTTGAAGCATTTCATTCATCCATCCTCCACTTCTCCCCTAAAATGATTGTATATCCTTACATGGGTATGCTTATCAGGTAAAGTCATAATAATAACATATTTTCAATATGAAGCCAGTACCAATTCAAGTGGATGTAATTGATTATGTTTCGTTTCGATGTTTGTAGACTCTATTTGGCTGGGATGCATTTCAATTAGAACAGTTGTCGAACACAGGCAGTTAACAAGAAAGGGGAGCCAATTTATCCCATCAAGTATCCCAAGTACAAGAAAGGAGACTACATTGTCAAGGCCAAAAAAAGAGAACAAAGTTTCGGTAAGAATTTAACAATTTACTTTGTATATATATACTTACAGATCAGAGACACTAATAATAAAATATGTGATGAGTAAGCATATAATAATATAAAAATGTATTATATTATTTTCAGACTATGTGAACATCTTGAACAATTTCTTGTTCAATGAAGTTGCTGTCAACCCAAAGAAGTTTGCACATCTGCTTGATGAGTTTGATGTTCCTCCACCAATGTGCTCGTCATATGTCAGACCTGACAAAGCCACAGCTGTACTCCTACATAGTTCAAGATTTAAATGAGGAATTCATGGTGTTCACGATAGATCAGGAGGTTTAAATCCTTTATATTGTGCCACTTCACTGGGGAATCCCTTCCTGATCTGTGCCACAGCACACGCTGGTAGTGGAACTCTGATGTGCTTCCCGAGATATCCCCAACACCATTTCACCAGTTGTTTGTAAGCTGTATACCTGTACCGCCTGGAATCATACATTTGGAAATTATTGGAACATATGTTCAATAAACCAAGCTTAGTATAAACAACTTTAAACTTGATAAAGGATCAATAATCCACTCATAGCTTGTTCCCCACCATTACTGTACCTTTGTATATGTGACTGATATGCAACTCTTGAGTGCCCAAGGATTGAGACACACCCCATCAAATCCGGGGTGATGTATGATGCATGTGACAGGAGCGTCATGCAGTTCATTTGATTCATTGAGTGTCAGCCATCACTTTTTTACCTGAGGGATTTCCTGACAGCACACACATTCTGTGGCGGTGAGCATTTGCGTGCAGTGAGAGCAAGTACACCTGAAAGAATACAACAGCATATGTCACATTATTATGTTTCAACAGTACTTTTTCAAATATTTTAAGATTTCTCAAAGTGTTCTGATATAACATCTTTGTCATTGATGGAATCTAATTGTGGAAAATGTATTCAACATGTCAAATGGTCTTAGCTATGGATAATTGTACATACTTTAATAAAATAACCTTTCAGCATTTTACTCATAGCAACGCGTAACCCCTATCTAAACGGTAAACACCGAAACGTGAATGATTATCTAAACAAAATGCTCGGTAGCTGAAGGGAAAGAGCCCAGTAGAGCTGTAAATATCAATAGACTATACCGTCTATCCATGTCGTCTTTGAATATGATGCTAACCGATAGTATTTAATCAAGGTTAGAGACGGGCGCTTAATGACCTCAATCAGGTTTAATCAAATTACAATGTGTGATAATCGCGTGATCGGATCAAAATTGTTTATTTACCAGGAATCGATGCACAGCTGCAGTCGATTTTCTTCTTGTGGGTCTTCCTCTGACGGCTCCGCCCACATCAATGCGCCGGGATCCTCTTCGTGCTCCGGTTCAAACTGATACAGTTTAATCTCAGGTTCTTTATCAATTTGATCTGTTGACTCTGACGGAGCATTGCAGTCAATTTCATCCTCGAGGTAAACCGCAAATTCATCGAAATCGTCGTTAAAACTATCCGTATCGCTCAAACACTCCTCTGCGGACGCCATTGTCGCTGTGAACCCGGTCAACTCCTTTTGTGATGTCACACTCGCGCGACCTTGACCCCGCCAGTTTGCGCAGCACGGCGCGACAAGTGCAACTTTAAACTCTAATAACTTCGTTATTTGTCCGACTACACACCTCAAACCTTCACCAGAGCATTTCTCATGCACGAATCTTTCGGTATATGGAATAAAAAAAAATCGTTTTAGTGGCCCTTTAATAACAGGAACGACTGCTATAGGACCAGCATCAGCACCAACACCCGAAGACAACCCCATACGAATGATCTTGCCATTACATAACATGGTATATCCACAGCTTGAGTCTTGTGAGTCTTGACCCCTAGCCCCATGGCCAAACGACCACTCATATCCTCTCCGAAGGGGGCCACTTGCTTCTGCCCATATAGTAATGAGTGGTTTCGTCTTTTCATCTACGTATCGTCTCAGGTACCTGTTCTGCTGTCTATATTCAGCATCAATATACTTTTTATGAACAGCATCCTTCGGTGAAATCGGGTCTCCCAACTCAACGATTTTATTATCTTCCATTTCAAGGTCTCCAGTCATAGTACCGCCACTTTTATCCATTTTTTTTTAGTCACCAATAGATACATAGGTCTTTGTGGCATATTCCGATAGGTCAGCACCCTGAACAGTGCTTACCGGTTTTTGCCTAGGTCCATAAATACTCGTTTTTATTGACATCTTGTAAATTTAAGAACAACGCTAACAGGTAAGTCGTGGTTATCTAATTGCCTTCCTTTATTATCGCGTAACTGAACCTTTAACTCATGCACTGTTCCACTAGTGACACGCTTACAGACAGGATTAGCGATGTTCGTGGTTATAACATCACCGAAAGAGCCACCCTCTAAGCCAACAACTTCAAGAAGCGTAGTGGGTGCACCATCTAGCATGTTGTGTGTGGTACTGACTTTATCGAGGTGAACATAAATTGTGTTAAAGATGCTAAAGTTGATGGGCCGGTCACCTATGTAAGTACCTGAAGGTATCCACCCCCCAATGAGGCCGTCAAGACCCAACATTGTTAACACTCCGCCTGTTATGTGCGCACCCACATTGTCTGGAACTGTTAGGGTAATAACCCCATTTACAGCATCAACCTCCAAACCGATACCTAATGGTGTAATGTGCTCCTGAAGAAGGCTAAAGCTCCAGAGGCCTGGTTTTAATGCAGCATATCCTCTCTCTTCTGAAGTCCTTGACCGCCATGCAATGCTCACGTCTGATTCTAGATTGTACCAGCCCACAGTATACGTGATTGACCTTAGGCCAACACATAGATCGCCCGCAGTGTTGTCAATAGGTTTTTTGCAGGGACACACAGCGCCGCCGCTTTGAACATTTAACAGAGTGTGATACATAGCACTATGAATAAACAAGCCTTTAGTTTCAATAGAAAAGCTACCCCATATGGTGCGGGCGGGGTGTATCCAGCCACATATGGTGTGGGAGATAAACTAACCCGACAAACAATTCAAGTTGTTCACAATGGTGGTACATTCACAGCAAAGTTTCCTGATCTTTTCAGTAACTATAAGGTGCCGCCGGTAACAGCGGACAAAGAAGTAAAAGACTGGTTGACAAATCCAATGCAGTTTTGGCAGAACCAGTTAAACTTTGCAGTGTGGTGTGCATCAGCCGGCTGCGGCGTGTCCTCCCAGGACCACCTCAAGGCTGGGATTCCACTCGTGAAAGCTCTCTACACCTTTCACCTTTATTACACAGTGCGTCGCCTATTAGCAGAACTGCAAGTGCCTCTACCTCAGGATCATGCCTATGACCCCTATAACAATACATATGACAAGAGGGCATATGAGAGACTCTGCACTAACTTTGGTGTTCAACCAAACACAGACTGGCGCCAGAAGGCAACCGTAGCTAATAGTGGCCTTGGTATCTTATATGCACATGATGCGTAATGTTACGGGAGTGTCGTCAAGGTTGCTGGTCGAAACGTTCGTTATGACCCTACACGGATGGCCTTTGAGTCGGAAAAGGATACAAAGCCAGGTTTTGCTTACGCGAAAAAACCTACAATCCTTTCAGGAGAGAATGGGTGCTGTTTTACATCTAGCACAGGGACCTGAAGCAGACGAGGCCTGGAGTACCTTCATACTGGACACGTCCGAGGGTTTTACACAAACCGGCGTTGAGCGAATTAACGACAGCATCAGGACCTATGTATGGGCCATTCTTGAGGCTCAGGCGCAGACCCGCTCAGAGATACTAGGTGTTGGAACGTCCTTTGATGCTCAAAAGCAATTTCAGGACAACGTTGAGGATGCCATCAACTCCCCAGTGGATATTCCGTCATCTATCCGACGGTATCAGAACGTCCTCCAGAATGCCTCTTCAAAGGTTGATTATGTGTTTGGAACGGGCCTGTACATGGCTCCGTCTGATATGAGCCTCGCCATTGGAAACTTTGCTGGGTACAACAATCTGATTACTATCGCAACTGAGGAGCAGCAGATCGGCAGCAATACTGATGTCAACGCGGTTCCGGTTGTTCCAGATAGAGAAAGCTTTGACACTCCGCCAGATACAGATACAGATATGGAACTCTCCTCCCCAGGGCCCGCCCCTATGGCCGAGACCGGTCTGCGTGGGGCGCACGAGGATGAGAAAACGCTCTTATTATAGGCGGAATCGCTATAGGCTTAGCTGTGCTTTGGTTTGCTACGTAGTAAGTCACGGAGTATCAGGAGGATAACTCCCCCCACCGCCACAGCTGCGGCCCATACATGTTCTGCCATCCAACCAGCCACCTTTGCAGCTGATGTAAGCAGCCATGATACGATGGAGCCAATGATTCCAGGAAGGGAGGGCAGCTGTTGCCTTACCGGCTAAGCCCTTCAGGACGTTTGCCAAGGAGTTCAGCTGTTTTTTAATCGATTCCTTTACACCGGGCTTATCAGCTGGCGTCGGCGTTGGTGCCGGGGTTCGACTAGTGCTCCCTCTGCCCGTCAAAGCAACTACATGGGTCGAGATTGCCAATCCAATCGCAGTGAGTATGGAGGCGATTGTTATACCCTGCTCTCGGAACAGAGTGCGTACACGCTCAGCTAGCGTTGTGTCCTCGTTAAAAAGTCTGTTGATCGTTTCCCTGATGCGGTTAATTTGGGTTCGCAGACGTTCACGGTTTACAGAGGCAGCCTCAACACGGACACGCCGCAGGTCCTGCAGCTCTGCAAGCTCATTTGCTTGGAATCTCCATGCTCGACTATCACCCCTCCCTTCCTTCTCCAGGCTTTCCATTTTAGCTTCCCGTTGGGCTATATTCCTTTCTATCTCAGTTATCTTAGCTATGTTATTGACCAGCTCACCCCTCCGGGTCTGCATAGCCTTATCGAGCCCCATAAGCTCTCTGAGTGGTAGTTCATTGTCTGTTTGTGTGCCTAGGTCTTCTATGGCGTTATGAACACCCTCTATGAAGCTTGTTTCTTCCACACCACCTTGCTTTGTCATGGCTTCGGGGCAGCTCATTTCTAACTTTTGGAGTGCATCTTCCGCTTTAGCAGCAGCTTGCTCAACGCCATGTAGGGCTTTTGCTGCCATTGTGGATAGTTCAGGGGTCACTCCAAGAGCCCGAGCAAGCTGTGTACCACCGTAATCTAGGATACTCCTAGGAGAGAGGAATTTGTTTGGATTGTTCTTCCATGTAAGAAGCTTCCATTCTCGGCCCCACTTAACCCAAAGGTCACCTTGTTGAGACGATCTAAACTTCAGAGTGGCCTGCAGCCCATGCTTAGACACTGCCTTCTCCCACCTCTTAACTAAGACTTCAGTTTCTTCTTTGGAACCCACCTGATCTTCTGTTAACCCCGCAGGCATTTCAGTAATAGCCCAAGGTGGACTAATCGTACTCGACGTATCTAAAGTTTCGTCAATGAGGTTAGTCTCCTCATCATCAAAGTTAGCGTCATTCCTCTCCTACCCCCCCTCCTCCTCTGGGTCATCAAATGCTGGGTTATCAAACTCCATGTCTGTGTGTTAAAGATATAATTGTAATTAAACATTCAACATGACGAGTACTTACGGACGCAAACTAAACCCACACCGCCGGATACGCGAACCCCTTGGGGTAAAGGGCGTGCGACAATCTGTATGCGTTACAAACAATCCAAGCACTATTGACCAGAACCAACAACTGCTGGTTCACTTCCCCAATCTAGGCGCAGACGACGTCATTGTTCCAGGGACAGCACGGCTGGCCTTTACAATCACGCTGACCTCGACTGATGTTAACCGCAGCGTTGTGCAAAACCTGGGCCGCGCCGTGGTTAAGAAATTGACAATCAAGATTTCTGGCAATGAGGTCATGTCTATTGATGACAGCGATGTGTACCACTGTTACCACGACTTGTGGCGGACTGCACAGGAGAGACAGGGCCTCCAGTATCAGGGCATTGACACATCAGATGACAGAAACGCAACTAAGATACGAGTGGGGGCAGGAGACAAGGATGAGGCGGAGGAAGAGGACAAGGCGGTAGCCGATGTTTATAGTAACAGGTTCTACGTTCCGCTTGATTTTGAACTCCTCGAGAGCCACATGCCATTCTACCATAGTGCGCTTAGTGACAGACTTGAATACTAGCTCACATTCAACGACTTCAACCGTGTGATTCACGCAACAGGCGACACCGCTGACATGGTTACCCAAACAGAGTTGGCCCGCTTGATACGCACCCAGTACACAAGTCGGCTCTCGATTTTGTATGACCGTGTGCTTCGTCACAGGAAGCTTGTATACAATAAAAGAGATACACTGTGGAACATCAACCTGAACGTGCCGGCTCGCAGCATGAAGGGCATCCTACTGCTCTTTGAAGACCTGACCAACGCCTCATACGCCACGAAAACAGAAACGTTCTACAACCCAAAGATAACAAAGGTCGAGGTGACCATTGAGGGCATCCCCAATCAGCTCTATGCCCAGGGCATGCGTGACTACCAGCAGTGGGACGAGGTGAAGAAGGCCTGTGCAGCAACGAGTAAACGAGACCCCAGTGTAGCAATAGCATTAAAAGACCTGTCATTGTCAGACGTTTCCCTAGGTGAGTACCTAACCACCAAGTATGCTCTGTGGCTCGACTTAAGGACGAGTGATGACGACCAGCTGCACGGTAGTGGCAGGGCTGTGGAGAATGCGTCTGAGGGCATCACCATACAGATCACAAAAAAGGCAGAGGCGGCGGGCACATTGAACGTTTATATGTATATTGTAATGGATGCACAGCTTAACATTAAAGATGGCAGGTTCGTCAGCGCAGTCTACTAAGTTTACATTTCCAGATGGTCCCTGTTCGGCAATTGTTTGTGGGCAGACAGGATGTGGGAAAACCGCATTCATCCTCGACCTACTTGAAGGGCCCTTCTTTGGTGCCTTCGAGCATATTGTAATCCTCTGCCCTACCATACGTTTCAACGAGGCCTATCGGACGCGGTCATGGGTGTGGGATGATCCAGAGGTGTACGTGGCTGATCCAGGGGAGCGGCTCCATGACCACCTGAGGGCTTTCTACCATTGTTTTAAGGG
The DNA here is from genome assembly GCA_034190875.2 of Urechis unicinctus. NCBI lineage: Eukaryota > Metazoa > Annelida > Polychaeta > Xenopneusta > Urechidae > Urechis > Urechis unicinctus. The sequence goes on from CM067354.1 coordinate 10,304,807, forward strand.
CGAGCCCACCCTGTACATTATTGATGACTGTTCGGCAACAAAGGCCCTAACCAAGAAGAAAGACATGTTATCCAAACCGGCCTTTAGCAGCCGCCATGCGCAGCAAAGTGTCTGGGTCCTCACCCAAAAGTACAACTCTTTAGACTAATGGAACTGTATAGTAAACATGACTCATAATCAGCGAGCATGTGAAGCCCAAAACGATTATGTTTCAATTCACAGTTTTCAGCCTCCTTATCCACGCTCTAAGGCTGCACTCAAAGCACTCCAAGTGCGTAATGAATATGACCGTACATACAAGGAGATGTTGGCTAGATTAAAGGCTGGGGTGCGTGCCACCCCTGTCCCCACTGCTGCCCCACGCAGACCAGTCCCTGCCCCACGCAGTCCTGTCCCTGCCCACGCATCCCCACAACCCAGTCCCCAGTCCCCACAGCGCGTCTTGCCTTCAAGAAGACTAAGTGGGCTGTTAAAAACTATTTGCGTGGATGGGTGATGAACGTTCCTGAGTATCACCACCTTAGCTCGGACCTTATGATGTTCTTTAAGGGCATGCGTCAGAAGATGCATAAAGTTTTGACTGGTGAGCTGGATGAGCTGGGTGGAATCAAGTGTCAGTTTGCCCTTAAGGTAAGACTCTCCAAGCACGCCGATGATGACAGCACTGAGTATTTTGAGCCTGTATTGCGTAATAAGCAGCAGGTGGTTCTCTCCCTAGAAGATATTAACGATGAGCTGGACCAGTGCAATGCTAATATCCAAGAGCGGTTGGAGAAGTGGACCAACCAAGGTTCTGGCTGGGAGTTTCAGGCGGTCACAACTCTGTGGATTGATATTGCCAACTACCTGCCATTGAAAGGTGGCTCCTACCTGAAACTGCCGAGAAAGCTGGCGGTAAAGAAGGCAATTAGAAACGTAAAAAACACAAACGACCCACACTGCGTTCTATATTCCATTGAAGCGGCTCTGCACCCGGTTGCCAAAAACCCGCAGCGACCGTCGAAATATAACATTAAGCCGCTCTTAAGACTCTTAGAAGGAAAAGGCGTGGACTATCCAACACCTATCTCGCAGTTTGAGAAGATAGAAAAACATGCTAAAGTAGGCGGCTTGAATGTCTTTGGCTGGGATGGAAAGTCCACCATCGTTCACCGTATCAGCAGACAGCCTGGTCCATGTATAAACCTCATGCTGATTGAGGAGGACGGTAGGTTTCATTACACGCAGATCGAAGACCTGAACCGCCTGCTGTATGACCAGAGTAAGTCAAGCACCGCAAGTTTTTCTGGGAGCGATGCTTGCATGGATACACCACTGAGAAACTGCTCCTGGCGCACAAACCTGAGTGCATGGGTATCGGGCAGACTGCTGTGCGAGTTGACATGCCTGAGGAAGGGAAGAACATATTATTCTTCCAGAACTGGCAGAAACAGCTTGCCGTCCCCTATCTTATCTATGCCGACTTTGAGGCGCTCACAGTGAAGCTTCCGGGACCTGCGCCTAATCCTGGTAAGAGCAACACGCAGAGAACGCAGGAGCATGAGCCATGTGGTTACGGCTATGTGGTTGTCCGATGTGATGGGCAGACAGAACCCCCTGTGGTTTATAGAGGAAGCGATGTTGTGGAGAAGTTCTTCCAGGCTCTGCAGCAGGAGGAGCAAAAGATCAAAGCAGTTCTGTCCAAGCCTGTCCCTATGCGGATGACTCGGGAGGATAGAAGGGCACATAAGGCTGCAACTCACTGTCATGTGTGCAAGAAAAAACTGGGCTGTGACCATAACGTGTGTAACCTGAAACTTCGGCTGAGTCCCAAGACAACACCCATCCCTGTGGCGTTCCATAACCTGCGGGGCTACGACTCCCATCTCTTGATGCAGGGTATAAGCAAAGTAGAGGGCAATATCAACTGCATCCCAAATAACATGGAGAAGTATATCTCCCTGTCGGTCGGACTGTTGCGCTTCATTGAGAGTGCACAGTTCCTCCTAGCCTCGCTCGAAAAGCTTGTGTCTGCTAACAACCCAGATGCCTTTGCTGTGACGGCGGAATACGAGCCAGATGAAACAAAGCGGCGCTTGCTGCAGCGTAAGGGAGTGTATCCCTATGAGTTCATGGATGGCTGGGATAAGATTGATGCTCCACTGCCGCCGATCCATGATTTCTACAGCAAGCTCTCTGAACAGGGTATATCTGCTGCAGACTATGAACACGCCCAGAAAGTGTGGAACGCGTTCGGTTGTAAAAACATGGGGGACTACCATGACCTTTACTTACGCACGGATGTACTGCTCCTGGCCGATGTGTTTGAAACATTCTGCAAAACCTGTCTTAAGCAATACGGGTTGGATCCGGCCCACTACTATACCAGCCCAGGTTTGTCGTGGGATGCGCTTCTTAAGAGCACAGGGGTGGAACTCGAGCTTCTCACAGATTAAGCACCTGTTTATTGAGAAGGGGCTGCGCGGTGGGATAAGCATGGTATCACATCGCCATGCTAAAGTGAACAACCCATACGTGGAGGGCTTTGAGCAGGATAAGCCAGCGAGCTTTATCCAGTACCTCGATGCTAACAACCTGTATGGGTGGGCGATGAGCCAAGCCCTACCTACTTCGGGTATTGAGTGGGTGGAACGGCCTGAGAACCTAGAGATCCAGGACCATCCCGATGATGCTGAAACGGGGTATATACTTGAGGTTGACTTGGAGTATCCTGCTGCGCTTCATGACGAACACAACGATTACCCCCTAGCGCCGGAGCGGCTTCTTGTGCAAAATGAGTGGTTGTCAGACTACCAGAAAGATCTCCCTAGGTGCATTGGAGCACCGGAAATGGAGTTGAAAAGCTGGTGCCCAACCTGCGGAACAAGGAGAAGTATGTGGTACACTACAGGAACCTCAAGCTATATCTGTCTTTGGGGTTGAGACTCACCAAGATTCATCGTGCGCTTGTCTTTGACCAGAGTCCATGGATGAAGCCTTACATAAGGATGAATACAGATCTGCACAAGGCCGCCAACAGCGACTTTGAGAAGGATCTCTATAAACTTATGAATAACTCTGTCTTTGGTAAAACGATGGAGAATCTCCGGAGGCGAGTCGACGTCAAGATTGTGCGCTCATCGAGAAAAGAAAAAATACGTAGGCTTGTGGCCAGCCCCGCCTATGCTCGACAAACAGTGTTTGACGATGATCTAGCTGCCCTGCATATGCACAAGACTCGCTTAGTGCTGAACCGCCCGGTCTACGTTGACATGTGCATTCTGGACCTCTCCAAGCACTTGATGTATGACTTTTACTACAATACCATGAAGGCTAGATATGACTGTAATATTAACCTGCTTTACAAAGACACAGACTCGCTGCTGCTTGAGATTCGTACCACTGACGTCTATGCTGATATGAGGGAGGATGGGCATCTCTTTGACACTAGTAACTTTGACCCTTCTCATGCCCTGCACAGTGATAAAAACAACAAGGTTCTGGGTAAGATGAAGGATGAGTGCGCTTGCGTGCCCATCAAGGAGTACGTTGGTTTGCGCCCTAAGATGTACTCTATCCTGATGTCTGATGAGGGCGAGATAAAAGAGCTAAGGGTGTGAAGAAGGTGGTGGTGAAGAAGCATCTACGACACGCTCAGTACGTGGAGTCACTGTTCGCCCAAAAGCAGTTTCGCCACGGAATGAACATGCTCAGGAGTGACTGCCATAAAATATATGGGCTCCACGTTAACAAAGTGTCTCTTTCCCCCTTTGACTCAAAGTGGTGGATAGCTCCAGGTGGTGTAGACACTCTGGCCTATGGGCACGCGTCGATCTGTTGAACATATGAGAGCTGAGGTATAGAATGAGCACCGATGAACATATTGGGGTGGCCGAGCTGCAAGCAGGTGTGGAACATATATGGGCGAAGAAGGTGGACCTTGAGATTGAGGTGAGGGATTTGGAATCAAAGTATGAGGACCTTTTGGAGCGCGCGAGTCGTTTAGAAGAGCTTATTCCTCAGGGTCCTGGTGTAGAAGAGAAGGCGAGGGAATTGGAATCGATGTATGAGGACCTTTTGGAGCGCGTGAGTTGTTTAGAAGAGCTTATTCCTCAGGGTCCTGTTGTAGATGGCTGACAATGCTGTCGCCCTCTTTAGTGGGCCTATACCATAGGGGCTGGAAGGGCTGGGCTCATATGGTACCATATGGTGGGGGGAGGTGTGAGCGGTTCGCTGGCTCATGTGAGTCACCCTGTATATGTGTGTTTTCTGGGTTGCACCCATATGAGATAGGTGTGCCATAATCATATGAGATAGGTGTGCCAGTACCGCTAACATCTATACTACTAGGGTACATAAGTAAAAGGCGCTTTAAAGGCACTCACGGTGCTTAGCAAACAGTCCAGCGGGCACAGTGTGGCCTCAAAACATGTCATTGACTATAAGCAAATATTTTTGAAGTACTTCGAAGAAAACACAAATAGCATGCCTTGTGGCTTTGCTTGCGTCATCTGATCATAATAGCCTATGCCTCTCCAATTACGGGGGTGTATGACCCCAAGCGGTGAATTGTGCTCCACGAGACAACAACCATTGCTAGCGGCATGGGTTAGTGCCGCCTCTTTTAAAAAATACGTCTGATGGCTGCATCGTCGCTTTGCCCAACCAAGCCGTCACTTTAGCCACAACAAAAAAACCCACAGATTTAACACGTTTTAGATCGTACATTGCTATGTTTATCGGATGATTGCAATCAATTATATCAAGTCATTTACGCTGCTAATACTACCCTAATACAAAACCATACGCATCTGCTAATTATATTTGCTATTGCTGATGTCATAAGCCTAAATTATTTACAGTCGGGTCGGTCAAATTGTCAGTTATGATATCACAGATTATGATAGCTTGTATATAGTTTAAACGTGTACATTATCGCATGATCAGTATGCAATTAACTGCTATGAAATGTTAGACTATGTTACATCTATAACCTTTTTCGTGGTCCTGACGGTGAGAATGAAAATCAAATTAAGGCCGATACCGAAGCCAGAAATGAAGGTGTAGCCATCAATGATTTTATCATCATTATTCCTTATTAACATTTGTTGCACATGAACAATGGTTGCTTGTTGTCCATTTGATATTCATCCAACTATGAGGAATATTTGTTTTGTAAACGGCACACATGATGCATATAGAGTAATGTCGGACATACAGTCTTTTAATGCTCTCCATATTCTACCTTCACATTTTCCGAATAGTTTCTTAAAGCTAAGAAGTCTTTGCGACCTATCTCGAGGTTGTTTGCAATAATTTTGGGTAAATCTCATTTTGTTGCTTTTCATTATGCTGTTGATTTTGTGGTTATGTATTTACGATTCCCCTATAGTGAAATAGCGCCTAAGCAAACTGTAACCTGTCTATAACACTCGCTCACTCCGATTTTACAACCATGGTACAGACAGCCATATTCATTGCATGAATTCCCAATCTAACTGCGTTTGTCATAAGCGAATTGCAACATTGGTCCTCGTTACATGCGGCTTGCTAAGGGGACGACTCGAGGCGTATCAATATACGATCAACTTTGAAATTGCTCTCTCCGCTTATATATGAATTCTACCCAAGGAAGAGACACAGGAAAGAGTTATCCGGGATATTAAGCAAATGAAGCGCTAAATAAAGGCTGGCATATTAGAGCAATGCAGTAGTCAACTAAAATTTAGGGGACTTTATCGTTAGGGCATTTGATGCATCTGATGTCTCACAGTTCATTTGAATGTACAAGATTGGAAATGTCCAATCTGCCAATCCCATGTCGATGTGACAAAGTGCGTTAAGACATACATACCTGATAGGCAATCCCCTGAGAACTCACATGCAAAGTTCAATCAGGAACGTTTGCTCTCAGGGACATAAAGACATCCAGCGGCTCACTCATTCCTCTATGGATTATAACGGTGCTTGCCGCCCGTGATTAAATGCATTAAACATAATTGGATCTTCTTTACAATTGCAAATCGACAAGCCAGTACACTAGGCCCTTTTCTGATTAGCATGTAAAGGCGTATCATTGATGTTTTTGTATAGAATAGAATTGTATTGTTATTCATGATAAGTCTACTATGTAGGTAAATCGATACCAGGTTGTTGGTTTACACATTTATATACCATAAAAATAGTAGTACTCGTCCGCTTAGAGAACTGATATAATGCATGTATTTGCCATTTTAACGGCACGAAAGCACAAAAGGGCTTGTCAAGAGAATTTAGCAGTTATAATTTAAGCAGTCACTTATCTCTAGAATATCTTGCTGCTCTAGCTTTGCAACGGAATTTGCTGGCCGATAAAATGATTCCATGATCTAAATGATCATATTGTACTAAACGGAACCGGTCAGTATGTGCTGCCAACAAAATTGTTGTGCCTGAAAGAATAAACGAAAAGTAAAAACGGGTTTAATCTTCGTTGTTATTGCTTTGAGTATCGGCTCATAACAACGGCAGACGATAATCGAGTGGAAACACCACATGCTATACTTGTCGTAGTGAGGTTATCACCCACGGAATATTGCATTGGTCCATCATAATGGCTGCCCAAAAAGGCAGCAATTGATGCTTACCATACAACAGTGCATCAACGAATATCGTCTAACACTGAAGATGTACATCAATCGTGTATATATCGGAAACACATATGTGAAAAACAACGCATAAGTCTACAGTGCTACAGTATTGCTATATATATATAAAGGCATATATATATGTATAGTATATATATATATATATATATATATATATATATATATATATATATATATATATATATATATATATATATATATATATATATATATATATATATCTATATATATATATATATATATATATATCTATCTATATATATATATATATATCTGGTTATATATATATATATATATATATATATATATATATATTGCTATATATATATATATATATATATATATATATAGGTACATATATATATGCACAGCGAAGTCACAATGCCGCTTATAATGTTTGAGCCTGCATATGCGATGATGAATGAATCCTGGCTTTGCACGAAGGTGATACAATCATTATTGTTATTCCAAGCGATGATTACGTGGCATTTTGTTATATTTACGTTGATGTACTAGCAGTACCATTTGTCCCATGGTTGCTGTATGACCTAACGATCCCAGTAGGCTCTCAATTCATAGTAGCATCACTGGTTTTGATTTAATTCGTCCGTGAGCAAACCACAATTCCTGTGGGGTCTCCATTTCACGCATGTTTACATAGCTATTATTATTATTACCTCCAGCATATTTTGTCAGATTTGGCACTTGGAATATCCTATTATTAGGCCTAGGTATTTGGCTATATGTATAAATGATTTTTTATGGTGGTCAAATCATCCGATAGTTTCCTAACAACAAAATTCAACCAGCATTCGGTGGAACAATATTGTAACGTGCGTTATCATCTCAGTATCAGCTATTTTGTTGAGCACAAGACCAGGTAGCAACTCTCAACTAATTAATGTTCCCGGATTACATTGCACCAACCATTATGGCGTCGGAAGTAACCGCAATGACCTCAATCACGGGTCGAATTTGTTTCTATGTTCTTCTGAGCATCCTGAATAACTTGCCCATCCAGAAGATATTCAATAATATATCAATTCGGGGTTTTAATATTTCGGTTCGTCACAAAGATTTCTACCGAAACAAAGATCAATTATACAGTGTAAACAAGCAAGAGTGAGCCTGAAGCTTGTCTTATAATTTTTTTTATTAAACAGCTGCCATAATAACTGCCTGTACCTAACATGACTACCACGTAGAAGAGGGCAGTTGATCAATAGTTAGGGCTCTATGGAATAGTAAATAGCCATGGGTTGTGTTATCAGCAGAACATTCAAACAGGGCACAATCTATTGACCACGAAACCTGCACTTCTGTGGTCTCTCAGCAGATTTATATGCTTACAGCTGCTAACGCAATCAGCGCAGGTGATTTTAGAGTCCATGTAACTATAGGATTCCGAAAGCGAATTATGTACCGAAACATCCCATGTTGCTCATAAAGGCGGGAATGTCGTTCCCATTATTATTCACAACACGTTTAACGTTATAACATTAGAACAACTTATTCATTTCCCTGTAGATTTTGCAGCTGCTTCCAGACGTTGATCAACATAGTCATTAAAATCAAACTTGTTTCTTATCTTTTTTTTCATAGTTGTTTCCACCGCCTACATCAATGCGGCTTGCTTGAACTTATGCCACCTCAAGATTGAGCACAGGCTGTATGGACGGATTGACAGAGTTGCATGGATAACCTGTAGATATAACAGAGAATTGAAGCAATAAGTATGGTATATGTCTCAGGCAACGTAGTCATATAATATAATTTCCACTGCAGACGCATTATCAATGCGATCGAATGGCAGCTGTATCAAAAGCCATATGATAACAATTTTATCGATACATTTCGTTTGACTGAACACCAATGTTCCTGGGGTCGTCTCAGGTACCACACGTAGAACACATCATTTCGCATGCAGCAGATGTGGTGTGATGACGCACCCTGCATTGTACCAGTGTGTGCTGAGCATCGATGTAATATTTTGTACAATTCATTAGCACCATTTAAGTTCTCGTTTATTTTTTGATTTTGCAAATATCGTTCTAACAGTCGAGTAAAGTATCTAAGTATGTTCAATATATACGGAGATACGTAAGATCTTCGATATTGAGTTAATAGCTCCAACTCTGCCATTTATTTGCGTTCTGAATGATAATAAAATTATAATCAATGAAGTGTAGGCTTTATACTGCATCTAAGCAAAAATGGAAATTTACAAGTAATCGAACAAACACAGACTCAAGGCTGACGTTTATATGAAATGCAAATGTCTGCGTCGTCAGCCATCTATGTTTTGTTCTCATTGAGCATCGTCGATATAAGAAATGTTAACGAAGACTCAAGCGAATGAGCTGTCTCTTACTGGGGTATTCTTCTGATGACGTTGCAGTTCACGTAAACGCCCATTGCTTATCATCGTAATCAAAACTCACAAACCGTATTTCACAATAAAGCGACCTATAGATTTTACGTCGAGTTTTGCTGAGCAGGATATTTGTTTAGTATGTTCGTTTATCACACAATTGTCTGTTTACCAGTTGATTTGAAATTAAGTTGCAATTCAAATAATGCCATATTGAATGAGGCACATTGTAAGATGCATATTTGAGCTCTGAATGACTAGATCGTCTTTCAAAAGCGCACTGAAACTTTGTTGCAATCCCCACTGCTAGGTAAGTCTTCGCCGATAAGCATTAGTAATTTTGGAACACCGATGTTCAAAATTTACGTGCGAAGTGTTGTAAATGAGGAACCCGGTAATTTACATGATGATACAGTAGGCACATTTCAAGGTTGATTGGAATGATAAATGCAATTTGGCGCAGATCGTATCATGCCATCACCGCTTGGGGAGGCAGGTAAAATAGTCAGTTATTATTGCTATTGTTAATGCCTATGAATTAAAAATTGTAGAAATAGCCTCAATGACTTAAGGCAATCAAGAATCTCCAGCTGTCTTCTATGTCAAGTTAAAGCTCTTGTATTCATGAGTGGTCTGCCTGCTTGTCAAATGATAACTGTGGTACTTTACCATTCCATTCCAAACAGCATAACTATAATTTGATAAATTTCAATTGCTAGGGGATCAAAAATGTAAATTATGCGTGTGTAACTCCTGGCTTTCCCCATCAGTAGCTGCATATATATAGTACAAGCAGAAGTTGACTGATTTATGTTTAATATTCGACCGAGTTTAATCAAATTATTTCCCAGGAAGACCTGATTTAGTCTAGCCTAGTGCTCCAGTGCGAATCGATAACTCATTTTACGTTGTTCTAAGAAAACGCCAATTAAATTGCGTTAAGTATTGGTTCTGTGTGATTTTTAGTATGAATATGTGGCTGTATAAAGGGCGCATATTGTAACGTAAGAGTGAGATTCAATGGAGTTCACCCACTGAACAAGAACTGAAAAATTATTGGCGCCTGATTTGTAAATATATCTATGCAAACGTACCTGATGTTCAAATACTTATTCATTTTACATCTTAACGTATATAGTTATGAATGATAGCATCTTGCTTTTATAGGTACAGTCAAGCAAGGCCTCGTTTTGAGGGAATAACTTGTTGCATCACCTAGAAACTTGCGATGCAGTGTCACACCTCAATGATTCAGATTTACAACGCCATAAAACGTGAACTACAAGGATGGAGTGAATGCTAATGTTCTGCAGATAAGCTTTGACATGACGCAAGAGGCATTAACACTGATCAAACCCAAAGCATAAAGCTTCACTAGCGATCGCTCTTATAGCAGCGTACTGACTACGACGCACACTGTTTCCTAATAAACGCGTCAAACATCAGCTGAAGACGTAATTTTACTATCTTTCATCGAGCAGATTTTCCTTTGAAATCCTTCTTATGAGTTATCTAGACGATATGTTGCATGCATGTCGCACCTTGTGCAAATATTAGCTACAAATGTTCTACATGAATCATTTAGTTACGGGTCATCATGGTATGCTGCCTACTGACATTAAAGTCGTGCTTCACTATCTTATTATACTACATACTTCTCTGAGAGCTTTTGGTATAGTCAAGGCAGGTAATCGAGTGGAGCCGATTTTGTTTGGACGCAGATATTTAATTAATCATAATTATATATATATATATATATATATATATATATAGATATATATATATATATATATATATATAGATATATATATATATATATATATATATATATATATATATATATATATATATATATATATATATATCTCTATATATCTATTTATATTTCTCTATATATATATATATATATATATATATATATATATATATATATATATATATATATATATATATATATATATATATATATATATGCTATATATATGTATGTGTTTATATGTGTGTACATTCTGCTGCGTCTGTCAATATCTATGCCCACCCATACGTGATGCAATACTTACTTTAGCGAAATAATGTATGTTCAATTTGATGAACCAACACAGTTTAACAGCGCCGAAAAAATACATCAATAACGCAGCGTCTTCAAACAAGAGTGCCTGACGGAGACGCTCTGTGAATTCCTCCTGATGCTAAACCACGGTCACTGGTTGTGTAACAAACCGCAATGCGTATTGAATGTAGCCGTCTGATTGAGCAGGCATACGTCATTCATCACCAGGAGCTTTTATGGAAGTTTAATTGAACCGTAGACGTCGGGTTTTTAATGTTTAGGTGTGCGTGTCAGTGTTCAAACCAGGTTACATGTCTGATGAATGCTTGGAATATTTCCCACAGTTGGACAGGCGGTTAATGAACCACATTTGAAGAAACATTTGAGAGTTAAAGCAAGAAAATGTTTTTTATATCGTCTGTTTATGTGACCTTAGGGTCATTTTATGTGCTTGCTGATAACATTATGTTTTCGTATCAACCCTTGGCGATAAGTCAGGGCTAATTCATCGAGTAGTTACGATTGGTCTTTTTATGGTTTGTCTTCTGAACCAACGTAGTCGGCTCTACTTGCCCCAGTTGCACAGTGTTTAGGCGCCCTCTAACCTCTATCATGGTAGAATGAGAGGGTAAGTATTCATTATAGTCAATTGAGTATATTGATAAACAAGGCAGAATGAATTGCATTTTTGCATTGAAATTCAGTAGCTAGACACTAAACCACATTAGCTCAAATGAAAAGGGTTAAGTACCGACAAGCACATAATGTAAAATAACTGGAACTGCACACAATCACATTACTGAAATCCATTTGCTAAGTTTGGTTGGCTTTGGGTGTTTTTGTATGCAGCGAAGATATGATGGGAAAGGCTAACTCAAATGGATTAGTCAAGGCTTTTATGTATGTAAAAAGGTTGATGTGATGGAGATATGGCCATTCAGAGTTTATTGTTCCAGCCATTTGATTGTCGCAGTGCGTGGCAGAAGGGTGGAATAGAGTTGATACGCTATGTAAATCTGACTTAGCTGGTCGTGTTTTGCAGAACATAAATGAATAATGCGTTTTGCTGGCGCCATTTTAAGCATAATTGTCGTCTTCAGTTTCATATGTGAAGCATCAGCCTGCCTTCTCTATGTGATATATAAGTCACTTGGTAGGCTAATTTTCCTTTTGTACTAACCAAGCACAATATAACACTAGAGACATGGAAGTCGTTACCCATGTCACATTGGTTGCCTCGTTCAATATGAATATCTACATTATCGCCCTCCTCTCAGCCGATCAGAGCTGGAGAAAAAGCTAGGTCTTTTTCCCCATATCGCCTCAAGCTCGCAGTTAGTCATGCGATAACTGCGACCGTGTCGCAGTATCACCTAGCTTCCTCCAGATATTAGAAGGTCCCTCACCATAGCCGTGCACGACGTCATATATATTAATATCACCGTCCGACTGGGGTTAAGAGCACCACAGGTCTAACATAGCAACACCATGTAGGTGTTTATTATCAGGCACGCCTTCCATCTGGAAGTCAAGGTATTATCTTATCTCCCCGCTCTCTCACTGAGACGCGAAATCGTAACATCTACAAAGGCAGATGATACCGCTGGATTGTCCGGTTTATGGGATGAGATACTCGGCAATACTGACATAACTTTATCCTGGGTTATACATGAAGGTTCATTTCATCAAAAATTGTCAAAATTATGTTTTGAAAATAAATTCATCAACCGATTCCCTACCACGTTTAGTTATCACACTCAAAAAGTCGAGTCCAATCGGTGACCCCAGTTATTCTTCTGTAATGATCGGTTTCTTATTTTGTACGGGACGTGAATTTTAAGCCATATATGGCACCCAGTAGACGCTCCAATACATCCGAGTTCAAGCCCTCCGAAAACTGCATCTATAATAAGAGGCTTTGAACGTGAATGATGAAACAATTTATATATATATATATAAGATATATATATATATATATATATATATATATATATATATATATATATATATATATATATATAATATAGAGAGATATATATATATATATATATATATATATATATATATATATATATATATATATGATATATGATATATATATATATATATATATATCTTACATATATTTATATATATATATATATATATATTTTTTATATATATATATATCTATATATATATATATATATGTATTTATATATATATATATACTGGGTGCCATATATATGATTTCGTTTTTCTAATAGTTCGCAATTATGTCTGGTGAGTTGCCCTTCCATCGGTAAGAATGATACTATCATTTAAAGTGTCTAATTTAACAATTACACTTATTTATGGATCATCAAAGCCTAGAAAGCGGAATTAAGGTCATATAATTTGCCAATATTTTCACCCATCCTGAAGCAGCGTTTGCCGTATCAAAAGTCATACACTACAGGACAATAACTTAAATAAATTAAGTGATAAAAGAGATGAAAGAAAAGCATATTGAGTTGGTAAATAGAATGGTTGAACCTGAACAATACAGCCGAAGACATTTGATCCGAATCAAAGGCATAATGGAAAGCGAAGTAAACGAAAAACTTTGGGCAACTAATGACGTTATGACGGAACCAAGAATCCGGCACAGTATGCAACTTGGTCGTCTATGGGATGTTCTTATCTAATCTTCACAAGACTAAATAATCGAAACAGGCATGAAAAGCAGGTTCTGGCTGAAACGGCTTTACATGGTTTCTGGAATATTGTTCATGTATCATACATATAATTAAACACATTTTTATGAACAAGCATAAGTTTTATGTTCAATGAAGTCAATAAATACTTAGGATAGAATGTTTTCATTGTATCATAAAAAGTAGGATATTTTGGTTTAGATCATTGTGAAAGCATTCTAGCAATCATTCCTGCAATGGATGTCAATTGTATGCGTCCTGTTTAATCCGACACGATGAGTGGCAAGGGGGTGCTGATTCATGAGTGAATGATCTACTTTGATTAAGTGTTTTTCATTTGTACAATATGAATCAGTGGGGCGCGAAGGCAGACACATACAATGGTGATATCGATAGTACAATGGAAATAGCTGTAAATCATTTGAAGGCACATTTGTTGTTTGCAGAAATATTCTCCTGATGGCCCTGGTTTGTCCCGTCCTTCGAAAGGAAATGTGTTTTCCTCATCAGAATCTACAAATGGAATCCAGTAAGACGACAGCAGTCCTACATAATGGTGACTTTGCAACACAGACATTGCAACACCACTTCTTGCAAGGCGTTTATGATTATCTGCACAGCAACGATAACGAAGGTGTTTCCCCTGACCACGGTTTGTTACAGAGTATAAGAGATTGCGTGACACAACTTTTTCAGGCAGATGATATTGCAACGAAAGTTTCGTCTGATACACGTTTAGGTCTTCTATATACTAAAATCATACATACTCATTCGTTGGTGCTCTATATACGGCAATATTAGGCACCAGAAAACGTCCCCTTATTCGAAACCGCATAAGTTGGTCGAGAAAAGGAAACATTCGTACCTACAATGCTATTTGTGTCTTCTTATCACCGTGACTGCACACATAGCCACCACTGTGCAGCCAGACGACACTATTCAATGTTCATACTAACTGCCAGTAGTAATTCATGAGCAAACAGTTTAATTGGCAATATGGTGCCTCCACTTGGACCAATTGATACTTTGATATATTGCTGCTATTGGGATATGCCATTCGCTACTATTGAATTTGTCAGCTTATAGCATTAGTTATAACAAAATCCTTATGCGTTGGATTTACTGTTGCTATTTATAGTATTTTACTTATAGCGACGTAATACATCGGGTTTGCACAAACAATCAACCTAGACATTCTATCTTGTCAAAAGAAAGGCACATTTGCTGACGTTTTATCATTTGCTGCAGCCCTCTTTGTTATGCGTAGAATGGAAATGCTGCGTGTAGCCCTCATTTAATGGTGCTGCTGAATTTCCAAGGCAATAACCATGGCTGATCCTGTAAATACAATATTCGGGCTCGAGCATTAACTGGTGCTTTTCCCTGGATCGCGCTACGTTGGCATATATGCTCAAGGTTCATTACTTGTGGTTGTCAGAATGATTTATGCGAGTTGCATCGAAGTGGATGTTATGATAAATTCCAAGATAGCAGTACTTATGTAGATGTGCACCTCCATGAGAACATAGAGGTTGAACAGTCATGGGGCTCATATATGGTGCATCTAACCTCTTTTCTGACCTAACTCATGTGCAAAACTATCGCAGCGATGAAAATGCAATGAAATATAATGTTAAGATGTGTAGTAACATCCAGGTGATAAGCTGGGTTTCGATTCTCAGAAAATCCGTATAAAGCCAATACTACATGTGCATTCCATAGGTTGGTATTTGATTTTAGTCAAGTACATTGTGATGATCGGAAACTTTAATCACTCCGGATTAACTGACGTGAACTAATAACATTGGTTTCATACGAAAATCATTAACACTTTCAGATTGTTATTGGCTACGGTTTGAAGTACGTAATCCAGGCATCGTCACCAGGTCGCCAGTTATATATTAGGCAAAATAAGAAAGAATTCAAACGCAAGCTGGAAACTTAACAGCGATTGTCAGTTAAATTATGAAAAATGACTAACTGCGTTTTGGACTGACCGCCCGTTAAACTGCAGGGCACGCAAACATCATCAACTGGAGTAAAAAGATGGTGATGATGCATATAGGTTATACGATACAAGTCCCGAAAAGTGCCTTGGATGACATACTTAAAACAGTAGTAGCAAGGACCACAGTGTGGAAACTGCCCTGCATCATAGTTGATATAATGTGTATCTTTGACGACCACAAAGTATCCAACTTCATCCGCATGGATTGATCAGCAGCATTGTTCACGGAAACACATCCAAAAGCCCATCCACTAAACTGTGATGTGCTTTAGGGGTAAGAATCAGGTCCCCTTCAGTTTATAGTGTACGTAACCACACTGAGAAAGGTTGTGCGTGATCATGGGATGTGATACCATGCCAATGTTGTTGACATGCAGCTAATGCTCGCTTACTTTCACCATTAACACCAACATATTATCCAGTGGACAATTTGGATTCAATCTGGGATAGTTAGATGAATCTTACTTAGGATATATGAACAAGTGGAAATCATCATGCATTCATTTGCTAGACATCAGGAAATAAGACCTTTACTGAATGATAAAGACACGGAACACTCGTACATGCATTTTAAACATCGCGAATCTGCTCGGAAAATGGACTATGGTACGGCATATCAAATGTACATATAAACCATCTACAGAAGTCACAACCACCAAGGCCTCTCAGATCATCGGAAGAACAACTTCTTGTCACCCCAAAGACCAAAGTGAAGTCGTTTAGTGATCGTGTATTTCTTTAGCAGCACCAACCCAGTAGAACCAATTACAAGTTGACATTCGCTTTACAGCCACACATCAAAGACAAAGCTGAAAACATCTTTTCTCGGAAGTATCTGAGTAATTCATATCGGTTTACTCCATTTTAACATTTGTTATAATGTATGTGGCAAAACTTAGATTAAACCGCCATCTTGCTGCTTACACAAAACACTACGCGACGTTTCCTTGTCATCCCTTTCAGTTGTAGTGTCGGAATTTATGGTTTCTAAGGGGCAAATCATCAATTATGGGGTCATGTTTAATTCGTCACCTTCAATGACAGCTCAGGTCAACAACATGGCTAAGACAGACATTTTCCACCTCGGCATAGCTGATAATTTCTCTGTATGAAGCGCATGGAATATGCATTTGGACTTTGGCACCAGTGTTTTATAATATTGCTATGTTTAAGTCCCACATATTTGGTGGTTTGCATTCGGTCTGTGTATCTGTCATGTAATCAGATAGTGAGAAGCATTCCTGTTTGTTGAATAAACAGTAGCATCGCATATATGTGTCTTTGCAAATAGATAACATTTAGGTACACATATGAATTGTGGTATATAGGTGTGTAAATATAGGTCTAGTACAGTATGACAATTGAAACTTGGTCGTATTTTTGTAACTCTAAATACCCAACACACTTACCCCTAGTATATGGCGGCTACTATTGACACTGTATTATGCCATAACAGTCAAGAGCACCAACAATCATGATAGTTTCACACAACTGAAGGGGGTGATATAATTTAATTCATGATTGGTAGTGGATATTGGATGGAATCACGGTAATCGAGCTGTGTAAACTGTTGTTGGTATTGGCTGAATATTTATTAATAAAATCATTTAGCAAGAAACTCAGCTAGCGATTCAGAGATACATCAATCATTTACTGTGCATAGCAAAAGCTTCTTGTGACCAAATGTAGAAAACGACTCGATTTTCGATATATTACATTTGAAGAATTAGCCACTGAATCAATGGATGATATGTATTCTGCGTCTCACTGATGGAGCTAGACGGCATATTTAGTTCCACTGCCTGTTGATCTGATAAGTCAAGACTGACTACCTGATTATATCGCTTTTGTTTAGGGCTATCTGGGCACAGTTTCCTCATCATGCATTCTAATTACGTTGTGAAGATCTATTGTGTATTATCTCAATGGCGAACAACCCAGATGCTGCTATTATGTTCGAAAGCAGCATATGTCTTCGGTTTCCATTTAAGAGCAATGTGCATACTGATCAGGTAATGGCATGCTCCAATTACGCATTACTATACATGCAGATTTTTCATAGTATAAACTGAATCCCACCCTCCCGGTTACCAAAAAAGAAGACTATGTTAACCGCCACTGCACCTCTCGTTTACGGTTTGCTTCCAACCTATAGCAAGTATGCATCAAACTTACATTTCATACAGCCTAACCACTTGTGCATTAAGATATGTAGCGGCATGTGTGAATTACTTCAAGAAAAGAATAACGGCGCTTTTGACTGAGGCATATGTTGCAACATTATGCAATCGGTGATGCAGTTGCATATCGCATTGATTCAAGAATACAGCACTATAGAAAAACAAAGCAAATGCAGAGAATGTGTCATAGACCTATTTCTCCTTAAGTATGAGGCGTTAATTAGTGAAAGTTACGCAAACGACGATGAACAACGCCGAGATACATTCCCCAGAATAAAGCAGGTTATAATATTGCTTATATCATTTATACAGTCATGGCTGTCTTGTTTCAATTTTTCCACTCTGCGCCTCATAGAGTTGCCTGATGTTACTTAATCGGTACCCCGATACCTCCGACACATTTAGCATGATCAGATCAGCAAAATGGCGTCCAGTAACTGGAACCAAAGGAGTTGGTCTTCTGTTTTGTTCTTGTTCACTTATGTACTCACGTTTGTTCTCAGATTAACATCATTTAAGGTATCAACTTTGCAGTCATTTTTGCATGACACAACTATTAATCATCTACGGACATGGGCTTCTATTCAGGGCGATTGAGGAGGTAGTAGGGTTCAAGTGTTCTATACTCTGGCACACTAGAGATGGCTGACACAAATTGCTAGATACAATGTATGGAGCAACTTTTCATTTAGGTTGAAATGCAAATAAATCCCAGTGCAAGATCGCCACTATTTTGCTTCATTGAATATAATGCTTTGGCGATATGTCACCTGACGCCTGTCACCAGTACAAACTTGTCAAACGGGGAGATAACGGTGCACCATAACAGCTTCTGTATAGATCAATGCTCGGATAGCTGTGGATAATAGTTACATAAGTAAAACATACACATAGTAGCCAATGTACGTTTATGTATGATTGGTCTTAGTGCACCTATGATTGTTAAATATATTGAATATAGTAGCTGTATGTAACCAAATCGATATATAATTAGCCGCAATCACTAATGCATACTAAATAAATCACTTTGATCAAGTCGATACAAAATCACCCGCGTTAACTGTATCATGGAGCATACATAATTAATAAATATACACAACAGTCACTATACTCGTTAGTATTTTCATCGGATGATATGCGAATATTAATATTAGCACGTTGAGGCGCACCTTTGTAGTACGGAGGCGTTAACAGAAAAATCCTGGTAAATGCGGTTGTGTTACTCGACCAGACATGCAAAAAAGAAAACAGTATCCAAGTATTCCATACAGTTGTAACGCCTCAGAACATAGACAAGTGTCATGTTTAATGCGTGTGTAAATTCCTCTGGGGTAGAACTAATGATGGAGCACGCAATTTTGTTTTAGCACTTTACTGTTTACATATACTCATACTGCATGTATGAGAAAGACAGAAGAAACACCACGCGACCCGAGTTAGCGGAATCGACCACGTTGC
Organism: Urechis unicinctus; assembly: GCA_034190875.2. Taxonomy (NCBI): domain Eukaryota; kingdom Metazoa; phylum Annelida; class Polychaeta; order Xenopneusta; family Urechidae; genus Urechis; species Urechis unicinctus. The sequence goes on from CM067354.1 coordinate 10,324,175, forward strand.
TTCCGAAAACACATTCAGAAAGCTAGTACATGGATGCTGTGACTTGGAAGGGTCTATGAATACGATCTGACATGTAGCTTTGGTGCATTAATGGGACCAACTCGACACAGAAAATGTCACTTACACTACATTTAATACATAGAAAGATCTTTTGCCCTTGTAAAATTCCAGAAGCATATGTTAGGTATTTTTTGTTTGATCCCCAACGTATCCCGTGAGTAGTTGCTCAAGCGGTGATTCAGGCGTAAGTCTTATCTTATGCGGTGAGCAACCTTGTCATCGCGATTTAACGCTGGTATGCACAGCACATTTGGACACCAGAGCAGTAAACACAAAACGTCTAGACTACATTTAAACCTTCCTTAAAGCACCCAACAGTCAGTGCGATGTGTGTTAAAGATGCAGCAAGTGTTACAGTTTGTTCATTCATCCAGTAACTGGCGCATGGCTAACATATTTTATCGCTTGTGTTCTTTATTACCTTGTCAATGGTTGGCGCCAGTATGGTGATCCTGGCTTACTTCAGACGATGAGCAGGGTTGCACATATGCATATTCTTTTTTGCGTTTGAAGGTTAACGTTCCCACCAATTTTCTCTAAAATGACAAAAAGACGTCATCAGGAATACTAGGCATTACAATCAAAGCGATCGTCATCACTTTCAGTAAAGTGTGGTACGAGATGCGTCGATTGAAGCTGAAAATAGTGCGGCCCGGGTAAAATCCTTCATCATATATCTTATGGCAATCACAACTGTCGGCTTCAAGCAGAGCTTTTAAAGCCGCTAAGCGAGTATATATTCAAGAATCGTATAATCGGGTTATTTGTTGTTACATACCCGCGCATTCCTTAAGCGAATATTCACGTGTACATCTTATTTTATGCTTTGCCCGGTTTTTACGCTGACATGCACATCACATTTGAAAACCGACGCAGCTATCACCCAACCTCTAGGCTATAAATAATTCTTTCTTAAAGCCCCCGTGTTACAGTATCATTGGTAGGCGACGACATGGTGATTTCGATGCGTGATTCACTTTAGACTATGAACAAGTTCTGCATATGCACATTATTTCTTGCGCTCGGATCTCGCAATTACTCATAAAATATGGCTTACGATTTCCGTTTGTGACCAATTTACCCCACAATGCCAACAATATGTCATTGACGAGAAATTGGGAAGTACAATTATAGGGGTTATCACGCATTCTCGTAGCACACATGCCTGGAGTAGACTCCAGTCATGTGTGCTACGAGATTCCTCAATCTTACTTCTGCTCTATCATTCCTAATGTACTGTAACCAGTGTGGCTGGGGTACAATCCTTCTCCTAATGTTTTATGGCCATTCTATGCAGACGGCTATAAGCACAGAGCTCACTGCAGCTGAGCGAGTAATATTCATCATGATTGTGTTCGTGCTATGCCGATGTAATCATCCAGTTTTAAAGTACCTATCGCACGGTTATAGGTACTCCGCTGAAATCAATTCATAATGTGATCAATAAACTCAAACCGGTCCAATAACCGTTGCATCTGATCAGTTAAGGCCAAAATTTGATATAATGTCAGTTCAAATTAGCGCGCCCGACAAAACGCTGCGGCAGCCATTATCTAGGTCAGACCCAGGCGTGTGACGTCAGTAAAGTAAGCCCGTTCTCAGAGACGCAGGGAGTTCCCCGTTGTCCCAGGCGCAGCAGTGACATCGCGGTGTCTTTTTTTTCTCTTCATCGGAGACGTCTGAATCGCTCATTTCTGGTTAGAAATTTACTCTGCCGAAGCAACGATGGTCTGCTAATGATCTGTGCCATCCCATGTCTCTTCGTCTCTCTCCCGAAGTGATGAAATAGCGAAATTACCAGCAGCCCTTTTGCGCTAATCGTAGCGCAGATAGCGCCTCGCAACGAAAACAATGCCGGAGTTGACGTCACGCGGAGGCGAATAATTATTCAGGAGCTCGTCGTCTCGATACGTCGGACTCATCTTTAAAGTCGAATTTCGATCCGAGAGCGACAACTGATACAAAGACAGAATAAGTACTTCTGAGTTATATTTCCGTAATCTGCCGAAAATAATGACATGATTTTTCGTGCTATAGGCACTTTAACTTTGAGCATAATAGACATTGAGTTTAGCAAATATACAAGATCATAGCACCGTGATACCAGGCTTTGCATCCGCAAAAGCAATCAGCAGCAAGGTTATTGACATGACAGTAAATTGGTGTGGAATCGTTCAAGGTAATATAAAGTATCAGTTGTGCTTATTTCCACATATGAACCAACGACCTATCATTTGTCCCCCTCTCAAGCAGAACCTCACAACTGACTGATACTTTAATGACAAAAAGCGGGCAATGCGCAACCAAACCACATGGCTATGAATACAAACCTTCAATATGGTAAAATTCAACCATCTGATTTCTAATTGGTTTCCATTAGATATGTTTTGTTTTAGGTGTAAAATAATTGTGCCAAATTTATTCCGTGATGTTATTTCAGAGAAAACCGCTAATTAATTACATAAGTGTTTGGTTTCGATTTGAGTTTGGCGCGAACAACCACATATGCGCAGCTAATCATTGAGCGCCTACATTTTGTTTCGTCGGCGTCATACGCAGTCGTGTGCACCTCTTCTGGAGCTTGATGTAGCAACTATGCTCAATTCTATTTTGGGGCTAAAATAGCTATCGATGCTAGATTCAATATCGATGCCAGATTTAGACACACACATCGTCTTTAGATCTACCAACGATGTGAAATCTAGCATCGATGTCAAATTCACACCTTTCCCCAAGTCAAGACCATTTCTCAGATAACCAATCCTGTGTTCGCACATATAAATTACAGCCTTGTGCTTTTAAGGTTCTAAATTATTATGAGTGTTACTTTCAGGACTGAAAGCTCCAAGAATAATCAAATTGTTTTGTGTCCGTCGTATATAACTAGGTGTAACCTGTATGGTGTAACATCATCACATAATCTATGTCTTTTCTTAACGCTAAAACTTGTCGAAAATATCAAATAATCGTAACAAATAGCACGGGCATTCAATACCCAACAAGCACACTAACACAATCAACTTTCTTTTTGGCGCAGTGAAATATTCATACAGAACTTCATGCTAATTAATTAAATGGCAGAAAAAGAGAATCTGATCAATCAAGTGTGGACATGTCTCGCAGATCAAGTTTTAGAATTTTTGCCACCAGCATTGCTGCCGTTGACGCTCTGCAGTAAAATATATTGTGAATACGTATATGTTTATGTTAAGGTCGATCACTTTGATAGTATAGCCAAGCCAGCTAAATAAATTGCATTACCAGAACAATCATTAAAAAACAATGGTCACTTTTTCAGTTGCAAGATGCGGTCAGATGATAAATGTATCGATCCATATATATTCCAAGAAAGATCCACTTGGTGAATATGTGTTAGCATTTAAACAAATAAATGTAAGTAAATTAATTATCATACATTATTGGACCCAATATGTCATTAATGACACTGCACATAAAAGTTTAAAACGACGGCATATGATGCTTGAATTACTTGCCATTTTGTCTATCCTTGGCGAGGCTACATATCTTGATGTGATCAGATCCAGGGCGACCCTTTATGCCCTCAATGGTGCATTATGTGTGCGTCCCACCGAGGAATGTTAACCGATCGCTTAAGGATAAATTCTCCTCAGCTGACCTGAATGTGCTATATCATTTCCGATTCTCTAAAATATTTATGAAGCTACCATAGTTACCTCGCAGACCCTCAGAATCCAACATCTTGCATTATCTCCAAACTCATTATCGAGTTAACCAACACAAAGTGCTTCATCGCAGCACCCAAAAGCATCCCGACAACATGTGGATATTTACGGTCCTTGTCGCTGTGTATCAGTGTGACGCTTTATTATAACTTGTAATGGATATGTTACTTTTATGCTACAATAATTCTATGTGGCCCAAATTTGTAATGCAATAGCTTCTGTTAACACAAGACTAAGGTATAAAGCTGCCATTCTTAATGCCAAACAAAACAATGCACAAGTTATATCAGAGATGAAGCTGTGCAAGTACCTGGCAACAACCTTATGCCCAGTACTAAAATTGCATTATGAGTCTTGTATTAGTTTGCTGTTACTTCTATCCCTAGTCAAACTCACTTCCATTCATATTTGTATGCGAATGTGGCATCTCTCTCTTTGGTAAAAGTAATGAATATACGAGATATTTCCCATGATCTGATACAAAGATGGAGCAATATTACTGCACTGTCGTAACTGACCACTGCCAACATGTTGCAGCAGAACATGCGATTAATAATGTGAGCCCCACTAGTTCTTTACATTGTCTTTATTAAATAGTATTATAGACTAGATGTTTTGTTTTTATTCAGGTGATGAATTGTATGGATCGAAAGTCATGGGTATGGTTCTGTACCTTGTAAAATCAATGATCAATCACACTGTCTACATTTTGTTCACAAACAATATACCTCGGCTCTCCTCATTTGTGAAATATATATCACTATTGCTTTTGGGTACAAAAGTGGAACAGCAATCGCATTAGATCAATGAAAATCTCACCAGGTACTGGGTGAACGTGTGCGTATGTGATTTGAGGTGTACTAGACATGAACAAAAATCACATTTTATGTGAACTTAAGATACAAGATTAACCAATTTGACTCACAGAAAAAAATAAAAACATTGACTTTCAGTTCAGTCCACGACTCAACGAACGACCCAGTAATAGTATGATTTAGGACCGCACTAAAGTTGTTCATAAACATGAAATACATGAAATGAAATAATGTGCAATACAATTAGGTTAGTACACACGCTGCTGCCTTATCTGCTTATTCTAAATAAGACGTGAAGGCTGTAGGTAAGGCGATCTCGGAGGAAATCTTACCCATTCTCAGAAGAGCTGTACCATGTTGCAAGGGTTGTTAAGTGATGACATGTTCGCTTCCCAAAAAGCTATACCAACTTCTGACATTCATATTACATCATATGACATTATTCTTGCGTGTTGCAGCGAAATGTGCCGGAATTCATAAACATTGCAAGCTATTGTGTGATGGTAATGCCGTTATTGTTGAAAATGCCAACACAGAGGTTCGGATAGGGGTAATTGGTTTTTAGAATAGTATATCACAGCAGGAATTATTATGGAGATTGCGTTCGTGCATAAAAACATGAAGTATCGGTTACATTTGTGTTATGCTTGATCAATTTTCTTAATAACAACCAATAATAATAGCACTATACTTATATCTAACCATTGTTACCTGAGCCATCAATATAATAGAATACGAAATTTACAAAATGAGATGAATTTGTACAAAGATTTAATGAACCCCAGGGTTAATACATTTCCCTGTAGAATATCAATACACATCATTAAGGGTCCATACATGCAATAGAAAAATCGGTTTCCGAGCCTGGGTGCCTAGGAATAGCAATCAATGATCAGCAAATTTGACAGACGAAATGCTAAATTTTATACGGTGACCCCTAAAATCTGAATTAAAGTAATGACATTGCACAGAAAAAGTGCTCGCAATACATTATTAAAGACTTCTCTGTATAGGACCGACAATAATGTGCAAAGCCAAGTTTTTATTCATTGCAATGTCATTATTGATGTCTTGGATCTTTTAAAACCAACATAAACTAAAGTCGGTGCATTTAAAAGGAATTTTGATTGCACTTTTACATCAGAGCTTGAAAGAATTAACCACCAATTGTGACACTCTGCTTGATGGATGTCTGTGGCTATTTGGCTGTACGCACATTCTAATGACTAAACTCTAATATGCACCACCATCGCCGGGTACAATGATTTCTGCCATCGCCGAATTAATGGCAGCTCATGTTGCAATCTCAAATAGAACCCGTAAATATGTTCACAACTACGCACGGACAAGAGTGAATGACACCTGATTTGCACCAATATCACATAGTAAAAGGATGTGGTTCTGAGGGATAAATGACCTGTAGGCGGCCGTTTTACCAACCTCTGCATTAATGGTCCTGCAATTCCTTGTTGTTTATTCAATGATTGTTGTATAATCGAGCGGTCCAGGTATCATATCCATTCATAGCATTTTAACTTTATGATTAAATTCTAGCGCAAGCTAACAAAACTCTCTGGGACACCCTTTTAGTGCAGTTTAATATAAGCAATCGTTGTTGTAGATCTTCAATATTTTACGTCTCATTGTTGAGAATATTGCGGCTTTAGTTGTTCATCATCGTATATTATCGTGATTCTGTATTCTATTTTCCCACCAAACCACAACAAAATCCTTGAGTGCCAATTAATTGTCATTACAGGCCGATGTCAGTTATGCCTTTCAATCGCATTGTACATTTAGTGTACATACATAGCAATGGTAAGCCGCCTGTCCAATGTCACTTGACATTACGATGTAAATAACATTTGGAGACGATGATGACACTAACATGACAATAAAGATTATGTCTAATAATGAAACAATCCACCTTATAGTTGATTACTACAAAAAAACAGATAATGAGTACAGAGCTATTCGTGTTTCCTTGATGCAGTTGAGTATTTGACATATATTGAGCTTATTTATTGGGTTTATTCTTATCTGAAGTATTTGCCTACGAATATTGTTCACACAAATGTATATGTACAAATGTGATTAGCAGTGCACTGTGTTGCCTGTATTTAAAGCGAACAAACAGCGCCGGCATGTTTTCCAAATGGTTTCAAACTGTACCAGTACAGCATAAGGGGGTGCATACTCTATGACTCTCAGCTCTACATGCGCGATTTATCCAATTTTATTTAAGAAAACATTATCCTTACTGCGTATAGATTTTTTTCGTATGATATTATGAAAACCATAAGATGTCCCTTGTGATGTAATTATTCTGTATTAACTGATTGCTCGTATCATATGCTTTATGATATATTCCACTAAAATGCTTATCTGGGTTGGATGGGAAATATACTTGTTTTTGATGTCTGACAGAGCTCTGCGCTTGGCATAAATGAGGTGTGTTGAAACATTCGGAATACATTTTTATATAAAAAATTCATATATTTTGTCTCTTAGTTTTGCTTTTATCGTCTGCCATAACAGTCTGTACCAAGCAAAGAATTTTCTTCCATAGCATTTACCAGTTGACCAACAGTCCGTAACAAATACCAATTCCTGACACTTATCACTGAAAAATGATTTAATATGTACCATGTTCATGCCTACATGTTTGATTACGACATTTTTTTAAAAAACAACCCTGCCTAACCCCCACAAAGAACAAGTGAAATTGCAGTCCTAACAAATCTCTCATGTGATTGATCTTTGCTTTGGTAAAATCATGTGATTGATCTTTGCTTTGGTAAAATCTTGGTTAATAACCGAAATATTCAAACTCGCCGACCGCTTGCCATTTGACAGCTTCAAACAAAGCTTTTATCAGCTGTCTAAAATAACAACATTGTCATTGAAAGCTTTAATGACTTTTAATGAATTCATAATGCTCAGCATCATAATAAGTAACAGTCAAACAGTGGCATTGGTCATATTTTCTATGATATATTTTGTATGCATCTGGGCTGAGCCATAGGAAGTTTTGACAGCAAATAGATGATGATTTAAAATACCATAAATCCCGGGATATACAACATGCCAATCCCAGTACAAAAACTGATGTTGGCCAGCGCAAGTATTTAATCAAAAGCAGTTATAATGCAATGAATAGATGGGCTATTAGTATCGTTCAATCATACTGCCATCTTTAGGCAAAGCACTTATTCACGGCGTATCCACAATTGAAATAATCATATTTGATGACGTGAAATTGTACAATTCAATTAATCTTGAGATCCGAAAGTGCCTACAGCGCAACGTTTTATCGATCAGCTTGGATCAGTACTTAAACAACAGCCTAGAATAAATTCCATTAATGATTTGATAAGATCAATCACCTGAAATTAGCCTGACAGCAAATTGCTATCGATCATCTAATGTTAAAATTAGAAGATTCACCACACAAACGCTACTGTATTCAGATATTAGTGAGGAGAGATTGCTAAACGAGGGCCTAAATTGAATTTGATTAAGATACCCCTGTTTACCTATAACGCACGTGCTTGCCGCCGGTCGGCTTAATCATACAGCAACAAGGGCAGTTTTACAACCTCGGGATGCTGACGCTCATTTGACATTGCTGTGTCATCAGTTGCGAATATCAGTCAAGCCTTGAAGTCTTTTAGAGAGCTTTCATCTTTATGCATCATCGTCGTAATAAGGCATTGCGTTTTGATGATATATATATGGTTTCAATTGAATGCTGTACCACGAAGGACCCACAGTCTCTAATGTAACCAGTCAGTTATACACACCATATGATCAAGGACTTTAGTTATATACCACACAACAGCAACTGATACCGGTCATAGTCAGAAGGCTAGTGTGAGTATCTGTAATCAGGACGAACATGCTAACAGGATGGACATGCTAGCTGAACGAACATGCTAACATTTGACAAATTAATATTTCCTTAAATATGAAAATGCACTTTGAAAAAGCAACAAGGTTAGCCCTTAGAACCAATGGCATCAAACATATTTCAAGACCATATGACCTATCGAACTGAAAAAAGTCATGGTTTGTACAGCCGTATGTGTAGAGAGGAGGCGATATGTGACCAGCAAATTGTCAGTGCCGACATTTCCACATACATTGGCGGTAATTGTAGATAAACATCAATGAAGCTCTTTTATCAATTTAACGCTTACGAGTGCAACAAGATTGTAACTAATGCAACGACTACACTCTATAAAGGCAAACAATTGACTAGCGATTGCGTCGTCATATCAGTCAAACAAAGGCACTATCCACACTGGCAGCTTAAACGGCGATTAGTGACATGAATGCAAGTGATCTCTTGATATCCATTGCAGACAAAGACGCAGATGTTGTCTATATGATTATCTTAAGTCAAACGCTGCATCATACCTTCGGTGTTTTGAGGTATGTTGATCCAATTTGTTTATCATATTCGTTTTAGTCCAGCACCAAAATCATCTTAATGGCGCTGACCATGGATCTTGACCAGGTCAAGCATTTGCCCTTAAACCCTCATAAGCGCAATACATGTAATGACATTACTGTTACTGGGCATGATACCAAACTGAACTGGTTATTGCATTCATCAAATTTACAGACAGGCGCATTAACGCAGACTTTATTGTAGCCAAAGCAGGGTTTAACAGGATGACCCCAGTGTATAAACGCGGTATGCATGTCAGCGGTATACCACGATTACTTCAGCTTACAGCATGAGATTAGACCCACAAGAACAGCTGCTTAATGATTTGTTTAAGAGTTGTAGTAGCAAAAAGAATATGGGGTTATTTAGTACATTGAGTCCAAAGAGCCTACAATATGGAATGTGCTGTACTTATGACCCATCATAGCGGTTAAGAGTTAACTTGGTCCCTTCAAAGCTCACAGCGGTACGTCATGGTGTATTCATAGACCATCGATAGTCGCACATCCGTGAATGCGTTTTAAATGAAATAATAACAATGATTATCTGAAGTTGCCAGCCAGGAAAAAGAAATAAGGTATACTGGTAGATCTACTTAGGAATATAGGCTACCCATTCCTCTTGCACTTACCTGAGCATACAAACGCCCCAAAAACAACATCTTAGTCTTCTTCGAGGCACGGTAGCATGTCTTCTTCAACAACAAAATACTAAGTGCACAAGCGAGCATGAATATCCTTCAGCAAATTCATCTACGTTCAACTGACTCGCCATTGCAATAAATATACATTTATGAAATTGTTCGAGAAACCTTTGCATGAGTGGTATTTACAGTACTGTTATTCCAAGGTCGACGGCAAATATGAAAGGCATATAAGCTTCCCGAAGGCTTCGATGTACTAAAGAGTAAAAAAGGCCGCACAACCAATGGCGTTACAATAAAAGCGATTATGGTGAGCGATTTGGATACATGTCGTAAATGTTGTCCTAGTAGGTGCATGGTCAACATGTGAATACCATATCGCGCATTCCCTTTGCTGCCACACCCGGTACCCTTCCAGCACATCAAACAGCTAAGTGCAACCTCAATGTGCCCAAAAGTCGCACAAGGCAGATTTATATGAGCCATAATTACATCATGCTATGGACTTCCGATGGTTTTCGTCATGTTTACATGCACCGTATGAGCGGTTACCAATGTCAGGGGATTGCAAATACTATAAGCGGTTAACTAGGGTGTTATCATAGTGGTATGTTTACTTGATCTGACCTGATCTTCTTCATAGCGAATAAGTCAGGTCATTAACATCGGCAACTCAGTTTCACGGCTATGTATTGATATTTCACAAAAGCAATATGTGACTTGTGGAATCCGTGTACATTGCCCATTGGCTACATCTTTTTTTCCGCTGCCAGTAAAAAATGGTGTGAGTTAATTTTTCATGCAAATACAACGCCATCCTCATTGTTCTTGCATTTACTTTTTGATGAAATAGTTCGTTCATATATCTAATGACAATCTTAATTAGATCTTTTCTGATGCAGTTCTGTTAATTAAATTCAGAAAATTATCTGTGTTGTTTTCGCAGCTTGCATTAACCATGCCAATAAATTACTTTCTATTCCTAGATTAATATGCATGACATTCACAACAGTTTCGTTAAATGTTATGATTGGAAATTTGTTGATGTCTTGAATAACTGCAGTGTGCATACTAATATGCAATCGTATGCGAGGCATGCAGTATCTCAACTCAAATGGATAAATGCACGAAGCGTTCGCCTAGGACTCGCTCAAAACATCTACTTAACTGCGGCTATGTCAAAAATACTGCCTCTTCAAACATTATATGCGCAATTGTTTGCAAGGTGCTTGCAGTACAGACATATAACGCCCAACAAACAGCTGCATTTTGCGAGAGATATTAGATAAAAAAAACCGAGCAACCATTGTCCGGAAAAGCGACAAATATATCTCAAACACTACAAACAGCTCCTAATTTTTCTATACCAGAGGTTTTAAAGAACCAGTGGAGGACAATAAAGCAATCGCCTAGTTGTCCTTCCTCGATATTCATCCTCAGAGAAAACCCTTTAGCCTGTGACGTCAGCTTAATTCCAAACCGCTTGGTACTGGTGGATATCGGATAATTTGCATCGCTGTTGGCTGCTAAATAATCATTTCCTTATTAAGAGTACTAAACCAAATTTATGGCTGCAACAGAAAAAGAACAGATATCTCCCACGCTGTCAAGGCCAATGGCATAAAATCACTTGTTTATCTAACACCGTTTTTCAAAAGCAATCACGTGCAAATGACGCCAAGAAGAGGGAGCTGCGGTCGTACTTAACGCGAATTTAAATAGGATGTCCCCTGCAGATAATAAAATGGTCTAATCTTGACACTAGACCCTGCCTCGTTTTGTTTGTCCCGATTTATACTTATTATAAGAGTAGTTTAGATAAGCAACAGTCAAGGCATGATTGAAAGCAACGGTCCCGCTTGAGTTGTCAATATCTGCTGGCACAGAAAGTATTAACATGTTCTCGCCCACGTGAGCATTTGACTGTCCTGGCATTAATGTTCTTAAGCATGTGACGTTATGAATAACTCGGCAAATCAACGACTGCCCATGTTGCTATTTCAACCAGAACCCGCTCATGTAAACACAAATGAAATGGAACGAAACCTGATTTGCGCCAAGGTCACACGATAAAGGGATTGTGATGGTGAGTGATTAATGAGCTCCCGACCGACTTACTGCCAAGCTTTGTGCGTGCATTAACGTCGTATTTAAGTGGTTTATCCAGTTATGGCTTTACGATCGAACGGCCAAAGTGTCATATCTATGCACAGAATCATCTCCGCGTAGTGATTAAATTGTAGGGCGAGCAAACAAAATCATGTAAAGCCCCTTAATGCAATACAGGTTTCATATAAGCTAGCGTTATTGTCGGCGCCGCTGCTGTTATTACCTCCAGTGTAACAAGTGTTATCGCAATTTGTTTGGTTATGTTAATGAAGGCTACAAAAGCGTTTGATCGGTTTGATTTTGTACGATTGCCTGGCCTATTACCAAGGCATGACATGTGCCCTATTAGTGTTAAACTCATAGAATACATCTAAAGAGTCAAATGGAGCAAACGTTTCACTGACCATCTTTATTTTACTCATGAAGTCAAACAAGGGGCTGCTTGGCACTCATTTAATTCTTGTGTATACTGACGAGCTACTGTCACAACTCTCCAAAAACTGACTGATTGTAATGTTGGTCATCGTTATGCTAGGGTACTGAGCCGCATTGTTATATTGAAAGTATGACAACGCAAGTTGATGCTCTTTAATTGTGCAATTTGCAGTGTAGATTGAATAATTGAATGGTCTTCAACTCGATGTAACATAACACCGCTATCCGCAGACGAATGCCACCCTAACAATTCGAATGTTTTTAAAATAATCTTCTATGCGTATCACAACCCCTTCCTCCGGCTTTTGGTGATTACCATTAAAACATTTTGTTCGCTAATGTGTAATCATATTTACTTGGTGGTCTTTGTAATAATCTACTTAAAGACTAAACGTCTTGTGATTTAGTGCAGCAATATAAGTTTCACAATAGTATGGTTTTGGAGTAGCACGTGATCATTTCTTGCACAACAAGACTAACATGTATTTCTCTTAATTAACCAAACCTTGGACAAGAGAAAAGTATAAACAAAAACACCGAGCAACCAATGTAAGACGATCCGACCAAATTGGTTCAAACGACCATTCATTTGATAGAATCTACTATAAATAAGCCTTGACATACCGCTGTCAACATCATAGTGATCGCCATAACATCACATAGGTCGCCGCTATCGAGTACCGTAGGAAGCATATAACTCATAAACAGACATTTAGATCCAGTGTATTCATAAAGCTCATAGAAGTTTTTACTGCAACCATATCTTGAACGTAGTTCTTAAAACACCTATTCACAAGTGGGTTATATCTCACACTTTTCACAGGCGCAATTGGGGTTCAATGCTGCTATGCATACCATATATGGAAATTAGGGTCGGCATAGGTGGTAAGCGAATATATATATATATATATATATATATATATATATATATATATAGATATATATATATATATAGATATATATATACATAGATATATATATATATATATATATAGGTATATTTTATATATATATATATAACACACAAACACACATATATATACATATATATATATCTATATATATATATATGTATATATATATATATATATGTGTGTGTTTGTGTGTATATATAATGTATATATGTATATATATTATCTCGTCATACAGGGATACAGGAAGCAGTATATATAAGTACATAGAAATAGAATCTCTATCAAAGACGCTCTATATAGAGAGATATATAGATATATTGGTCTCTCTATCTTATTCTATATCTAGATATATATATAGCCTAATATATATATATATGGGGTGCATATATATCACTCTTTCCCATCAATAATCCAATCTACACCACGGATCTCTTGCGCTGAGTAATACATTTTCTGTTCTTCCTTTGGCATTTAGCATACCTTTCTAGTCAGTCAATCTGGCCGTCAACAGGAACAGGAAGCAGTGCGAAAGTGAAAAAATCACAGCCGCTGACTACGCCAGCATTGGTGCATCGTTTCCAGCCTTTCGCGGGTGGGGTGCATGTCACTATTTACAATCCAATGATCTGATTGAGGTTCTTGTACGGCTACACCTACATTGATGGTGATTAGTAAATCACATCTAGAATGAGGCACAACATTCCTTTTGTACTGAGCAAGCACAGCTTAATATACCGACGGACAGGAATGTACCAAATCCACCCTGACGCTTACGAGTTCACCTTGTCACCAAACACTAGCCTACTCAACAACACAATGGCAAATTCGGGAAATTACGCGTAGAACAAAGGCTGCCCTGTTTGAACAATAGCAATGATATATGTCGCCTCAAGATACGGGTAGGTTGAAAATAGGTGATAAATGTTGGTTTTATATAGATATAGAGGAGAGACGGAGAGAGAGATAGATAGAGAGAGAGAGAGAGAGAGAGAGAGAGAGAGAGAGAGAGAGAGAGAGAGATAGAGACTCTCTCTCTAGAGAGAGAGAGAGAGAGCTCTAGAGAGTAGAGAGAGAGAACCAAGATAGAGAGAACCAACAGAGAGAGAGATATAGAGAGAGAGAGAGAGAGAGATATAGAGAGAGAGATCTCTCTCTCTATTCTCTCTCTCTCTCTCTTATATCTCTCTCTCTCTCTCTTCTAGAGAGAGAGAGGAGATCTCTAGATCTCTCTCTCTCTCTCTCTCTCTATCGAGAGAGATCTCTATCTCTATATCTCTCTCTCTCTCTAGATATATCTCTCTCTCTCTCTATATATCTCTATATATATCTCTATCTATATCTCTCTATATCTCTCTCTATATCTCTCTCTATATCTCTCTCTCTATCTATATACATGCATCCAACCACCTTTTGTTCGGACACGGTCTTCATCACATTTCAGGAGTACCGTATATGCCATTATCAGTGCGTATGTCAGGATGTCATTGAATATCGAAGCAATACCGTTTTATTGCTATCTCAATCAGAATGTTCATATGAGGAAAGAAACGAAATTGAATGAATGCTGGATCGGCACGAAGGTCACACAATAATGGTGTTGTGATACCAAGCGATTAATGAGCTCCCGGCAGACACTCTGATGTTGCGTTTGTATCAATGGATTTGATTAGTGTATAAGATGTTTATCCTATGATATTTTGTTTTTAATAGCGGCAATGTCACAGTAAAAGCATGTAGCCTGTTATACACGAGACAGAGGGAAAATGCCAGACTAACTCAATGTTTCCCCGTAATTTCTACTGCTGCTTGGTTGAGTAGATCGGCATATTCACATATTTACATTTATGCCGGATGGCTGTTTGCTAGTTGCTTCCGATCAATTATATGCAGCTTGCTTGACACCCTTACCCATCCTTAGCTATAGCTCATCAGCACTCACTCAAGGAACATCTTATTGCGTCGTAAACTTTGTCATCTGAATTTCTGATGTCAGCTACATCATAACAGGATGTTAAGATGTTGCAGTTAATGCCTCTTGCTGTGTTGCATGGCGATGCATTATCAGAAAGCCAAACTTTGCAAACGCTGGCTTGATGTCGAAATATATCGTGCATTGAAAGAAGTGGTCGTTTAATGGGACAAGACGGTGATTGATATATTGTGAAATCCTATTCGTCTTATTAATAAGCTATATTTGGCTAATATTTGTTGTGTAATGAATATCAATATGATATACGGCGATGCATTTGCATGCGTATTATATTCTATAATGTGCGCGTATAATTATCATCTTATCCATTATAAGACAAAAGAAGTAAAAACATACCAATGCTAGGCTCATTTACAGTATTTTAATCGATGGCACCAATGATGTGACATGCAATAAGCCGGAGAGAAGGATGATCGCTGCCAGGTAAAATGCTCAACCAAAGTTAAATTTGATACCGGCAGTTTACAATATTAAGTATTACAAAAGTGCCTACTTTGCAATCGAATTGTAAATATTTTGATTGCAAATTCACTTATCTTATTTTGTTATATAGCTATTTTATTTCGTATATAGCAGTAATTCAGAATCGACTGATATAAAGGTTCTTACAGGGTAACAATCAATGAAGGCCTTCAATTTCCCGGTGGAATGTGAATTGCAAGGGAATGGCTTTAAATGTTACCTAAGAATTCATGACAATTCGAGACGAAGCACAAGTTATACGGAGCGAGGGATAGAAAAATGTACATAGCCTGTAGATTTTTAATCGCATAGGGGCATAAATCATTGTGCATCTCCACATACGAGCGCCATCAAACATTCGATGCACTGATTAATCGCGTTTGACAAACGTTTGACGGCGCTCGTATTTCTTGTATTCACATCCGCAAGCAAAAGAAGGGATAGAAATATTCATTTCTCAGATTTCTTGGTAAAAATTTTTGGCCTTTCAAAATGCAAATTTTGGTTTGGCTTATTGTGCTATTTATCTTCCTTCCAGTGTTTTCCCCCCTTATTAACCATTTGATCTCCCGTAAAGATTGATAAACCAATATTACCTGACTATTTTTCAGTCGACCATCGTGAAACCAGATCACACATTGGCCTCTTTGAATGATTCATATAGAATATTTTTGGGCGAGTATTACTTGACGATGCGCGACATGCATGGTGCAGGAAATCACCCATAAAATGTCTGGTTAAAGCAGTCATTTGGATTCCAACGGAATATTCACTAGTTGAACTATATCAAAGGTACAATTTGCGACTGCTGTCTGGCGCTTTTCAAAGGGAACGGTATGCGTCAAATACAGTACAACTTCAATATTTAGTGTGCTTTACATGTGACAGCTAGAGTTTTATGTGTGGGTTTGGGGCCTCTAGCGACATGTCAGAGCTTATCTAAAGCCCATTAGCATTCACTCCTCTCGTGTAGTAAAATGTTTATGGCCTTGTTAAGTTAAATAATTGAGGTATGTTACTGCCCCACAGGTTGCTAAGTGCTGCAACAGATGTTTTCCTCAAAAATGCAAACCTATCATTCTGCCAAGGGCAACTAAATCAAAAGCATCTCTAAAAATCAGGACCCCATATTGGTAAATATAGACATTCAGATTTAAATAGGTACTTCTAAATATAGATTAGGGTAGATTAAATGAGATTTTATCAAACCTTCGGCACCAGTAGTATATCATGCTACCGTACGTTAGGCACCTGTTAGGATGCTCCAACCCCGACTGCTAGCCCTACTGATTTCAAATAGACGATAGCATATAATTACAAAGGTTATCGGTGACTAGGTTATCTGAGTATAACGATGTTGCTTAGCACAATCAGTGACATACTTAACAACGGCATATCAGAACGACCAAGCATGAAAGCTAAAAAGACAAGTACTGCCCAAACAAAATCTTATGTAAGCGCCTACAGATGCAAGGCCGACACGACTACGTTGTGGTAGGCAATTTTCCCTACTGATTGCCTTGTGTTTCATGTATGTGACAAAACTCCCCAAACCGATATAATCATACTTGATGGCTTCCAGCAGACCATACCTTTATAGCTGATAACGCTCTTAGCTTCAGGTATTATTAACGCTTTGGTAGATGCAACAGCAGCTGTTAATATCAAAAATGACTGACACGCATATTCCGTGAACTTGTCAATACCCAACTTGCATACACTGATTGTACAAAGTGTAGAATACCCTAAATTTCAAACATTATATTTCTTACAATTTAATCAATACTGTATCAAATATTTTTGTCTCTGTCGAGCGACATTGACCACAGTACTCTTTTATTTGATAATGACTGCGTCCGAACAATAGTTTGCTGCATGTGTTGCTAAAGTGTGTTTGGGAGAGTTTTTTTTTTCCGCAATCGGTCACTATTTCCCACCTGCCCAAAGTATCTGGAGGCGATTTAACTTAGTCTTTTGTTCTGCGCCCCAATTTGCAATTTCCTTGCGTTGAACAATGAAAGAGTCTCCCACAGCACGATTGGCAGAGTATGGTGAAATGTCGTCGTTGTAGATGTCAGACAGCAAAGCCAAACGGTGTAGACAACCAAGATGCTAGATCATATAATCATCAATACAATATTTGCAGATTATGGGTGACGTTTGACTTAACACAAATTGAATTAAAACTGAATTAGGGTGAGTTTTCGGTCAATGTGCATCCCTTACGTCGACTGCCATGTTTGTGACCGGGAGTGATCACACAACTCGTTTAATGGTTTTATGATCTGCCTTGCTTTAAGTAGATATAAAACTGTTATTTTTACTGACTCTGTGGGTATGTATTGCAGAGTTTGCTCAGTTGCTAAATGTTGTGTCTCATTTTGGGTGTGCTGAACATTTGACTGTCAGTCTATGTGTGGCAGTGCAGCTAAAGTACCGGAACCTCTATCAGATCATTTAATGTTAAAATTACAAGATTTATTCTTGAGAATGATGGTTTTAAGGCACATACGCATAGATAACCATTACTGTTTTTATATATCATTGAGTAGGCAATTATTGCTTGTATAACTCAATCACGTGAATAAACTGATAATGCAGAAGCGAAATTGCATTTGTTCAAGTTCCCGCAAGAACAAAATACATTTTCTTACCATGTTCACTAATCAGAATACTAAGGTTTGTCATATGGCCATCGGAATGCTTTGTGTTCTGCTAGGTCGAATGCTGCTGTTAGCTGAAGTGGCGTTTAAAGTAGACGGTTGACTGACACGTTACGCTAAATCACGCATGCCGACCCCGATTCCTAAACCCAAAACGTCCTATGTATTTGATTGGTCCCTTTAAACAGCGGTATGTCAGACCCAATCAATAGACCATTAGAAGTTTATAGCCTTGTAGTATTCTCGTTATAGAGACATATCAACGGTCGTTTGAAGCAGTGTTCGGTTCTGCTGACATTGGTTACTCGTTTGGTTGATATTATTCTCTCGTGTGAGTTTTGTTGAATAAGTCATCTCTAGTTTGAAGTTTGGTTCAATAAGTTATGTGCAAGGACCGAATCACGTGCTTTTTAAAACCATTCATCTATAAATTGTGTATTATTGATTGTTGCATTTAATCACATGACTGTAAGAATAAGTCGATTATTTAAAAAATGTCGAGTAATTATATATTCAGATCAAACTTGTACATCATGAGGAATCAGAGCAAAAACCGACACATGGGAAGCAGTATCACTATCATGATCAAAGAGTAATTCTCGTCTGGTTTGCTTCTATGTAAAAAATGGCTTTGTGCACTTGTAGCCATTGTCGCTTGTGATAAAACATGAGAATCTCATGCAAAATAGTGATGAAAATGTACAATTAAAGAGTAATCTACTACATCTGAACATTAATGGGAATGATCCAATATCTTGAAATTGCTTTCCAGGCACGCCATTTAATAGATAGTACGTTACAATAAAATAATTGCTCAATACGGGTGACAAAACAGCCCATCATTTTACTGTTGCTCTGAATGACTTACATTTGCTACCTAAACACGTTCGGTTGGAGTAAAGCACTCATAAGACAAATACCACGCTTTGGCAATAAGCCCGGCAATGGTGTAAAATCAACCCGATCGAACGCTTTCAAATCGTTTATTAACGTGACGTAACATGGCCATGCAAATCGCAAAATGTCATGAAGCTGCAGATAGAACACTGGCGGTAATAAAAACTGCAGTGCAGACAATAACGTTTGCTTATATGAAACCCGTGTTGCATAAGGGACTCTATCGTGTTTTTGTTTGCTAGCTCTACAATTTGATAAAAAAAACCGGCTATAATGTTATGTATAGAGATGATACCCTGGCCGTTCGATCATATAGCCATCACGGAATGAACCACTTATATTCGGAATGCCTGGACCATTAATGCATACACAAAGCCTGGCAGTAAGTCCGTCGGGAAGTCATCAATCGTTCGCAGTCACAATCCTATTATCCTGTGACCTTGGCATAAATCAGGTTTCGTTCCATTTTATTTGCATTTACATCCGAGGGTTCTGGTTAAGATAGCAACATGGGCACGTTAAGCAACATCATTGCCAGGACAGTTAAATGCTCAAGTGGGCGAGAACACTTTTTATATAAGCATATATTGACCGCTTCAAATGGAGCACGCCTTGCATTGGTCATTCATTCTGGCTTCGATGAATTAGTTGTCTTATGCTCGTCGAAAATACTCCGATAGCAAGTCTTCATTTTGACCATCAGCTGTAATTTCACAAGGCTTGAAAGTGAGCAAATGATGCTCAAAATGTCCTTATTCGCATTTAAGAATGAATATGTTGAGCCGGCAAGCTTTCTAATATTGATTTTGTTGCGACAGTACAGCTTTGATGTGTACTTAACATGTTATTCTAAGTTAATCTTGATGTTAACACGACCGGGTTATGTCTCGTTCAAATCACATAGCAACGGTGGAATAAGCTGTGTCCACTGAACAAGCAGCCCGCCTATTTATCCAGTACGCGGTAGAATACTCTCCAATCTCTTTCTCGGTGTGTTGTTTCCTGAAGTAGATCACACTTTAATATTGGTATGGATGTCTAGAGGAGACACCCGACTCAAGGGTGGTTGGCCCATCATATATACTTTAATTTAACCGAGTAGTTTTACATTGGAAGTGGCAGCATCAGTTGTATGTTGTTTATTTAACCTCTAAAACTCAGCGATTTTTCACAGTCTATGAATTTATGCTGGTC
Organism: Urechis unicinctus; assembly: GCA_034190875.2. Classification (NCBI taxonomy): domain Eukaryota; kingdom Metazoa; phylum Annelida; class Polychaeta; order Xenopneusta; family Urechidae; genus Urechis; species Urechis unicinctus. The sequence goes on from CM067354.1 coordinate 10,344,514, forward strand.
TTATATAACAGCTTTTAGGGTCTTATGTGATTCCGACAATGGTGTCTACTTGTGTACGACTGGTATAGCCTAGAAAATATATCAGCCATTACGATTATGAAATAATGTCGGATCTAGATCCGGGTACAGTGCAAATTAAATATTGTCGAGGACCTAATAATGTGGAAGTGCACTAATGATATTTGAACTCGCGTAATAGCACCTAAATTGATTAAATGATTCAACAAAATTAATATTGCTACAAGCGGAACACGTAAAGCATTTTTCTGTGTCTAAAGTGACGGCAATAAACTGTGAAACCGCAAATAAACTGGGTCAGAAACTGATTGCTGCCGGTTAGATTTTTGAAGTAACATTATGCGCCGTCGCTTATGTGCCGCTTAAATGTTTGACATGCGGCAGCTAGTTAAGCCTTATATATGAGTAACGGCAGTACAAGCGCCAGTTAAAGCTTATTTAAAACCCATTAGCGTTTATATATAGTGCCGTAAAACTGAGCCATTGAAATAAGTCACTGCATCACCGTTTACAACAGATGTCATGGTTTTGCCTTTCTGATAACAGGAAGCTAACCACAAATGACTATACAAATATGGAGACTTTGGCAATTCTAGCTGATTGTAGTATTTCTGAATACAACAGTAGAAACATATTAAGCTTATGTCCATCGGCCATTACAAAACTGCTGCTGCGTAAACATGGCAAAATGCTACACCGAATTTAACATTCTTACATAACCCCATCTATACTAATACTTTTTCACAGACTGAACTGCTAGATATAATTAAATTCAGCGTTTGTACGTTATCACTAGGCAATGCGGAATCAGTAACCAGAGGCTATTATTAATTCACAACAGCAAGAAAATATTACCGAATGTTCGGGCGATACATCGTGGTAATCTATGGAACTATACAACTAAATTATGCTGATGGTTTTTCCGATTGCAGCGCTAGCAACAATGATTTATTTTATGATTGCTGTATGACATGTGCGCCCCACTGGGCTTTGTTGGCACATTGAAGAATGTAATCAAAACGTTTTATACAATGACTGGTGAAGCTATCGGGGTCCTTCAGTCATTCAGCTTGCATCGAAAAAAAGCTCTGCGAGACGATTAATGCCAACGTTAAGCCTGAAATTGCTGTCACTTGGAGCTCATTGGTCGCCAATCCGATCGCGTAACCTTCCATCTTTGTTTTAGTCAACATTTCAGTATGTCGTGTTAGCTGAGCAAGAGAGTTACGGCAAGCAGTGGTTAACTTGAGTGGACAAAACATGATTAGATGATGGTATGACTCGTTAATGTTTTGTCTGGAGGTGCTATGAGCAATACCATGTTTATTCCAATAGCCATCCTCCACTTTGGTTTACTGGTGGTGGCTTAATCAACCTTCACTAACTGAAATGGCACTCAATGGTATAAGTAGGCGTATCTGAATTATCAACCTTATAGACACAAGGAAAGGTTTTTTAACCAGTTAAAATCTACGGATTTCAAGCAATTAATTCCAGTTATAAGTAACTAGAAAGCATGGGTATTTTGATAAATAGGTAATTGAGGGGGAAGGTATTAAGTGTACTTAACACAGAAAACGCCATAGAAAATAGAACCCACTAAATTAAGTTAGCATAACTAAATTACACAACAAATGAACGCCATTGACACGAAACCATGAACGAAACTGTAGACAAAGGACCAATTATATGTACATTAAACAGATAAGAAAGTGGGATAAACGGAAAGGATATCGCCTTCCATATAAATCACGCCCACTTAAGCAGCCGCTGTCATTATTTACTCTGCTGTCTCACCGATTTAGATTGTAAACTGGCTCTGTAGTGGCTACAAGTCTCACTTGTTTATATTCACTCTACAACATGAGCGTATATAAACGTGCATGTGTCAAGACTACAATCGATTTCTCTTTAGGCTTGCAATAGCTGCGGACGCAGATTGGAAGACATTTTGCATTTGAGGTTTTGTACATGCAATATATCTTTGCCCTGCCAGCTTATTTTACCAACTCCCATTTTATTCCGCCTGATTTGTACATTAAGAATACTTGATGAGACTTATCCAGCAAACAGCTGAAAGCCTTTCTAATCATGTACTCTGATAAAATCACTCAGACCACACATTTAATTGAACATTAAGTAACTCAGGCAGTGCTATCCGTGTTTGGCGCACCGTGCATAAACCCTTGCGGGCCAACTAATTGATGTGAATTTCAATAAGACTCCCAATGATACCATCTTAGCGTGTAATGTCGGAATATTGAGTCTCGTCAATTGCTGTTCAAGTGTTATAGCAAAAACTTGTCGGTTTTGCCCTTGCGGATCAATATGTGCTAGTACATCGATAATTATCCACTTGCTGCAAGAAAATAATTAACTGCAGATATAAAACATTCAAATATAGTCAACCAAATTATGGATCATTTGTCAGGGGCGCGTGTTGTTTCACCGTTTGGACGTCAAACATATATGTCATATTTGTCCCGCACAATCACATAATTGGGCCCATTTGAAAATGGCTGACGACATCTATCATTTCAGCTATCATATGATGTCTTTAAAAACATGGTAGGTTCCTGGATTGTACTCCAGAGATGCCCACCATTTCTGTAATGTCTGTAAGTAATATCTTCTTCCAGATAAAGTCCCTATTTTGCCGTTTCGCCGTAAACGTCTGATAATCTGCGTTTGCACATGAATAACGACCCTGGCGTGAATAGAAACCAGACTAATTGCTCCATGCCATGGGTAGGTAAGCTAGCTGCTTCATTACACATGCATCAGTTTCCATAATGCTTCAAAGGCAATTGACCTTAACTATGCAACGTCCCTCAATATACGAGGCTAGGGGAAGCAATAGGGGTCTGGAGCTTTATGTTATGGCTTACCAAAGGCATTAGCATTCATCGCATCTATGTGGTTCCTGTAATCATGTATTATATTGATGTGCGCAATCAAGAGGTCGGACGCATCACCGAATCATATTGAACCACAGGCCCACTCATGTTTTATACTCCTATCAACGCAATCATACGCGAGCACTTCCAAACCGTGGAATACTAATACATGTAACAGTGTGCAGCATCAGAGTGTTTTTCATGCTTGTCGCTTAATCGTTGGATTACTCATATTAGTGAGTCATATGCTCACGCTGACACACTTATGACATTCAATATGCACATATTGAATCGGATTATGCTTTACATCAATTATCACACCATCGTATCTTGCAATTGATCATTATATCCGTTTCAATGCAAAGCGCTTATCCCATTCGGACAACCACTAACAGTTAACCTTGGGAATATGTGTAAGTGTCACTGCAATCCATCTAAGCGGCAGTTTATGCTCCAGTACAAATATTATGTTGAATCAATCGGCAATGGTATTTATCCAGGCATTCTAGCAATACCATAAAGTGAGGGACTCAACAGATCTGTATTGCATTATTGTGCTATCTGTTGACAGAATAGACATTCGCAGAGAAGATCAACTGTTCCATCCGTATCTCAAGCATTAGTTGGTTATTTTTCTACGCCGATGGTTTGTGACAATACGACGAGTTCGCTCGTGCCCGTAAAAGCTGGATGTACGCACCTCTTACAAAACTGTCCCCTGTAATACAGCACTTAAATAAATGTTCTGAAGCCATGTCCAAAACAGATGCGCATTAAAACGCTTTCATTATCGACTTACACGATACCTTAACATTAAAAGTGTTTATCAAGTCATGCGTTTTTATTATATTTAATGACCTACATACAGAGCATAAAAGCCATTACCAAAGATGATTTATGTTAACATTGTGTCATTTCAGACATGATCTCTTTTAATTACTCTTCCTTGAAAAAGTTAAACAAATATAAGGCTCAACAGGAATAATGCATTTTTCAGTTAAAATTTATATCAGTGTAAGGATATCAAACGACAAGAATATATTTTACGTTTTCCTCCAGATGACAATACATTCTCTTCGCAGAATGAAGATAGAACAAAGTGGAATAAAATCTTTGGCAATATCAAAACAGCTCAATGAGACATACTTGAGAAGCGGTCAGGGGTGAGAAAATTGCAATTTGCTGTTAGGCCGCATTGAAAATTGTTGACAATGTATAGCAATAGTCAATCATTCTTAACAATGTGAGGGAATATTTCTTCACGATTGCAATCTAAATTTCTACTAATCTATGTCTACCGGTATTTCATACTTTGCACTTGGAAACAATATGTCCAAACCAGGTTTTTTTCTAGCCATCACTCTTATAAAACAAGGACTTAGGGTTTGCTGAAAGCAAAACATTTGCTTGATCTACATAACAAATATTTCATAGGAACTGCGTTATCATAATGTGTATATTGGTCTAAGTGACAGTAGTACTGACCAACAATATTGCATAAATTGATGTGTCCCCTTAAAGCAAACTTGCTGTTTGAAGTGATAAGCCTCTACACTCTGACATTTCTTGTTGTCTGTTTAGCTTCGTATTAATATAGGGTGTGTCGATAAAGCATTGCGATATTGTGTGTTTATGGCACGCTGATAAACAATCACCGATAGGTAATACAGCTTCCCTCAATCAGGGTACATTTACTAATCAAGTATGTGTTGGGATGGAAATACTTAGGCCGAATGTTATAGAATCGCTGATAATTTGCTAATAAACCGAACGCTTCTAAACACATTGCACAAAGAAGAATTCGGTTTATTGATTTGCTAATGGTCCGCTATGTTATACATGGAATGTGAATTTATAATAATGCTTGACTGCGTAATGGTCTGCCGACCGGCTATCATCAGATCCAAGGTGGGGTGTGTCATATTCCATACATAAAACAATTCAATTATCCGGATGATGCCGGATGATGTAATTGCTGAGCCGGTATATGAGACGGAGTAGTAGCTTTTACGAGAGCAATATTGCCTTACGGTGATTAGGTAGAGGGAATGTATTTTGTCTATGCAACACAGATGACGTACTCGGCCTTGAAAACATGACACGAAACAAATACTTCTCCTCCTCCTCCAAGCCTCGTTGCCTTTGATCACGGAATATATGGAAGGTCTTAGTTAGCGCCAGTGGTTATACTGTTGACACCTCAGTTAGCACTAGTGGTTATGCCGCTGCCGTCTGAAGTAGCGCCAGTGGTTATGCTCTTTTCGCCTCAGTTAGCACCAGTGGTTATAACGTTGCCGTTTGAGGTAGCGCCAGCGGTTATGCTGTTGTCGTCTCATGTAGCACCAATTTATATGGAGCCTTTGTCTCGGGTGAATCCGATGGTTATACTGTTATCGTCTAAGGTTGGGCGTTGGTTATGTTGTTGTCATCTCAGGGTAGCACCATTTGGCATGCTGTCTTCGCCCTAAGTGGCGCCAGTAGGTAGGCTGTTGTCGTATCAGATATAGCCAGTGGGTATGCTGTTGTCGTCTCAGGAAGCGCCAGTGGGTAGGCTGTTGTCGTTTCAGATATAATCAGTGGGTATGCTGTTGTCTTCTCAGATATAGTCATTGGGTAGCCTGTTGTCTTCTCAGATAGTGCCGGTGGGAAAGCTGTTTTCGTTTCAGAAATAGCCAGTTGGTAGGCTGTTGTCGTTTCAGATATAGCCAGTTGGTAGGCTGTTGTCGTTTCAGATATAGCCAGTTGGTAGGCTGTTGTCGTTTCAGATATAGCCAGTGGGTATGCTGTTGTCGTTTCAGATATAGCCAGTGGATAGGCTGTTGTCGTTTCAGATATAGCCAGTGGGTAAGCCGTTGTCGTTTCAGATATAGCCAGTGGGTAAGCTGTTGTCGTTTCAGATATAGCCAGTGGGCATGCTGTTGTCGTTTCAGATATAGCCAGTGGGTATGCTGTTGTCGTTTCAGATATAGCCAGTGGGTATGCTGTTGTCGTTTCAGATATAGCCAGTGGGTATGCTGTTGTCGTTTCAGATATAGCCAGTGGGTAAGCTGTTGTCGTTTCAGATATAGCCAGTGGGTATGCTGTTGTCGTTTCAGATATAGCCAGTGGGTATGCTGTTGTCGTTTCAGATATAGCCAGTGGGTATGCTGTTGTCATTTCAGATATAGCCGGTGGGAATGATGTTGTCTTCTAAGATAGCGAGCGTTTGTCAGCTGTTGTTGTCTTGATAGGAAAGGACTCACTAAATTTTAAGGATATACCTACTTGGATGCCAACGCGATTGGAGCTTAGTATTTGTAGTTAGTTGTAAACTATTTGCATATTTGATTGACTACACCCATAATTGGCCATTGCTAGTTGGAGCTGCTCCCTAAAGCTAATATCGCTAAGGCGTACTATGAATGAGAATATTTTGCCCATTAAGATCACAATGCGCGCTACTTTATCAGTATGATAAACTTATTTTCATCATTGCTCTATAGCAAAACAGAAAAATTTGAAAAGTGCGATCATTTTAGAAAGGATTGCGATATCCACAATACACAAATAATTACACAATGTAACCGATCAATCATTATTAATATAACTGTCGGCTACTTAACCAATGCGTCAATAAGAAAAGATAAAACTGTCTCTATGACTACAGAATGAAAGACCAATCGTTTGTCAGCCGTGAGGCTCCATGGAGTCGCGTTGGATAACTGTCCTGCAGCGAGGCTTACAACCTGTGTGTGCTGCTTTGTGCCTGTTAGACGAAAATTCCATTGCAATATCACCACATAATCAAGTGATCAGCTGTGGTGCTTCAAAGACGGCTACATATGAACATTACCCATTGTTTCCTGCGTGCTACAGTAGAGCGATTTGATTGGCTGGACATGCGGCAGGATTCAAGCTGTCATCACGCGAATTCAACATTATCACTATCTACTGTCATCTAATTTGATTCTATGGCTATATTTGGATGCATAACAAGTTAATCCTTTCAAATCGCACGAATTATCAGATACGTCAGGAAAATAGTTACGAAAATGCAAATTGTATATCAAAATGAAAACGCTGTGCTTATAGAATACTGCTTCAGTAAGTGAATGATATATGAATGATCTGATAGAAACGAGATTATGGCGGTGCCTTCTGCAATGTTGCGTGAGACTGCCGAATAAACGCTTCATTAGGTCATCACGGCTATAATGAAGTTGACATCTGAGAACATTATTGAGTGGAATCCTACAACTCATTGTTATTTCGCACTTCAATTGAACATGAAGGTACATTGCAACCAATAGTGTATATTTACAGAGTAATTGTTCGATTCTAAACATCAACGACCATGGTAATTTGTCTTATCAGAATGACAACTAATAGCCTCACAAAATAATGGCAGTCGTACCCTTGCTTTCCCTCTCAAGCATGAACAGGGTTTAACTACTTCAGGGATTTGCTTCAGACATTTGAAATATAACATAATTCAAAACAATTACGAATCATAGGTCGACAGTTATAATAGCAGTAAAAGGCCTACCACAAGTAGAACAATAAACTTATTCAATATGCATAAATATCGCGGAGCTGAAATGATACCAAACTTGAACTTTGCATTTATTGGCATTTGATGGAGTTATGAAAACCAATTTAACTGCGAACGTCAAAACGAGATATCATGAAACTCTGACTTGATTTCGTTTTGGTGTCTTTCCAAAATGAGCGTCTTAATTGTGATAAAGTGGGAATAGTCGCGGTCAATGTGAGAGCTAGAATTGCAAGCAAATTATCAAAGGCTTAATAAATTGTTATATAACTGCAGCTTACGATGTGTCTCTCGTTATTTTACTTAAAAGCACATTATTCTCCAAAAACGTTTGAGGAGTAAACAATCAGCATTGAAAGTTGAAGCCCAACACTGTGATTCAAGAAGTAAGAAGTTCAAGATGTCGCACAATAATGACAAGGGTGCATCTGTGTAATTCAGGCATCCGACATTGAATAACCAAGATTGGAGGAAATTTCGTGATCAAATTACTTTTTAAATGATGTGACGATGTAATGAAAGTATTCCGGAATCCATTTATATGTTGCAAAGCAAGCCAGCACCTGCTCAATTATGCTTGCAGTTGTACGGTGAAATGTTATGTTTTGGACCGAAGGTGGTGATACGCGTTGAAAATCTTAAATTTATTCCTTATTCGTTCTTTAGTTAGCAATAATCGCGAGCACTTTATCTAAAACACCGGGCGCTGGTTGTTGACTGGGGTTTACTATAATTATGCATCTTTCCATGCTGTGGTCATATAATATCTATTAACTAGAATAATTTGTTTCAAACCACCTTGTCAATAAAGTATATCATGAATTAAACTTCAATAGAGAAATAGATGGAAAAGGGAAAAGGGAAATGCAAACTATCATTAAGTATCAAGGAAAATGCAAATTGTATGGCAGTTATGCAAATGCATCTGACCCACGCATCGATCACTTGTCAATATACGGGGAAACGAGAATATAACAACGCTCAAATTATAACGAATAAGGATACTGAACTATTATTGAATAACTTAGGCGCACATATTGCCTTTCATATGTGGCATTTTTTTCACCCGTAAGCAATTTCCGAATAAATGTTTATAAGGTAGCCTGCCGCCTTTTACGATCATAATTCTTGGCGTGCTCTTTAATATATACAATCACATGGTACGCGTGTTTTTCAGAGAATTAAGGAGACAGTGATTACATGCTGAGTTATATACAATGAAGGTGACTTTGGCAAGTCATCCGAACCACTTTCCATATGTAGTTACATTAGGTTAATTGATTTAAATGTTTCCAGACAAGACCCGTGATATAGCCCATCAAGCAAAATCAATATAAATGCGAGGACCACCAGCGACGTTTCCACATTCAACGACGCCTGGACATACAAATGCTTAATATGTTGCCAGGCTACCAAATGATTAAATACACAAACGACTTAAACAGATAAATTGGATGACTTGGGTCTCAATATAGTCAGATAAAAGTAGGCTGATATTGGTTGCCGTGTGCACTGGTTGTCGAGAGTGAGGGTTTCTATTTTAAGAGATAGCAAAATCAGCACCATGAATTCATTTCATCGTCATAATCAGGCCTTTGCTTGGGACAGCCTTCCTTTGCATTATACACCATAATAATTTGTAGTTTTCAATTGCATCTGAACACTGTTTTCCGTGTATTATTATGCGCTATTGCATAGATATTTGTGTGTATAAACCAGGTATCTGACATTAGTCGTCAAATCACACTTAAGGATGATACATGCCATAACAAACGCTTCTTTATTTTATATACGCGTTTTTGCGATACAGATATGTACAACCTTGATAAAGACGCGAACTTTTTCCAGTACAGTTCGTTATGTTTGAACATGTTATCAGGGGACTCTATGTTGGAAGTCCATTTACCATACAATGTACACACACACACACACACACACACACACATACCTGTGTAAGGTGCCAACCGAGGACAGTGCAATTTTGCTATTCAAACGAGGACAATTTATAATGGCCGTTATTGAACATGACAATGACGGAAATTCATCTGAATATAATATGTGATTTAGTTAAGCGACTAAAAACTTTATTAATACTAGTAATTAATTGAGAGAAATTTCCTATCAAACCGAGGACACGCACATCATATTGTTCACACTATCTAACCGAGGACACGCATATCACATGTTTTACACTATCTAACCGAGGACACGCATATGGTATGTTTTACACTATCTAACCGAGGACACGCACATCATATGTTTTACACTATC
>CM067354.1:10359230-10491730 GCA_034190875.2 Urechis unicinctus
TTAAGATGTTGCAGTTAATGCCTCTTGCTGTGTTGCATGGCGATGCATTATCAGAAAGCCAAACTTTGCAAACGCTGGCTTGATGTCTTAATATATCGTGCATTGAAAGAAGTGGTCGTTTAATGGGACAACACCGTGATTGATATATTGTGAAATCCTATTCGTCTTATTAATAAGCTATATTTGGCTAATTACTTATACAAACGCATTTGTTGTGTTATGAATATCAATATGATATACAGCGATGTATTTGCATGCGTATTATATTCTATAATGTGCGCGTATGATTATCATCTTATCCATTATAAGACAAAAGAAGTAAAAACATACCAATGCTAGGCTCGTTTACAGTATTTTAATCGATGGCACCAATGATGTGACATGCAATAAGCCGGAGAGAAGGATGATCGCTGCCAGGTAAAATGCTCAACCAAAGTTAAATTTGATACCGGCTGTTTACAATATTAAGTATTACAAAAGTGCCTACTTTGCAATCGAATTGTAAATATTTTGATTGTAGATTCACTTTTCATATTTTGTTATATAACTATTTTATTTCGTATATAGCAGTAATTCAGAATCGACTGATATAAAGGTTCTTACAGGGTAACAATCAATGAAGGCCTTCAAGTTCCCGGTGGAATGTGAATTGCAAGGGAATGGCTTTAAATTTTACCTAAGAATTCATGACAATTCGAGACGAAGCACAAGTTATATGGAGCGAGGGATAGAAAAATGTACATAGCCTGTAGATTTTTAATCGCATAGGGGCATAAATCATTGTGCATCTCCACATACGAGCGCCATCAAACATTCGATGCACTGATTACTCGCGTTTGACAAACGTTTGATGGCGCTCGTATTTCTTGTATTCACATCCGCAAGCAGAAGAAGGAATAGAAATATTCATTTCTCAGATTTCTTGGTCAAAATTTTTGGCCTTTCAAAATGCAAACTTTGGTTTGGCTTATTGTGCTATTTGTCTTCCTTCCAGTGTTTTCCCCCCTTATTAACCATTTGATCTCCCGTAAAGATTGATAAACCAATATTACCTGACTATTTTTCAGTCGACCATCGTGAAACCAGATCACACATTGGCCTCTTTGAATGATTCATATAGAATATTTTTGGGCGAGTATTACTTGACGATGCGCGAAATGCATGGTGCAGGAAATCACCCATAAAATGTCTGGTTAAAGCAGTCATTTGGATTCCAACGGAATATTCACTAGTTGAACTATATCAAAGGTACAATTTGTGACTGCTGTCTGGCACTTTTCAAAGGGAACGGTATGCGTCAAATACAGTACAACTTCAATATTTAGTGAGCTTTACATGCGACAGCTAGAGTTTTATGTGTGGGTTTGGGGCCTCTAGCGACATGTCAGAGCTTATCTAAAGCCCATTAGCATTCACTCCTCTCGTGTAGTAAAATGTTTATGGCCTAGTTAAGTTAAAATGCAAACCTATCATTCTGCCAAGGGCAACTAAATCAAAAGCATCTCTAAAAATCAGGACCCCATATTGGTAAATATAGACATTCAGATTTAAATAGGTACTTCTAAATATAGATTAGGGTAGATTAAATGAGATTTTATCAAACCTTCGGCACCAGTAGTATATCATGCTACCGTACGTTAGGCACCTGTTAGGATGCTCCAACCCCCACTGCTAGCCCTACTGATTTCAAATAAGACGATAGCATATAATTACAAAGGTTATCGGTGACTAGGTTATCTGAGTATAACGATGTTGCTTAGCACAATCAGTGACATACTTAACAACGGCATATCAGAACGACCAAGCATGAAAGCTAAAAAGACAAGTACTGCCCAAACAAAATCTTATGTAAGCGCCTACAGATGCAAGGCCGACACGACTACGTTGTGTGTCGTAACGTGATCCGTGGTGTAGAGATGCTCACGCTACGCACTTGTAGTAAGTAAAAGAATCGAACTCCAGATGTAGGGTTAATAACAACTTGAACTTTATTTAACTGTTTTCAACTTTCGAATTTCAGATGTAACTTAGCCTAAACTTAAGAGAGAGAAGTGTTGAGCTCGGAGGCCAGGAGAGAACTGATTTTGAAATATAAATTGCTTCCCTCAACGACTAAGGCACGCCATCCAAATTCTCATGGGACATGCCGTAGCCAGGTCTGTGAGGGCTGGGGCTAACGGGTGTTGCCTGGGCAGGAAGGTCATGTGGCTCTGGAATATGGGGTATGTATGAGGAGAGGGGGGAAGTGGCAGGTGCCATGTAGGTCACTCGTGGATCTTTGAAACTGGGGTTTATAATTAATATAAGCTGTAGGGGGTTACTCCATCAACTGATGACTGAGAGTGTACGTTATGATGAAGGGTAGGTTTGTTATGAATTTGGCACTCAACATGTGGTAGGCAATTTTCCCTACTGATTGCCTTGTGTTTCATGTATGTGACAAAACTCCCCAAACCGATATAATCATACTTGATGGCTTCCAGCAGACTATACCTTTATAGCTGATAACGCTTTGGTAGGTGCACCAGCAGCTGTTAATATCACAAATGACTGACACGCATGTTCCATGAACTTGTCACTACCCAACTTGCATACACTGATTGTACAAAGTGTAGAATACCCTAAATTTCAAACATTATGTTTCATACAATTTAATCAATACTGTATCAAATATTTTTGTCTCTGTCGAGCGACATTGACCACAGTACTCTTTTATTTGGTAATGACTGCGTCCGAACAATAGTTGGCTGCATGTGTAGCTAAAGTGTGTTTGGGAGAGTTGTTTTTTTTCCGCAATCGGTCACTATTTCCCACCTGCCAAAAGTATCTGGAGGCGATTTAAATTAGTTTTATGTTCTGCGCCCTAATTTGCAATTTCCTTGCGTTGAACAATGAAAGAGTCTCCCACAGCACGATTGGCAGAGTATGGTGAAATGTTGTCGTTGTAGATGTCAGACAGCAAAGCCAAACGGTGTAGACAACCAAGATTCTAGGTCGTATAATCCTCAATACAATATTTGCAGATTGTGGGTGACGTTTGATTAACACAAATTGAATTAAAACTGAATTAGGGTGAGTTTTCGGTCAATGTGCATCCCTTACGTCGACTGCCATGTTTGTGACCGGGAGTGATCACGCAACTAGTTAAATGGTGTTATGATCTGCCTTACTTTAAGAAGATATTAAACTAGTTATTTTTATTGACTTTTTATTGTGGGTATGTATTGCAGAGTTTGCTCAGTACAAATTAAATGTTGTGTCTCATTTAGGGTACGCTCAACATTTGACTGTCAGTCTATGTGTGGCGGTGCAGCTAAAGTACAGGAGCCTCTATCAGATCATTTAATGTTAAAATTACATGATGGAACATTTTTGAGACTGATGGTTTGAGTAGGCAATTATTGCTTGTATAACTCAATCACGTGAATAAACTTATAATGCAGAAGCGAAATTGCATTTGTTCAACTTCCCGCAAGAACAAAATACATTTTCTTACCATGTTCACTAATCGGAATACTAAGGTTTGTTATATGGCCATCGGAATGCTTTGTGTCCTGCTAGGTCGAATGCTGCTGTTAGCTGAAGTGGCGCTTAAAGTAGACGGTTGGCCGACGCCGACGCGGTACGCTAGCTGCTTAATAAAATCATTGCCAGGACAGTCAAATGCTCAAGTGTGCGCGAACACATACCGACCCCGATTCCTAAGTGAGCAAATGATGCTCAAAATGTCCTTATTCGCATTTAAGAATGAAGATGTTTAGCCGGCAAGCTTTCTAATATTGATTTTGTTGCGACAGTACAGCTTTGATGTGTACTTAACATGTTATTCTAAGAAAACACGATCGGGTTATGTCTCGTTCAAATCACATAGCAACGGTGGAATAAACTGTGTCAACTGAACAAGCTGCCCGCCTATTTATCCAGTACGCGGTAGAATACTCTCCAATCTCTTTCTCGGTGTGTTGTTTACTGAAGCAGATCACACTTTAATATTGGTATGGATGTCTAGAGGAGACACCCGACTCAAGGGTGGTTGGCCCATCATATATACTTTAATTTAACCGAGTAGTTTTACATTGGAAATGGCAGCATTATTGGTCCCAATCAGTTGTATGATGTTTATTTAGCCTCTAAAATTCAGCGATTTTTCACAGTCTATGAATTTATGCTGGTCTTATATTACAGCTTATAGGGTCTTATGTGATTCCGACAATATTGTCTACTTGTGTACGACTGGTATAGCCTAGAAAATATACCAGCCATAACGATTATGAAATAATGTCGGATCTAGATCCGGGTACAATGCAGATTAAATATTGTCGAGGACCTAATAATGTGAAAGTGCACTAAAGATATTTGAACTCGCGTAATAGCATCTTAATTGATTAAATGATTCAACAAAATTATAATTGCTACAAGCGGAACACGTAAAGCATTTTTTCTCTATCTAAAGTGACGGCATTTAACTGTGAAACCGCAAATAAACTGGGTCAGAAACTGATTGCTGCCGGTTAGAGTTTCGAGGTAACATTATGTGCCGTCGCTTATGTGCCGCTTAAATACTTGACATGCGACAGCTAGTTAAGCCTTATATATGAGTAAGGGCAGTACAAGCGCCAGTTAAAGCTTATTTAAAACCCATTAGCGTTTATTTATAGTGCCGTAAAACTGAGCCATTGAAATAAGTCTCTGCATCACCGTTTGCAACAGATGTCATCGTTTTGCCTTTCTGATAACAGGAAGCTAACCACAAATGCCTATACACATATGGAGACTTTGGCAATTCTAGCTGATTGTAGTATTTCTGAATACAACATTAGAAACATATTAAGCTAATGTCCATCGGCCATTATAAAACTGCTGCTGCGTAAACATGGCAAAATGCTACACCGAATTTAACATTCTTACACTACACCATCTATTCTGAATACGTTTTCACTGACTGAACTGCTAGATGTAATTGAATTCAGCGTCTGTACGTTATCACTAGGCAATGCGGAATCAGTAACCAGCGATACATAACTAAGTCAAATATATGGGAATGAAGTGTACCTGGAAACCGGTTTCTGTTGTGGCATTATTAACAGCCATAGAGCGGACACGTTTGGTCCAATGATCACAAAGAGCAATCAAGTCACACTGATGTCTTCGGCCTCGGTACACATTTGGACAAAACAAAAGTATATATTCTGAGGCTATTATCTATTCACAACAGCACGAAAATATTGCCAAATGTTCGGGCGAAACATCTTGGTAATCTCTGGAACTATACAACTAAATTATACTGATGGTTTTTCCACTTGCAGCGCTAGCAATAATGATTAATTTTATGATTGCTGTATGACATGTGCGCCCCACTGGGCTTTGTTAGCACATTGAAGAATGTAATGAAAACGTTTTATACAATGACTGGTGAATCTTCCGGGGTCCTTCAGTCATTCAGCTTGCATAGGACAAAGCGCTGCAAGACGATTAATGCCAACGTAAAGCCTGAAATTGCTGCCACTTGGAGCTCAATGGTCTCACAATCCAATCGCTTAACCTTCCATCTTTATTTAAGTCAACATTTCAGTATGTCGTGTTAGCTGAGCAAAAGAGTTACGGCAAGCAGTGGTTAACGTGAGTGGACAAAACATGATTAGATGATGGTATGACTTGTTAATGTTTTGCCTGGAGGTGCAATGAGCAAAACCATGTTTATTCCAATAGCTATCCTCCCCTTTGGTTTACTGTTTGCGGTGGCTTAATCAACCTTTACTAACTGAAATGGCACTCAATGGTATAAATAGGCGTTTCTGAATTATCAACCTTATAGACACCAGGAAAGGTTTTTTAACCTGTTAAAATCTATGGATTTCAAGCAATTAATTCCAGTTATAAGTAACTAGAAAGCATGGGTATTTTGATAAATAGGTAATCGAGGGGGAAGGTATTAAGTGTACTTAACACAGAAACGCCATAGAAAATAGAACCCACTAAATCAAGTTAGCATAAGTAAATTACACAACAAATGAACGCCATTGACACGAAACCATGAACGAAACTGTAGACAAAGGACCAATTATATGTACATTAAACAGATAATAAAGTGGGATAAACGGAAAGGATATCGCCTTCCATATTAAGCACGCCCACTTAAGCAGCCGCTGTCATTATTTACTCTGCTGTCTCACCGATTTAGATTGTAAGCTGGCTGTGTAGTGGCTACAAGTCTCACTTGTTTAATTCACTCTATAACATGAGCGCATATAAACGTGCATGTGTCAACACTACAATCGATTTCTCTTTAGGCTTGCAATAGCTGCGGACGCAGATTGGAAGACATTTTGCATATGAGGTTTTGTACCTGCCGGCTTATTTTACCAACTCCTTTTATTCCGCCTGATTTGTACATTTAGTATACTTGATGAGACTAATCCAGCAAACAGCTGAATGCCTTTCTAATCATGTACTTGTGTCACGCGCTGCTCTGATAAAATCACTCAGACCACACATTTAATAGAACATTAAGTAACTCAGGCAATGCTATCCGTGTTTGGCGCACCGTGCATAAACCCTTGCGGGCAAACTAATTGATGTGAATTTCCATAAGACTGCCAATGATACCATCTTAGCGTGCAATGTTGGAATATTGAGCCTCGTCAATTGCTGTTCAAGTGTTATAGCAAAAACCTGTAGGTTTTACCCTTGCGGATCAATATGTGCTAGTACATCGATAATTATGCACTTGCTTCAAGAAAATAATCAACTGCAGAAATAAAGCATTGGAATAGAGTCAACCAAATTATGGATCATTTGTCAGGGGCGCGTGTTGTTTCACCGTTTGGACGTCAAACATATATGTCATATTTGTCCCGCACAATCACATAATTTGGCCCATTTGAAAATAGCCGACGACATCTATCATTTCAGCTATCATATGATGATGTCGTTCAAAACATGGTAGATTCCTGAATGGCACTTCAGAGATGCCCACCATTGCTGTAATGTCTGTAAGTAATATCTTCTTCCAGATAAAGTCCCTATTTTGGCGTTTTGCCGTAAACATCTGATAATTTGCGTTTGCACATTAATAACGACCCTGGCGTGAATGGAAACTAGACGAATTGCTCCATGCCATGGGTAAGTAAGCTAGCTGCGTCATTACACATGCATCTGTTTCCATAATGCTTCAAAGGCAATTGACCTTAACCATACAACGTCCCTCAATATACGAGACTAAGGGAAGCAGTAGGGTCTGGAGCTTTATGTTATGGCTTACCAAAGGCATTAACATTCATCGCATCTATGTGGTTCCTGTAATGGTGTATTATATTGATGTGCGCAATCAAGGGGTCTGACGCATCACCGAATCATATTGAACCACAGACCCACTCATGTTTTATACTCCTATCAACGCAATCATACGCGAGCACTTAATCCCTCAAAGTGCAATACTAATACATGTGTCAGTGTGCAGCGTCAGAGTATTTTTCATGCGTGTCGCTTAATCGTTGCAGTCGTTAAAATATGCACATATTGAATCGGATTATGCCTTACATCAATTACCACACCATCGTCGGTTAAAATAAGAAGGGTAAGCGTATGTTGCAATTGATCAGTATATCCACTCCAATGCAGAGCGCATAAACCTCTCGGACAACTACTAACAGTTAACCTTGGGAATATGTGCAAGTGTCAGTGCAACCATCTAAGCGCCAGTTTATGCTCCAGTACAAATATTGTGTTGACCCAATCGGCAATGGTATTTATCCAGGCATTTCAGCAATGCCATCAAATTGGGGACTCTGTGCTGCGGTTGACAGAATAGACTTTTGCAGAGAAGATCAACTGATCCATCGGTGTCTCAAGCATTAGTTGGTTATTTTTCTACGCTGATGGTTTGTGACAATGCGATGAGTTCGCTCGTGCCTATAAAAGCTGGATATACGCACCTCTTACAAAACTGCCCCCTGTAATACAACACTGAAATGAATGTTCCGAAGCCATGTCCAAAACAAATGCGTATTAAAACGCTTTCATTATTGACTTACACGATACCTTAACATTAAAAGTGTTTATCGAGTACCACATTTTCATTATATTTAATGACCTACGTACAAAGCATAAGAGCCATTACCCAAGATAATTTATTTTAACATTTTCTCAGTTCAGACATGCTCTCTTTCAATAACTCTTCCTTGAAAGTGTCAAACAAATATAAGACTCAACAGGAACAAAGCATTTTTCGGTTAAACTTTATATCAGTGTAAGGATATCAAACGACAGGAAAGAGCTTATATCTGTCTGAATATATTTTACGTTTACCCCCAGAGGACAAAATGTTTCTGTTACCTGGGCAGAATGAAGATAGAACTAAGCGGAATAGTTGTGTTCATAGAATATGACACGTATTTTCTGAGCGGGAATATGATACGGAGCAGTAGCTTTTACGAGCGCAACATTGCCTTACGGTGATTAGGTAGAGGTGATTAGGTAGCTCAATGCAACACTGATGATGTACTCGACCTTGATACATGACGCGACACTAATGCTTCTCCCCCTCCTCCAAGCTTCTATGCCTTTGATCATGGAACTTATGGAAGGTCTTAGCTAGCTCCAGTGGTTATACTGTTGACACCTCAGTTAGCCCTAGTGGTTATGCCGTTGACACCTAAGTTAGCACTAGTGGTTATACTGTTGACGCCTCAGTTAGCACCAGTGGTTATACCGTTGCCGTCTGAAGTAGCGCCAGTGGTTATGCTGTTGTCGTCTCATGTAGGACCAATTTATATGGAGCCTTCGTCTTGAGTGAAGCCAATGGTTATGTTGCTATCGTCTAAGGTCGGGCCGTTGGTTATGTTGTTGCCATCTCAGGGTAACGATTTGGCCCGCTGTCTTCGCCCCAGGTAGCGCCAGTTGGTAGGCTATTGTATCAGATATAGCCAGTGGATATGCTGTTGTCGTCTCAGGTAGCGCCAGTGGGTAGTCTGTTGTCATTTCAGATATAGCCAGTGGGTATGCTGTTGTCGTTTCAGATATAGCCAGTGGGTAGGCTGTTGTCATTTCAGATATAATCAGTTGGTATGCTGTTGTCTTCTCAGATATAGTCATTGGGTAGTCTGTTGTCTTCTCAGATAGCGCCGGTGGGTAGGCTGTTGTCGTTTCAGATATAGCCAGTTGGTAGGCTGTTGTCGTTTCATATATAGCCAGTGGATAGGCTGTTGTCGTCTCAGGTAGCGCCAGTGGATAGGCTGTTGTCGTGTCAGATATAGCCAGTGGTTATGCTTTTGTCGTTTCAGATATAGCCAGTGGGTATGCTGTTGTAATTTCAGATGTAGCCAGTGGGTAGGCTATTGTCGTTTCAGATATAGCCAGTGGGAATGATGTTGTCTTCTCAGATAGCGAGCATTTGTCAGCTGTTGTTGTCTTGATATGAACGGACTCAATAAAATTTAAGGATATACCTACTTGGATGCCAACGCGATTGGAGCTTAGTATTTGTAGTTAGTTGTAAACCATTTGCATATTTGATTGACTACACCCATAATTGACCATTGCTATTTGCAGCTGCTCCCTAAAGCTAATATCGCTAAGGCGTACTATGAATGAGAATATTTTGCCCATTAAGATCACAATGCGCGCTACTTAATCAGTATGATAAACGTATTTTCATCGGTGCTCTATAGCAAAACAGAAAAATTTGAAACGTGCGATCATTTTAGAAATGCACAAATAATTACACAATGACACCGATCAATTATTATTAATATAACTGTAGGCTACTTAACCAATGCGTCAATAAGAAAAGATAAAACTGTCTCTATGACTACAGAATGAAAGACCAATCGTTTGTCAGCCGTGAGGCTCCATGGAGTCGCGTTGGATAACTGTCCTGCAGCGAGGCTTACAACCTGTGTGTGCTGCTTTGTGCCTGTTAGACGAAAATTCCATTGCAATATCACCACATAATCACGTGATCAGCTGTGGTGCTTCAAAGACGGCTACATATGAACATTACCCATTGTTTCCTGCGTGCTACAGTAGAGCGATTTGATTGGCTGGACATGCGGCAGGATTCAAACTGTGTATCATGCGAATTCAACATTATCACTATCTACTGTCATCTAATTTGATTCTATCGCTACATTCGGATGCATAACAAGTTAATCATTTCAAATCGCACGAAATATCATATACATCAGGAGAATAGTTATGAAAATGCAAATTGCATATCAAAATGATAACGCTGTGCTTATAGAATTCAGCTCCAGTAAGTGAATGATATATGAATGATCTGATAGAAACGACATTATGGCGGTGCCTTTGGCAATGTTGAGTGAGACTGCCGAATAAACGCTTCATTAGGTCATCACTGCTATAATGAAGTTAACATCTGAGAACATTATTAAGTGGAATCCTACAACTCATTGTTATTTCGCACTTCAGCTGGACATGAAGGTACATTGCAACCAATAGTGTATATTTACAGAGTAATTGTTCGATTCTAAACATCAACGACCATGGTAATTTGTCTTATCAGAATGACAACCAATTGCCTCACAAATTAATGGCAGTCGTACCATTGCTTTCCCTCTCAAGCATGAACAGGGTTTAACGACTTCAGGGATTTGCTTCAGACATTTGAAATATAGCATAATTCAAAACAATTAAGAACATAGGTCGACAGTTATAATAGCAATAAAAGGCGTGCCACAAGTAGAACAATAAACTTATTCAATACGCATAAATATTGCGGTGCTGAAATGATACCAAATTAGAATTTTGAATTTATTGGCATTTGATGGAGTTATGAAAACCAATTTAACTGCGAACGTCAGAACGAGATATCATTTAACTCTGACTTGATTTCGTTTTGGTGTCTTTCCAAAATGAGCGTCTTAATTGTGTTATAGTGGGAATAGTCGCGGTCAATGTGAGAGCTAGAATTGCAAGCAAATTATCAAAGGCTTAATAAATTGTTATATAACTGCTGCTTACGATGTGTCTCTCGTTATTTTACGAAAAAGCACATTATTCTCCAAAAACGTTTGAGGAGTAAACAATCAGCTTTGAAAGTTGAAGCCCAACACTGTGTTTCAAGAAGTAAGAAGTTCAAGATTTCGCACAATAATGACAAGGGTGCATCTGTGTAATTCAGGCATCCGACATTAAAAAACCAAAAATGGAGGAAATTTCGTGATCAAATTACCTTTTAAATGATGTGACGATGTATTGAAAGTATTCCGGAATCCATTTATATGTTGCAAAGCAAGCCAGCACCTGTTCAATTATGCTTGCAGTTGTACGGTGAAATGTTATGTTTTGGACCGAAGGTGGTGATACGCGTTGAAAATCTTGAATTTATTCCTTATTCGTTATTTAGTTGGCAATAATCGCGAGCACTTTATCTAAAACACCGGGCGCTGGTTGTTGACTGGGGTTTACTATAATTATATATCTTTCCATGCTGTGGTCATAGAATATCTATTAACCAGAATAATTTGTTTCAACCCACCTTGTCAATAAAGTATATCATGAATTAAACTTCAATAGAGAAATAGATGGAAAAGGGAAAAGGGAAATGCAAACTATCATTAAGTATCAAGGAAAATGCAAATTGTATGACAGTTATGCAAATGCATCTGACCCACGCATCGATCACTTGTCAATATACGGGGAAACGAGAATATAACAACGCTATAATTATTACGAATAAGGATACTGAACTATTAATGAATAACTTAGGCACACATATTGCCTTTCATATGTGGCATTTTTTTCACCCGTGAGCAATTTCCGAATAAATGTTTATAAGGTAGCCTGCCGCCTTTTACGATCATAATTCTTGGCGTGCTCTTTAATATATACAATCACATGGTACGCGTTTTTTGCAGATAATTAAGGAGACTGTTATTACATGCTGGGTTATATACAATGAAGGTGACTTTAGCCAGTCATCCGAACCACTCTCCATATGTGGTTACATTAGGTTAATTGATTTAAATGTTTCCAGACAAGACCCGTGATATAGCCCATCAAGCAAAATCAATATAAATGCGAGGACCACCAGCGACGTTTCCACATTCAACGACGCCTGGACCTACAAATGCTTAATATGTTGCCAGGCTACCAAATGATTAAATACACAAACGACTTAAACTGATAAATTGGATGACTTGGGTCTCAATATAGTCAGATAAATGTTGGTTGCCGTGTGCACTGGTTGTCGAGAGTGAGGGTTTCTATTTTAAGAGATAGCAAAATCAGCACCATGAATTCATTTCATCGTCATAATCAGGCCTTTGCTTGGGACAGCCTTCCTTTGCATTATACACCATCATAATTTGTAGTTTTCAATTGCATCTGAACACTGTTTTTCGTGTATTATTATGCGCTATTGCATAGATATTTGTGGGTATAAAGCAGGTATCTGACATTAGTCGTCAAATCACACTTAAGGTTGATACATGCCATAACAAACGCTTCTTTATTTTGTGTACGCGTTTTTGCGATACAGATATGTACAACCTTGATAAAGACGCGTAACTTTTCCAGTAATGTTTGTTATGTTTCAACATGTTATCAGGGGACTCTATGTTGGAAGTCCATTTACCATACACTGTACACACACACACACACACACACACACACACACACACACACACACACACACACAAACACACACACACACACACACACACACACACACACACACACACACACACACACACACCACACACACACACACACACCTACACATATTTTTAAAGCACATTTTTGCTATCATAATTATTGATTCGGCATATCTTATTGGATATCAGGAATAAGTTTAATGCAAATAAAATAATTTTTTTCACTTTTTATTTCTGGTATATACTTTTGGTCCTATATTGGTCTTCCACGATTGGTCAAGGTACTAATTTATACGTATATATCCAACCTTTCGTGCCCAAATATATTTGCGTATATTTGCGGAATAGCAATGTTTGGAAATCATTTTTCTCTCATCATGGATTGGAAAAAAATTATATGTATATATATATATATATATATATATATATATATATATATATATATATATATATATATATATATATATATATATATATATATATATATATATATATATATATATATATATATATATATATATATATATGTATAAATATTAACAACTTACATCAGAGTCATCTCTACCCATCAATAAATATATTCATATGTCATGCTTTACCTCTGAATGTTTCGATGTAAGAGAGTTTGGTGAAGAATAATTGGTTTAGGAAAACGATCAAACCACCAAGGGTCATATATGGATAGTAATGACACTTCTGGAACCTCTCGTCAATTTCTTCTTATGTTTCTCGCGATGACTAATTTTGATAATAGGTCGTTTTTCGGTTACCCGGAAGTAGTTCTTGTCGTACCCCATCTTGTTGCTGCCCGTTTCAAGCTTTTCCTTAGCGACGCTGTATGAAAAGTTTGTAGCGTACCGAAAATGATGTTTTGAATCTGTTTTTGCCGAATAATTTACGATCACATCGAACCAGAATGACCACGAAACATTGCTACTGGGGTAGGTGCAATTCAGACAGCCGTTATAGAGATCGTGAAAGAATGAATGGCGTGGGTCTTTCATTCCTTTTCCAAAGATACGCTCCAATCCAAAGAAATGCAGAGAGTAGGCCAGGGCATGTGGACGGGTAGCCGCACAAGACGTCTAATTGATATATTTATATTACCGTCGTGCGCGGCTAGTGGACGAGAAAATTTTGGGTCAGAGAAGGTTAATGAGGGCATCTATATCTGTAGAAAATATTTCATCGGGGGAAACGGTCCAACAATTGAGCATCCTAACCCAATACCTGTTACTTCCCAATCAGAAACTGAACTTCATGCGAAAAACAAAGGCCTGCTCCTAAAGAAACATCCTTTGTTGATCCCCCCATGCTAAAGCAGCAAAAACCTGGTGTGTGTAGCAAGAACCAAGTAACCATATTTAAACATAAACAGGTTCTCAAGACTTAAATATATGTTTGTGTTGAAAGTATGATTTGTTTCTTAACTGCAGTTAAGAAAAAAATAGTTGTTGAAGACCAGTTTATATTTTCCCCAGAATATAACAAGACAGTTCCTTGCCAACTCTACAAAACACTGATTAATTTTACAATAAAGAATAATAAACACATTTCCATTGCATTTAACTGAGTACCATTTATTTATAAAAATTATGGCTATTATGAACGAGAACATGAAAAGAAATATTATCAATTAAAACAAACTATACATCAAAACATGAATGCACAGAAAAAATAAGAACACTATTACTGGAAAGAGAAATGATGAAAAGAAAAATGCGAAACATTACACACAATTTCTGCAAACTTTTCTTCATCAAAGGGAACACTGATAATGGGGAAGCCTTTCATTGTGTACAACACAAAGTCACAATTCTGTACACCATAAATTCCCATCTGTCCCTGCACTTGAGTGTAATAAGCACTGCTGTGCTTGAGATGAAGAAGCTGTGCATCTTTCAATTAACCAGCACAGTTCTCTTTCTTGGAACTCAATCGAGAGCTGGAATGTTAACGGGTTAACGGGTTCATGATGGTTGGAACACCGAGGCTGTGATTCGTCCTTGCCTCATTGCATGCCAGGCTGAGTTATTGGCTTGCCCTTATGTATCTGAATCAATGAGTTCAATATCAGTAGGGGCGTATTTGACAAATCTGACAAAATCATCTGCAGTGCAGGCAACTGTGGTGGCTCCCGGTATAGCTTGTGCCCGACAAACTCCTTTGCTCTATCCAAGCACTCCCAGTGAGAGGCATGTGGGTTCTGGCTCTGGAGACTGAGATGAAGGTTGACTTGGGTCTTTAAAGTAGTTCGAGGACTTGAGCGTGAGGATTGCTCTGTTAAACAGAAAGAATCAATAAAGTGGTGCTCAACAAACACAACGCTACCAAAACAGTCGCCGCATTGTTAGAGTGGCACAATGGCTATACCAGGTATTGAAAACGTGTTCAATATGTAACAGAGAGGCACTTCCCACGTTGGAGCTGATTAGCTTTCATACCAACAATATGTGTTCCGGCGCCACTAATGGTGAGATGTAATCAAGTCAGAGATTGATGTGAATGGCATTTTGATAGGACAGCAGCTTCCGGACTGAAAAGAGATTGCGCGGGAAGGTTGAATGTTCAAACCGACAGAATCAAAGAGCTGCTCTCGTTGTGGAATATATATGCACTGTGACTGGAGTTACATGCTCCCTGGATAGATACATTGGCAACTTGGGGATCAATTTATTAACATCTAAATAACCGAAAGTCAAGACTGGAATAATTATTCTGTCAGATCTCACCTATTTTCGCTGTCTTTTCTCGGACCGCCACCAAAGTCAAGATAATCGCAGCCTGGGTTTCTAGAAATCCTAGCCGCTTGGGCAGCTCCGGGTTAGTATCATAAGCATCATTCTCGAAATGATCATAACATCGTGAGGGTTAGCCTCCAGTTTTTACGCTTGCCTTTCATCACCCATAAGCGGTGCAGTATGCTGACTTTTGAAAACCGAAAAGAACTCATGCCCGACTTATCATTGTTCCGACAACCGAGCACAACAGTAAGGCATTACTCACACAAGAAACGTACTGTGAGGAAAGTAGAGTAAATTTCATGATTCAAAGAACCGTGAAGAATGATGGCGGCGTTTGTTTATCCTCGCGACAATAACATGAATGACGTCAGGGTCCAGAACATCACGAATAGTCCCGACCGGTTTATTGAGCGATTTCACACATAACTGTGCCCAGTTATCTCTACCCAATATTTTCCTCGCCGAACGCTTAATAGGTCATCAAAGGACCAGGACGATCTGAGTTGTTAGCAGCTATGTACGGGCCCAACCGCGGCGTACTGCAGCAAATAATCTGAAAATAGTATTTGCTGCGTATTACTCAAGCGAATCAATCTTCCTCTAATGAACCTGAGAGTTTTTAGCAAACCGCAAATATACAATACATTTATCTGTTCAATATTAATTCGCTCTATATCTGTAATGATGCGGCCAGAGATAATATTGCCATGTCGTATGAAACTTACCATCATTGCTTACATAATGTAGCTTATCCTTTTAAATGCTACTTCCATCGTAAACATTGAATTATCGCCGACCGTAATGAGCTCATGTTATCACATTTGTCACGTCTGTCGCTCTTTTGCCCGTATATGATAAGAGAATGGGCAATTGTTATAAAACGCTCGCCTAGGATCACAATAATTGCCAAATGGAGTGTAATCTAAACGCATGTCTACACAATGAGGAGAGGCTGTCTGATTAACGTCACAGAGGAATAGTTTTAGCCTTAATGACGCCATATCCTGTTTGCCTGACGTACAAACCCACTGGGCCATGTTTATTATATAGATTGTCGCTGATGACAACCACAGCATATCTACTTCGCATGTTTCAACGAAGCCGTAAAATGCATTTCGATGGAATCATAACATAAATACTGAAAGAGACCTACTAGGAGCCTCATGTACTTTACACGCAGTGAATGCAAAATTATTCGGTTTGTGATCCGTACACCTAGAATGATATGGAGTGCCCTATTTCTGAAACAACTTGAAATGAGGTTCTGGTGCATTTCCTTATAAGTGCGGATTTTGTGTTGGCTAATTGAAAATCCACACTGATTTAAGCGTCGTAACAAAAAATCCATTAAGTAAACCTGAAAGTCCCGCAATACTCCTTTCTTTTCTGTCCCTGTAACATATTAATGATTCGCTTTTTAAGCGAATAAAACCAAAATCTCTTAAACATTTTCCGTACGTGTAGTTAACGTCTGCTATACGGTAGGTAACGTGTGTCATTCTAAAGCTCCTCACAGCATCTGACAGCTACCATTTAATCGTTCAAAACTGGTATCAGTTACGGATATATTCCGATTGTTGGGCTGATGAATCAGGCTTTGTGTCGGCTTTCTACAGTATGATGGTGGTAGGGGTGGGTATCGCACCATATGCGGGCCAGTCATAGCATCTTAAAACTCAAAAACGGCATCTTAAAAACTCAAAAATGATTATTTATAACTTTGTCGGATGGCACCAAGTGCGGCCCATAAAGGATAACATGCAATAGCGCTTAGTTCTTAGACGAGCGACGCATGTTGAATCAAGCCAAATGCAGGCAATCAATAGCCGTCGGTCGTAGTCTGAATTAGTTCTGCTTTGCTATTGCTATTGGGTTATATAAATTGGTGCGTCCCGATATATATGTCAAATCCGATTTGTTTTGCTCTGCTCACTTTTTTCTTTTCTAAATACTTTTTGAGTATCGGCGCATTGTAGAACCTATCATGCCGCGTTTGAACGAGCTTGTATAGCAAGCAATGGCTGTCTTTTTGCATGAGCCAATACGTGCATTTATTTCGTGCTTAACCTTGATATAACATAGACCAAGACGAAACAGAAAACTGGGACACGTAGCGTCAGTCGTGTTACGTCACTTTTAAATCACTACCATGCAATGGGTACTACGCACATAAATAATTCATCACAGATGAGAGATCATGTAGCATTAAAAAACTCATAACATTATTAGGTATGTCTACAGCGACTATCACAAGAAGGATAAAGATACTGTTCTGGCCAATATAAATCGGCGAATATTTACATTGAGTTAGGCAGCTGGATCTTACTAAACAGATGCCTTTTTATAGACATTGTATGGTTTCATTTAACACATGGTTGGTAGCAAGATGCGAATTTGCCTCACTTCAACCACATGAGCGGACACTTCCCAAAAGTAATTCCATGCCTGCATATAGGTTAAGGACTGTGACAGGCCCTCGTGGGTTGTTCTTGTGTTGTATAGTGTACATAACGATTGAGGAACGATCATTGGGTTTTGTCTGGTTTTCCCACTTCAATTGACAAATCAAAACTGAAATTACACTTGATCACAACCTTTGCGAGAACAAATACATGTTCTGACAGATAAATGTATATATTTCATGTTCTTGTTTTTCATAATGAATCTAATCATCGGCTAAACAATCGCAAATATCGCGTTATCACTGTGACCCGGACTTAATGCATTGTCTTGATGCACATACTTACTGCTTTGAAAGCGTGTTTCAACTAATGGAATACACTATGACTGCTACGAAATGTTTTCATGCCACCTGATCCTGCTTTCTTCCTGACATGTTTATCCAATAACCAGCGCTATGGTTCCTGACTAAATCCATGTGGTTTTTGTTCTTCATAAGATTCCAGCTGCAGGTCCTCGTCTACTTTTTGTCTGTTCGTAAGATTTATAAAAGGGCGTCGATGGCAGTCTATATAAGTGAGAGGAACATTCCTGTGTATTAGTGGAATATTCATCAATCTGTTGTCAGATGTGCAGCTATAGTTATTAAATTATGTACTTGTTATGGTGCCACCACGCTAATATTGTGAGAGAGTACATATTCTAGTGCTAAATGTCATCGCAAACACAATATAGCTATTCCATTTGAATGTTACATGCATCGTAAATGTTGATTCTATACGTACCGTAATGACTATATTTTCATGTTTGTCTCTTGTGTTGCGCGATTACAAATGCATTATGACGCGTATGGGCAATTATAAAAAAACTGAAACGCTCGTCTTCAAAGCAAACAAAATGTCATAACAATCGCCCCCCAGTGTCGAGCCTGCTGAATGCTTAATTGATAAATACGCTTGAAATCCGATTAACGTCACTGAATAATTACTCCAGTCTTGATAACGTCCAATTCATTCACCTGGCGCCCATTCAGCATTGGAACACTGAGTAACGAGTATTCATGATGCTGTGATTGGAGCGGACAAATCTGATGGTGAGTGGAAAGAAGCAAATATCATCACCGCCAGATACAAGCACCGATACGAAATAGCTGGAAATAATTCATTATGTATACATATCATGTATTGTTAATTAACAGCATACACTATTTGTATTCAAGAAAGAGAAAGTGTTTTCTCTATATATATTACTTACATGGGTTTATAGTGAGTTAATTATTGGACATGATTAATTTGTGTTCAAGGTGGTTTACTTTTTGCATTTCATTACTTGTGACGAACAACATCCAGCATGAAAATACGCGGTATTTTGAAAGGATACTGTACTGTCCCTTGGCAATATCGCTCGTATGGAGACAGAAAGTATGGGAGATCAAGCGTGACATTATATAGTGGTTTTTAGGCCAAGTATCATTTCATTAAACTTAGCCAGTATTAGAATATGTCTTGATGTAATTGATTAAACTGTACTCTTTGTTTGGCAAGATAATTAAGCACAATGACAAATATAAGTGATGTAGTTTTTCGTCAAGTTGATATGTTTACCGCAATGTTGGAATCAAATTTAAAGCAACCAGAGTTGATTCTCTGTCAGCGTATATACTGTTTTGTTTCCAATCTGGTTGCAATTGATTCAATGTTCAAGGCACACTACTTAACAAGTTTGGACAGTTACTCATTTCTATATATCTACAGCACAACATAAACGAATATTGTCGGTCCAAAGTTTTGGATATTACGTTGAATGTTTGCAACATAATAAATAGATCACCACAAGTCGATTATTTACACAAGAAAGCACAGCGACGTATTCATTAGTAATGCAACAATATTCATCAAAGAACAACGGATCTCTACGGATGCGGTAAGACCGGAGAGATGATAACGAATGAATTATTTAAGCAATTTTCATACGTGATCAATCATAATGGGCTGGGCAGCACGAATTAATCAGACAGTTGCCCTTGTAATAAGGAGCAATGTACTTATGTCCCAACAGGCTCTACACAAACGCTTGATTTCTTTGATACATTTCACCATGAACATTTTGATGCGAAAAACACACAATGGATCCATGACCTAATACTTACGGAAACCAAGTCTGTTCCTCCTGATATGTTCGATGGCTTTTTTTTGACGAAACGTCAATTATCACTCAAATATGGTATGCAACAGGTGCTACAAGACATCCGAGGCTGAAAACGGGCGGAGTTGGAGCGATAATACCAGAAAATGATGGAATAGCGCTTGCATAGAGATATAAACCGGTGGTTATCCATTTGTATATTTTTTAGCAAATAGCAAATGGGTGCAATTTCAAAATTGAAACTGTCTTTTATCTATTAACCAGTTCATTTATTGCTATCTCAGCTTATGTCTCAAAAATAGCTTCTGCATTCAACATGATTACAAATGTGTATTCAAACGTTAATGCCTATGCTTACGCAATTCGCTACATCAACGTGTGTTATGGTAATACAGCCCAATGATCTGTGATAGATTAGTCTTACATGAAGCCGCTTTTCAATAATCGTGAAACGGGATTGGTTGTGACTTTTATGCCTTTGAATCCTATCCAGTGATTTAGTCAGATATGTAATACTTTTGTGGACGTGCCCATGTGCCACTCATAGCATCGCCTTATCTCTGTTCTGCTGACACACCATGCAGCATGATGAAAGTAATTTTGATCTGCCATGTGCAACTATATTCTACGCCCTGCGTCAAAATTCATTTGTTTCTCATATTCTCTTTTGCACTCAAACTCTTTATTTGATATCAGTCTTGTTCGATGGCAATGTTTCGACGGGATATTAAATAAAACATGCATACTCTAATTTCTGCGATGGTATTGCACTGTGTAGTAGAATATATAAATGAGACAAGTCACTTTAATAATCGAAGCAATCAGTCGACTATTATATACCTCATGTAAAAGGCACCTAAGTATACATTCAGTGACTAGCATTTTAAAGGCGATCGTATCATTCCTGTTATGATGTGCTACTACAAGAACGTGTACTTCTAACAAATTGCCACTAAACGGGATAATTCCGTTTGCGCCTTTTAACAGCCAATGAGTCGGACCGTTGTATGTCCATCAAATAGATTTAATTTTCCTAGAAAACAATGTCAAACAATACAGGTAATGTTGCCATAACTATGCAAAGCGTTCATGGTACATTGCAAGCAATGTGGATCAATATTTAACAATGACAATTGGTGCATGGAGCAAATCACCGCGCAGGTCGTGTGATGTCCATGGTAGTATCCAAATAGCATGCTTATTCGATCATGATTTCTTTCCATTGACTAATTTTATTAGGTTTAGATTAGTATAGAAACGCATGCATCCACTTATATCCTCTAAACGAACGAATCCAAAACACAAATGGATCATTGGGATCGAGAAAGACAACTTGTTCTGCCAGTGGGTAATGATGCATAATGTGCTCTGACCAAGCATCGCAATAACGCTCATCTGTCCTGCCTGAATCAGCGGTTATGGGGCAGCATGTTTTTCATAATGCATGAATCGTAAAGATATATGGAGTCTAAACTGATACCCACTCAACTATATTTAACGAAGTTGGAAAAGCACGAAGATGGATAAAGCTGTAACGTTTTGCAAGGTTTTTTGCTTACAAATGAATGTCAAAACAACATATTGATCGATTTTATGCCCAGCTTCTTTCGTAGATGTGTGGTATCCCTAACATGAACATATGTATCCATGAAACTCGGGACCAGTTATGGAAACTTTGGGCCATCTACATAAATCAGCTACGTTATCAATCTCATCGGAATATACAGATAGCTAGTTGTACCTAGGTAAAGTCCAACGCAGTGCGGATGAAGAAATGTTTCTTCACACACTACGAATCAAATAATATCAAGCAATTTTGACAAAACTTAATCAGCATCTACCAGCGTAAACCACTCAGAACAGCTAATATGACCATTCGCACTGCTTATTGGGCATTAGCTGTGTAATCGTGGAATTCTGGGTACTCGTGTAACTATCTTCTTATGTACCTAGGATATGGCGTGGTGTGTTTTAAGAGTGAGGAAACAACCATCAATTACATAAAGTCAGTTGGATCAATCGTATTCCATGCACATGTTATGACGTTCTTTGTGATACCTTCTTTAAAGCCATTACCGACTGCATAATGCAATGAATGTGATTGAGTTTGAAAAGGCTTACGCACAACCAGTTACACCATAGCTTTAGTTTATTTACATTTCATAGCACATACATGTAATCAGCTAGCCTTATCCGCTGTTGAACGTGGTTTGTCAGCTCCATGTGTATACTTTTGAATTATGTTATTATATTGCTTATTGTTATACAACATGCAGCTGTTTAAAAAATAAGAAATTATTATTAACGTTATGTAATGTATGACTAATCGGATGTGGTCTAATAAGATGTATTTGGGCGAATTATTATTTGATCGTGACCACCAGCGCAAGTGCACGTCTATGTTGAGAGCGTATGTAATCTCTCGTATTTTAATCTACACTTTCAACTCTACAAAACACTGATTAATTTTACAATAAAGAATAATAAAACACACTTCCATTGCATTTAACTGAGTACCATTTATTTATAAAAATTATGGCTATTATGAACGAGAACAAGAAAAGAAATATTATCAACTAAAACAAACTATACATCAAAACATGAATGCACAGAAAAAATAAGGTCACTATTGCTGGAAAGAGAAATGATGAAAAGAAAAATGCGAAACATTACACACAATTTCTGCAAACTTTTCTTCGTCAAAGGGTACACTGATAATGGGGAAGCCTTTCATTGTGTACAACACAAAGTCACAATTCTGTACACAATAAATTCCCATCTGTCCCTGCACTTGAGTGTAATAAACACTGCTGTGCTTGAGGTGAAGTAGCTGTGCATCTTTCAATTAACCAGCACATTTCTCTTTCTTGGAACTCAATCGAGAGCTAGAATGTTAACGGGTAAATTGTCTCCCATTATTTCAGAAATGAGCACAGAGGGGTCAGTATCTGGTTTGTTCATGATGGTTGGAACACCGAGGCTGTGATTCGTCCTTGCCTCATTTCATGCCAGGCTGAGTTATTGGCTTGCCCTTATGTATCTGAATCAATGAGTTCAATATCAGTAGGGGCATATTTGACAAATCAGACAAAATCATCTGCAGTGCAGGCAACTGTGGTGGCTCCCGGTATAGCTTGAGCAGACTGTATGATGTGCCCGACAAACTCCTTTGCTCTATCCAAGCACTCCCAGTGAGAGGCATGTGGGTTCTGGCTCTGGAGACTGAGATGAAGGTTGACTTGGGTCTTTAAAGTAGTTCGAGGACTTGAGCGCGAGGATTGCTCTGTTAAACAGAAAGAATCAATAAAGTGTTGCTCAACAAACACAACGCTACCAAAACAGTCGCCGCATTGTTAGAGTGGCACAATGGCTAAACCAGGTATTGAAAACGTGTTAAATATGTAACAGAGAGGCACTTCCCACGTTAGAGCTGATTAGCTTTCATACCGGCGCCACTAATGGTGAGGTTTAATCAATTCAGAGATTGATGTGAATGGCATTTTGATAGGACAGCAGCTTCCGACCTGAAAAGAGATTGCGCGGGAAGGTTGAATGTTCAAACCGACAGAATCAAAGAGCTGGTCTCGTTGTGGAATATATATGCACTGTGACTGGAGTTACATGCTCCCTGGATAGATACATTGGCAACTTGGGGATCAATTTATTAACATCTAAATAACCGAAAGTCAAGACTGGAATAATTATTCTGCCAGCAGATCTCACCTATTTTCGCTGTCTTTTCTCGGAGGCTCTTCGTCGTTTAGTACGGCTGCCACCAATTCCAACGTGGCTAAATAGTCGGTATAGGTTCATCTCGCAGCCTGCGTTTTTTATGAAATCCTAGCCACTTGGGCAGCTCCGGGTTAGTATCATAAGCATCATTCTCGAAATGATCATAACATCGTGAGGGTTAGCCTCCAGTTTTTACGCTTGCCTTTCATCACCCATAAGCGGTGCAGTATGCTGACTTTAGGAAACCGAAAAGAACTCATGCCCAACTTATCATTGTTCCAACAACCGAGCACAACAATTAGCCATTACTCACACAAGAAACGTACGAAAACCGTGAGGAAAGTAGAGTAAATTTCATGATTCAAAGAACCGTGAAGAATGAAGATGGCGGCGTTTGTTTATCCTCGTGACAATAACATGAATGACGTCAGGGTCCAGAACATCACGAATAGTCCCGACCGGTTTATTGGCCGATTTCACACATAACTGTGCCCAGATATCTCTACCCAATATGACATTTTCCTCGCCGAACGCTCAATAGGTCATCAAAGGACCAGGGCGATCTGAGTTGTTAGCAGCTATGTACGGGCCCAACCGCGGCGTACTGCAGCAAATAATCTGAAAATAGTATTTGCTGCGTATTACTCAAGCGAATCAATCTTCCTCTAATGAACCTGAGAGTTTTTAGCAAACGCAAATATACAATACATTTATCTGTTCAATATTAATTTGCTCTATATCTGTAATGATGCGGCCAGAGATAATATTGCCATGTCGCATGAAACTTATCATCATTGCTTGCATAATGTAGCTTATCCTTTTAAATGCTACTTCCATCGTAAACATTGAATTATCGCCGACCGTAATGAGCTCATGTTATCACATTTGTCACGTCTGTCGCTCTTTTGCCCGTATATGATAAGAGAATGGGCAATTGTTATAAAACGCTCGCCTAGGATCACAATAATTGCCAAATGGAGTGTAATCTAACGCATGTTTTACACAATAGATGCACATGCTGTCTGATTAACGTCACAGAGGAATAGTTTTAGCCTTGATGACGCCATATCCTATTGCCTGACGCAAACCCAGTGGGTAATGTGTATTGATATAGATTCTCGCTGATGACAATGCACAGCAAATCTACTTCGTCATGTTTCAACGAAGCCGTCCAATGCATTTCGATAGGAATCATAACATAGAATACTGAACGAGCCTCATGTACTTGTACACGCTGTGTTACGGAATGGCAGAAAATTATTCGGTTTGTGAATTGGCACCTATTGTTGATATATGGCGTGCCCTACTCGAAACAACTTGAAATAGGAGAAATCTGTTCTTCATGCATTTCCTTATATATATCTTAATGGAGTCTTAATGAGGAGAGCAAAATGTGTTATTGATTATGTACGCGACGCTGTCGGTTGGTACACTCCTACTGCCAGCTATGTGCAGATTCCATTTTAACCAGAGCTGTAGATTCGCAATATTGTAAATTTCATCATGGATATAAATAGACTACTAGGATGTTTCACAGTAAAGCAACGCATTGGATCCGTACACCAGAATGATTAGGAGTGATTTCTGTACCATGAGATTGGTGACAAAGTGCGGATTTTGTGTTGGCTAATTGAACATCCACACTGATTTAAGCGTCGTAACAAAAATTCCATTAAGTAAACCTGCAAAGTCCCGCAATACTCCTTTCTTTTCTGTCCCTGTAACATATTAATGATTCGCTTTTTAAGCAAATAAAACCAAAATCTCTTAAACATTTTCCGTACGTGTAGTTAACGTCTGCTATAGGGTAGGTAACGTGTGTCATACTAAAGCTCCTCACAGCATTTGACAGCTGTGCTACCATTTAATCGTTCAAAACTGGTATCAGTTACGGATATATTCCGATTGTTGGGCTGATGAATCAGGCTTTGTGTCGGCTTTCTACTGTATGATGGTGGGAGGGGTGGGTATCG
The DNA here is from genome assembly GCA_034190875.2 of Urechis unicinctus. Lineage (NCBI taxonomy): Eukaryota > Metazoa > Annelida > Polychaeta > Xenopneusta > Urechidae > Urechis > Urechis unicinctus. The sequence continues at coordinate 10,384,839 of CM067354.1, forward strand.
CACCATATGCGGGCCAGTCATAGCATCTTAAAACTCAAAAACGGCATCTTAAAACTCAAAAACGCAAAATTTGTATTCTTTGTGGATGCATGCATTATGCTGCATGCGTGACGAAAACAATAGCGAATAGATGAGCGACGCATGTTGAATCAGGCCAAATGCAGGCAATCAATAGCCGTCGGTCGTAGTCTGAATTAGTTCTGCTTTGCTATTGCTATTGGGTTATATAAATTGGTGCGTCCCGATATATATGTCAAATCCGATTTGTTTTGCTCTGCTCACTTTTTTCTTTTCTAAATACTTTTGGAGTATCGTCGCATTGTAGAACCTATCATGCCGCGTTTGAACGAGCTTGTATAGCAAGCAATGGCTGTCTTTTTGCATGAGCCAATACGTGCATTTATTTCGTGCTTAACCTTGATAACATAGACCAAGACGAAACAGAAAACTGGGACACGTCGCGTCAGTCGTGTTACGTCACTTTCAAATCACTACCATGCAATGGGTACTACGCACATAAATAATTCATCACAGATGAGAGATCACGTAGCATTAAAAAACTCATAACACTATTAGGTATGTCTACAACGACTATCACAAGAAGGATAAAGATACTGTTCTGGACAATATAAATCGGCGAATATTTACATTGAGTTAGGCAGCTGGATCTTACTAAACAGATGCCTTTTTATAGACATTGTATGGTTTCATTTAACACATGGTTGGTAGTAAGATGCGAATTTGCCTCACTTCAACCACATGAGCGGACACTTCCCAAAAGTAATTCCATGCCTGCATATAGGTTAAGGACTGTGACAGGGCCTCGTGGGTTGTTCTTGTGTTGTATAGTGTACATAACGATTGAGGAACGATCATTGGGTTTTGTCTGGTTTTCCCACTTCAATTGACAAATCAAAACTGAAATTACACTTGTTCACAACCTTTGCGAGAACAAATACATGTTCTGACAGATAAATGTATATATTTCATGTTCTTGTTTTTCATAATGAATCTAATCATCGGCTAAACAATCGCACATATATCGCTTTATCACTGTGACCCGGACTTAATGCATTGTCTTGATGCACATACTTACTGCTTTGAAAGCGTGTTTCAACTAATGGCATACACTATGACTGCTACGAAATGTTTTCATGCCACCTGATCCAGCTTTCTTCCTGACATGTTTATCCAATAACCAGCGCTATGGTTCCTGACTAAATCCATGTGGTTTTTGTTCTTCATAAGATTCCAGCTGCAGGTCCTCGTCTACTTTTTGTCTGTTCGTAAGATTTATAAAAGGGCGTCGATGGCAGTCTATATAAGTGAGAGGAACATTCCTGTGTATTAGTGGAATATTCATCAATCTGTTGTCAGATGTGCAGCTATAGTTATTAACTTATGTACTTGTTATGGTGCCACCACGCTAATATTGTGAGAGAGTACATATTCTAGTGCTAAATGTAATCACAAACACAATATAGCTATTCCATTTGAATGTTACATGCATCGTAAATGTTGATTCCATACGTACCGTAATGAATATATTTTTTCATGTTTGGCTCTTGTGTTGCGCGTTTACCAATGCATGATGACGCGTATGGGCAATTATAAAAAAAACTGACACGCTCGCCTTCATGCAAACAGAATGTCAGAACAATCGCCCCCCAGTGTCGAGCCTGCTGAATGCTTAATTGATAAATACGCTTGAAATCCGATTAACGTCACTGAATAATTACTCCAGTCTTGATAACGTCCAATTCATTCACCTGGCGCCCATTCAGCATTGGAACACTGAGTAACGAGTATTCATATATTGTAGAAACCTGGCGGTGCAGACAAGCATGATGCTGTGATTCGGAGCGGACAATTCTGATGGTGAGTGGAATGAAGCAAATATCATCATCACCAGATACAAACACCGATACGAAATAGCTGGAAATAATTCATTATGTATACATATCATGTATTGTTCATTAACAGCATACACTATTTGTATTCAAGAAAGAGAAAGTGTTTTCTCTATATATATTACTTACATGGGTTTATAGTGAGTTAATTATTGGACATGATTAATTTGTGTTCAAGGTGGTTTACTTTTTGCATTTCATTACTTGTGACGAACAACATCCAGCATGAAAATACGCTCTTGCATGGTAAGCATAAACGGTGTTTTGAGGGATACTGTCCCTTGGCAATACCGCTCGTATGGAGACAGAAAGTATTGGAGATCAAGCGTGACATTATATAGTGGTTTTTAGGCCAAGTATCATTTCATTAAACTTAGCCAGTATTAGAATATGTCTTGATGTAATAAATTAACCTGTACTCTTTGTTTGGCAAGATAATTAAGCACAATGACAAATATAAGTGATGTAGTTTTTTCGTCAAGTTGATATGTTTACCGCAATGTTGGAATCAAATTTAAAGCAACCAGAGTTGATTCTCTGTCAGCGTATATACTGTTTTGTTTCCAATCTGGTTGCAATTGATTCAATGTTCAAGGCACACTACTTAACAAGTTTGGACATTTACTCATTTCTATATATCTACAGCACAACATAATCGAATATTGATTATTTACACAAGAAAGCATAGCGACGTATTCATTAGTAATGCAACAATATTCATCACAGAACAACGGATCTCTACGGATGCGGTAAGACCGGAGAGATGATAACGAATGAATTATTTAAGCAATTTCCATACGCGATCAATCATAATGGGCGGTGCAGCAAGAATTAATCAGACAGTTGCCCTCGTAATAAGGAGCAATGTACTTATGTTCCAACAGGCTCTACACAAACGCTTGATTTCTTTGAACATTTTGATGCGAAAAACACACAATGGATCCATGACCTAATACTAACGGAAACCAAGTCTGTTCCTCCTGATAGGTTCGATGGCTTTTTTTGACGAAACGTCAATTATCACTCAAATATGGTATGCAACAGGTGCTACAAGACATCCGAGGCTGAAAACGGGCGGAGTTGGAGCGATAATAGCAGTAAATGATGGAATAGCGCTTGCATAGAGATATAAACCGGTGGTTATCCATTTGTATATTTTTTAGCAACTAGCAAATGGGTGCAATTTCAAAATTGAAACTGTCTTTTATCTATTAACCAGTTCATTTATTGCTATCTCAGCTTATGTCTCAAAAATAGCTTCTGCATTCAACATGATTACATATGTGTATTCAAACGTTAATGCCTATGCTTACGCAATGCGCTACATCAACGTGTGTTATGTTAATATAAATTAGTCTTACATCAAGCCGCTTTTCAATAATCGTGAAACGGGCTTGGTTGTGATTTTTATGCCTTTGGATCCTATCCAGTGATTTAGTCAGATATGTAATACTTTTGTGGACGTGCCCATGTGCCTCTCATAGCATCGCCTTATCTCTGTTCTGCTGACACACCATGCAGCATGATGAAGGTAATTTTGATCTGCCATGTGCAACTATATTCTACACCCTGCGTCAAAATTCATTTGTTTCTCATATTCTCTTTTGCACTCAAACTCTTTATTTGATATCAGTCTTGTCCGATGGCAATGTTTCGACGGGATATTAAATAAAACATGCATACTCTAATTTCTGCGATGGTATTGCACTGTGTAGCAGAATATATAAATGAGACAAGTCACTTTAATAATCGAAGCAATCAGTCGACTATTATATACCTCATGTAAAAGGCACCTCAGTATACATTCAGTGACTAGCATTTTAAAGGCGATCGTATCATTCCTGTTATGATGTGCTACTACAAGAACGTGTACTTCTAACAAATTGCCACTAAACGGGATAATTCCGTTTGCGCCTTTTAACAGCCAATGAGTCGGACCGTTGTATGTCCATCAAATAGATTTAATTTTCCTAAAAAACAATGTCAAACAATACAGGTAATGTTGCCATAACTATGCAAAGCGTTCATGGTACATTGCAAGCAATGTGGATCAATATTTAACGATGACAATTGGTGCATGGAGCAAACCACCGCGCAGGTCGTGTGATGTCCATGGTAGTATCCAAATAGCATGCTTATTCGATCATGATTTCTTTCCATTGACTAATTTTATTAGGTGTAGATTAGTATAGAAACGCATGTATCCACTTATATCCTCTAAACGAACGAATCCAAAACACAAATGGATCATTGGGATCGAGAAAGACAACTTGTTCTGCCAGTGGGTAATGATGCATAATGTGCTCTGACCAAGCATCACAATAACGCTCATCTGTCCTGCCTGAATCAGCGGTTATGGGACAGCATGTTTTTCATAATGCATGAATCGTAAAGATATATGGAGTCTAAACTGATACCCACTCAACTATATTTAACGAAGTTGGAAAAGCACGAAGATGGATAAAGCTGTAACGTTTTGCAAGGTTTGTTGCTTACAAATGAATGTCAAAACAACATATTGATCGATTTTATGCCCAGCTTCTTTCGTAGATGTGTGGTATCCCTAACATGAACATATGTGCCGATGAAGCTCGGGACCAGTTATGGAAACTTTGGGCCATCTACATAAATCAGCTACGTTATCAATCTCATCGGAATATACAGATAGCTAGTTGTATCTAGGTAAAGTCCAAAGGATGAAGCAATGTTTCTTCACACACTACGAATCAAATAATATCAAGCAATTTCGACAAAACTTAATCAGCATCTACCAGCGAAAACCACTCAGAACAGGTAATATGACCATTCGCACTGCTTATTGGGCATTAGCTATGTTATCGTAGAATTCTGGGTACTCGTGTAACTATCTTCTTATGTACCTAGGATATGGCGTGCTGTGTTTTAAGAGTGAGGAAACAACCATCAATTACATAAATTCAGTTGGATCAATCGTATTCCATGCACATGTTATGACGTTCTTTGTTATACCTTCTTTAAAGCCATTACCGACTACATAATGCAATGAATGTGATTGAGTTTGAAAAGGCTCACGCACAACCAGTTACACCATAGCTTTAGTTTATTTACATTTCATAGCACATACATGTAATCAGCTAGCCTTATCCGCTGTTGAACGTGGTTTGTCAGCCCCATGTGTATACTTTTGAATTATGTTATCATATTGCTTATTGTTATACAACACGCAGCTGTTTAAAAAATAAGAAATTATTATTAACGTTATGTAATGTATGACTAATCGGATGTGGTCTAATAAGATGTATTTGGGCGAATTATTATTTGATCGTGACCACCAGCGCAAGTGCACGTCTATGTTGAGAGCGTATGTAATCTCTCGTATTTTAATCTACACTTTCGAATAAATTGCTCATTTCAAGTGACTGACTAATAATGTTACAAAATGGGCGAGCAGTTCGTTGCCAAGAATTATTAAGACTTAAAACTCAGTGAGAAGGGACATACCATATAGCCCGAAACTAACATAACAGAACAAGCTAGGGGAGTGTTCATTACATATCAAGCCATTAAGCCATTAGCTTGCTCAGTTTTAGTGTCTACTTGATATATGAAACTATTCTGTCGGATATATGACACTGGTCATCTCTATTGAAGCTTAACTTGTAATTCATATACATAAGCAGGTGGTAATCATTCTTTTTCCCGGCAATGTGGCATGGTGCAGCCGATATGAGAACAAAACATTGTAAAAATGCTTTTGGTAATTTGGCATTTTTATTACAGAGCTGAAAAGTTAAGCAGAGACAAGTTGGGCGACCAAAATAGATGATGCAGACATTGTTATGATACACATGTTATTTAAGTTTATCATCAGGAAGACGAATGTATTCAAGTTGCAGCTTGCTATTTGTAAAATGGTAAAAGAATGCTGGTACAAGTGCGCTTAACACAGATTTGTTGTTTGCTTACAATATGCAACCTAGCAAACAAAATGGTCACAAATGCGTCCGAGCGGATAAAGTATAGACGTATATTGGCTTGTAAATCATCCTGATATAGCACTGTTCAATTTCAGAATTGAATTGAATTGAAAGTCAAGTCATCCATGATGAACATGAGCACCTTAAACCTACAAGGGGTACTAAACACTATCTAATGCCAAAAACTAAGAGGTAGCAATCACAATGCACAATTTGCTCCCCAAGGGCAAAAACTGCTCCACTGCCGCATTAGGACATTACCTAAGTACGTTTGCTTAGCATCAAAATTTGATATGCAAAAAATGTTAGTCTGACGTTACCTGATAAACGCTTACATGATTATCCATCTTTGTTTGATCCTATCTTTTTGAGTATGACGCTATATGTTGTTATATGACGCATTATGTTTCTGGGATAACCCTCTAAGTAATGATATGTTTAATCCGCTTTACCTCCAGTGGTAGCTTGTTACTTGATTTGTTGTTCTGCGTCGCACGCGGCGCTGTTCATGGTTCCATTGTCCTGTGCTTTTGATAATCCTGTTTCATGCCGCACTCGTGTTTGAGCATTATGATATTGTAGTATTTCGGTACCCTCAAGAAGCATTTTTCAACACATGATTTTCAATTGCAAAGGTTGGTGCTATCAATCACTGCCTTGTTGATCATATATGTCCCCTGTGTGTATTCAAACATCGGAGCACTAAAGCTAAAAAAAGCAGCTTCGTATAGCAACTTATATCATGGCATTTGATAAGAATCGAATGTAATTGCGTACGAGTATTGTTTTCGATAAAAACAAAACACATGGCTTCATAATATTCACAGCGTTTCACTGCCGTATAGTTTAATCAATAACGTTAGACTAGTATTTTACTTCCAGCCCTTCCATCAGCTTCGACTGTTCCCATTGTATGTGCTTATAGGGGTACCCTATATTCCTAACGAATGTTAGAATGAAACAAAACAGCTATGAAATGATAACCGCACATTATGCAGAACTCCTCAACTAAATGCACACGACAAGGGCTTCTATCAAACGGATTAAATGTTGGAAACCTCAGAATGCATAACCGTCCAGAACATTGTCCATCAGGTATATCGTCAATGTACTCCCTGTCGGGGGGCTCTGTGGTACGGTTTGCCTATTATCTTTGTAGATGCTGTGTATAAGCGCACATAAAAACAAGACAAGAAAAACACTGCATAAGGAACCCCCTCCACACTGTAGTGTTTGTCACGTACTGGCTTATACTGAGATCCGCCCATAGATCCAATGTCTGTCACAAAAACTGGGAAATAAAAAACGACGTCAAACACTTTTGTTTGGTGTCGAGAAGGTTCTATCCGATCGTTATAGAAGAGAAAACAATGTTTGACCCTCCAGCGCTAGCGATCATTCGTAACAAAATGCCTTCACTACATATGCGTTTTATCCAAGTGTTATTTTGTGGATTAGCTTCCAAATGTTCAAACAATTATAACTGTGGTGGAGTAAAGTCGTATGTTATTTACGTTTAGCTTCATGTTAACAACTGTACGTGTGCAAATATGCAGTGTTTTGCTTGTCCTGCTCAAGGGAATTTGCTTTTGTGGCACCCATGCTATACTATTGTCTATAATGTGGTTGCCGCTATGCTGCAATCACCATTCTTCTTGCATTGTGTTCTTCGAGTAAAGAGGCCTATATTGGGAACCCTTGGCAGCGTAGAGTTGACAATTTAGATTTTGGTTTTAAAACAATACAGAACGGAAATAAAATGTTATAGTGCCGTAACTAAATATGTCGTTTAATGCGGCAAACCGCGTGGAAGAGCACGCCGGCTAAAACAGACGGCTAGTAGGCTTGCACTGTGACTCAAACAGCTTTGTGAAATGTTTCAAACTGGATCATACGATAGCGTATTGTATGACATCCTAACAGAACTGTGCAGTGTGTAGTTAAACGATTCTAGACGGTGCCATGTACATCCAATTGGTTTATTGAATAACTGTCATTGCCACAGAATTATGAAAAATGGAAAATGCGTATAATGTATCGGGTATGTTCAGCCAGTTGTATTCTATAATGCAACAAGTAATAAGCGAGTTGGTGAGCGCCTAGTACTGGGAAAAGTTAGTTATTACAACGGCTTCAGAAAATTGAATAACGTTTTGATATTCCCGGGTTAACTAAATATCAACTCGTAGCAATATATGTGTGTAGAAAGACCCTCTAGGAGTAATTTATTCATATATTCGATAGTGACAACAAGAGTGGTAGTGTTCGAAAACCACGTTTTAAGTGACGAGCCCATTTGCTAATCACAATGAAAGATTAGAAGTGATATTCCATTTTTTTTTCATGAAGCGACATTTATAAATATGTGTCGACATATATTCATCTCAATTACGTATAATAGCTAGCTTTATGGTCCAAGGTACAATAACTCAATGCTCTGATGGACTTTTATATCCCACAAAATCATCTCGCGTGTTTGTCTCTTTCTTACTTTGCATTAGGTATATATGATTGGGGTCATCAATTCCCAAATTTAGTCGGCTCTAATTCTAGTAAGAAGTCAACACCAAGTAGAAAACAAATATACCGATGAATGTTATCCGACAAAGTAGGTAGCTCTACTTGCTTTATGTATAACCGGCGACTATTATAGCACACGCCGCATATTAGCGTAGTGTTAAGAACAAACATAAAGATCGTTACGTCATAGGTAACATTCTAGATGACAAGATCAACAGCTAATGATCTATCCAGTAAGGGAACTTAACTCTTAAGAAAGCATTTGTATTTTCATTATTGATGTCACACCTGCTCTTGCTGTTTGAGTAAGTGACCACCAGCTTTTGTTGAGTAGTTAGCTCCAGAAACGAGAACCTGACATGGATAACATCAGGTGGTGCTACAGTCCTTTCATCACCTCGTTTTAATCAATATTTATTCTATCATTTTATTGGTTTCGGGTGCTTAATCATATATGCGGATATCTTTTTCAGGAAATTGTCAGCTCTCTTACAACATAACTGTCAACTAAAAACATCAAGGGAAGACACATTACGTCAACAAGATTAACTGAAGACCGAATAGTATTAAACAAACAACTGTCGGGTAGGATCCTATTAAACAGTTAACTAGCCATATAGGAGACGAAAAACTCACTGAACACTGTTACAAACCAAATCAATGTGTATCCAAAAGGACATGCAGTCATGCATTCTTGCTAGTTCGTTTATGCAAACGCACCATGGTGTATTCTGTAAGCTTGTGATTATATATGTACAATTCAGTATGAGAATGCCCGATTTACAAGACAAAGCAGCAATGCATTGAGGATAACTAGCCAAAGATTGGTTAATTAACAAGTTATCCAACAACTTGATTAAGTGTGATTCGACGATTAAGCGTTCTACATGATGCTGTGCATGTGTACTAGTAATCCCTGAATTTGCAAGTGTATGGGAATCAACGTTTGCGTCTGGTTGTGTATGGGCGCATATTCATGTATGGGGAAAATGGTGCGAAGGTACATAGATGTTTCAGACGTCTATGATTTTGCATATCAATATCATACCCAATAAAGGAAGCCACATAGACACAGTAAATGCTAATGCCTCTAACAAACCATGATATACAGCTCCAGGCTCCCTTAGCTTCTCTAGAGGTCCCATGTAGGCACAAGTTACATATTCAAGGTTCATAACATTTGAGGCATTATAAAACCTATGCATATGTAAAGCCACAGATATGGGGCGTCTGGTGGCTATTTACACCCGGACCGTTATTCATGTGATACACGACTAAATATCATGCAAACACGTCGAGCTGATGGAGGAATACTGATTGCGCATAATACGAATACAGGTATCTGCAATAATATGATACGATAGCTGAAACAAAAGATGAAGCCAACTGGCAATTTAACTCAGTGCAATACATTTGCTTTTTCAGTCACAATTGATGTGTGTGTGTTTTGCCGCAATAGGGCTTGTGCAGAGCGCTTGAACAATCAGCAGCTTAATAGGTTCCTGAGCGACAACGTAATACAGTTTAGTCATGGTATACCATGAATGGGATAATTGCGGTTTTTAAAATTGAATTCACCTCAACTAATACGCGCTCAGGGGATCACACAGGGTGCGACTAACACATTATCATTATGAACATACTGAACACATACCTTCATACGAAGATTGTGATTTCGAGCAAATAATAAGTTTCAGGTGAATGTATTTTCAGGTTGCACGCATTGATGATCTGGCAGCGCAATGGATTAGCGGTTCATCTTGTGATGGCTGTACAATCCAGCGGCCCGGGTCTCGTCTCTATTAATAGCATTATACCCGCTTACTGATTACATTCTAGCGCTAGCAGACGCATACTGCAGGTTATATAAAGCCTATGTATGTTTCACGAAAGCAATCGTTGCAACCAGCGCTGAGCCTGTGATATCCTACTGATTTAACTCTATATCGTCAGTTTAATGTTTTTACATAGAATATCGCGATGCTTGGCTGATACCTTCGATCAGGTCCAGAACACATTTTTCAATCAGTATGGTGACACATAAACATTGGGGGGCAACAAGAAAACAATCAGATATAGAGAGAGATAGAGAGAGAGATAGAGAGAGAGAGATAGAGAGAGAGAGAGAGAGAGAGATAGAGAGAGATAGAGAGAGATATAGAGAGAGAGATAGAGAGAGATAGAGAGAGAGAGAGAGAGAGAGAGAGAGAGAGAGAGAGAGAGAGAGAGAGAGAGAGAGAGAGAGGAGAGAGAGAGATAGAGAGAGAGAGAAATAGAGAGATAGAGAAATAGAGAGAGAGAGGGAAAGAGGGAGATAGAGAGCGAGATAGATAGAAAAAGGATATACAGATATAGAGCGATATATATACATATAGATATATATATATGTATATGTATATAGATATGTACATATAGGTATATACATAGGGTGTTAATATATATATACATATATATATATATTTATATTTATATCTATCTATATATATATATATATTTATATAAATGTATACATATATACATATATATATATATGTATAAATATATATATATATAGATATATATATATATATAAAAGTATATATATATATGTGTATATATATATTTATATACATATTTATATTCTGTATTAGACAGAACTTGTGTATTGTGTATTATGTGTAAATATATGTACAATAATCGATAAATTTACACTTGTCGGTATGTCACTTACCAAGCCACACTTGCGATTTTATGAACACTTCATAAAACGGCACTACATGGCTAAAACGGTCCAACCTAGCACATAAAACGCGACTACGGGTCCGATACTGAAAACCCTTTGAATCCTAAAATCCGATGTTTATCATAACGCTTCACCATAGTTCATTATTTAGCTAGTCACGTGGGAGTCGTATCTCACGCTTTAAGCAGACGTAATCAGTGTCTTACGCCGCAAACCATATCACATATAGAAACCAAAGTCATCATTTGAAAACCCAGCTACAATCAAACACTAATTAAAGCGCCTGTCCGTACAATTTATCAATTAGCTACTTTGTCAGCTTGTTTATATTGCCTGTAACAGTGGTACAGTGATATACATATCGCTTGCGAGGGACATGGGGTATATTTCTTGATCAGGTTAACATCCTTGGTCAGCGCCAATATGTCAATTCGGGGGCTAGTTTACAAATTAAATATAGCATTTGTAACCCGCCAAATTCATCATTAGCAAGCAATAATACTTTTTATGTCTCAGGTGACAACTGTCGCTAGATATCTGATAATCATCTCGTAAACGTTGAATGAAATCCTGTGTTTACCAATTTCCCTATTTGTATATTTGCTGCCGTACAAAACAATAACCGAAAGTAATACCACTTATATGGTTTTGCTTTTTCGTTACTAGATCGCCTCTCGAACGATTGCTGTGGACTTTATCCAAAGGTGTTACAATCTGCTAGTTACCCTGTATCATTCGTGACTCCCAATGAAAGTAACGAAACGATGATGCAAACAGAGATATAAAACCTCTCCTGGCTGCTACATTATTGAGAATCAAACCTCCCTAATTGGCCGACTTTTGACGTATCAGCTTGTTGAATGTATTTGACAGAGCCAGTATAAGAGAAGAACTTCAGGTTATGTAACGATCCATTTGTGAAACCTATTTTGCCAGCTCCAGAGTGGCATTATTCCATCACAACCCGCGAATAGGTACATTAAACTTTTCGGCATTGACAGTTTTGCATCGTATTTCATATCATAGTATATTAGGTTATTTCGGAAGCTGTTAAAAGGATTATGCAAATGTTATCGATGACTTCCTATTTGTTATGCAATCTATTGGACTATGCTCTAGTGTTTTTCAATATAACATATGAATAAGATGTACTCAAATACCTCTTGTCTTTTGGGTAAAGCGGATAGATTTATACCCGACAATTTAGCCTAAACAGTTTTATTGATTAATGGGAAGTCAATCTATGGACGTCATTTGTGCATCACAATATCTTTTGGCATTGGTAATGTAGTATAATTTAACACACTATTCTGGACATCAATGTTTCTACCAACGAGAACTAATTGTGGGAGATTTTTAAGATTATGTTACATTTATTTTCCTAAAATAACTAACCCTATAACTACCAGTACCTCTCCACATAACTTCCATACTAAAGAAGTCAGTTGAACCACTGCTTCAGGTGAGGTGTCGCAATTTTTTTACAAACTGGGCCCTTTTGGACAGTTTATAGCCATGGCTTAAGTGATAAGCTCGACATATCCAATTTCACAAGATCCAATTTCTTGACCATACAATGTGTACTTCTGAGGTCTCTCGACAGACATATATGCTTACAATAACTGGCAAATAGCCGTTCCCAATGTGGTAAACAACTCAGAAATGATAGATTCAAGGCCCATATCAGTTTCCAGATATGTATTTGTCCCCTGTTACTTCAGTAAACGCCTCATCCATTAAATGTTATAATCTAGCTTGTCCATATGTACATTTGAACTTAAATTTTTCCACTGTGCATTTTTATCCCGATGCTTGACGAGTAACTGCTGCCAAAGGATTTACTTTTACATACTAATAATCATATGCTGTCACATTTATGATATGTTGCCCTGCCAAGTCAATTACGTTCCTTTATACAAAACAATTCAACAATTTATTAAAACATTACACATTCAGCGTGACTCGCCTCAGAGAATAGACATTCTGCATTTTAATAGTGGCATCCGGTTATGCAACAACCATTGAATACGCACACATATATGCCATACTTGTAAAACTGCGATATTTGATATGTTGCGTCGTTACAGCAAATTCAATTAAATATAGCATCTGCTGCGTTACAGATGGCAAACAGAACAATTAATTCGAAGAACGAAATGCATCTACGGAGGGTGTTGGTCGACTCATTGGTTCATATCAATATGCAAACATAGCATGATGGAAAAGATTGACGAGGATTACTCAAATGAATTTGTTAAAGCTCTATGCATACACGCACGTTAACGTCGCTTTATATTCATGAGAGAAGACTTTAATAAACATGGTATTTCAGATTGGTCAGATCGTTGATGCGTTTTTGAAGCATAATTGTAGTCTTAAGAAACACACGTATAGCGTGAAGTTGTGTCCTTAAGATATATTGTAAGATATATTTAGGTGACATCCTATTCAAATATAAAATATATACTGTCCGTTCGTTGAATTCACGCGGTAAAAGTGATATAGATTAATTGCGTGCCATATACGTCAATGCTCATTGTAATAACGGCGCAGCATGCGTGTTTATACGTCTCTAATTAAATGGCAAATATTACTAACGATGAAATACATACAGTCTTTCAATGCTCTCCATATTCTACCTTCACATTCTCTGAATAGTTTCTTTAGCTTAGAAGTCTTTGCGACATATCTCGAGCTGGAGTGCAATAATTTATGATAAATCTCAATTTGTTGCTTTTTACTATGCTGTTACTTATGAGTTGAATGATTTTTTGGTTATGCATTAACGATACCCCTTTAGTGAAATAGCGCCTAAGCAAAATGTAGCTCGAATGCACCCTTGTTTCACCATCACCACAACCAATTTTAATCTCCTACCTATCTATAACACTCGGTCACTCCGATTTTAGAACCATGGTACATACAGCCATATTCATTGCATGAATTCCTAATCTAATTGCGTTTGTCATAAACGAATTGCAACATTGGTCCTCATTAGATGCGGCTTTCTAAGGGGACGACTCGAGGCGTATCAATATACGATCATCTTTGCAATAGCTCTCGCCGCTTATGTATGAATTCTACCTAGGGTAGAGACACAGGAAAGAATTATCCGGGATATTTTGCAAATAAAGCACTAAATAAAGGCTGGCATATTAGTTTAGACATATTAGAGCAATTCAGTTGGCAACTTTAAATTAGGTAACTTTATCATTCGGGCATATCATGCTTCAGATGTCTCACAGTTCATTTGAATGTACAAGATTGAAAATGTCCAATCTGCCAATCCAATGTCGCTGTGACAAAAGGCGTTAAGAGATACATGCCTGATAGGCAATCCCCTGAGAACTCACATACTAAGTTCAATCAGGGACGTTTGCCCTCAGGGACATATAGAAATCCAGCGGCTCACTCATTCCTGTATGGATTATATCGGTGTTTGCCGCCCGTGATTAAATGCATTGAACCTAACTAGATCTTCTTTACAATTGCAAATCTACAAGCCAGTGCACTATGCCCTCTTTTCTGATTAGTATGTTAACGCGAACCATTCTTGTTGTTTTTGCATAGAATTGTATTGTTATTCACGATAAGTCTACATTGTCGGTAAATCGATACCAGGGTGTTGACAACTGTTATTTCAGGTCCGAACGAACCAGCATTCATGCGCTGTTCGAAAATAATAACTTAAGCCCAATTTGGTTTACACATCTAAATACCATAAAAATCGTAGTACCCGTCTGCTTAGAGAACTGATAAAATGCATGTATTACTGTGCAATACGATTTGCATTTTAAACGACAGGGAGGCACATAAAAAGCTCGTCAAGAGAATCGGTGAGCAGTTATTCTAAAAGCAGCAATGTGCCTCTTGAATACATTGTTGCTCAAGCTTTGCAATGGAATTCGCTAGTCAAAATAATGATTCCATGATCTTAAATTATCTTGTACTATACTGAGCCGGTCAGTGTATGTTGCAAACAAAATTGTTGTGCCTGAATGAATAATTGAAAAGTAAAAACGGCCTTAATCTTCGCTGTTATTGCATCGAGTATCGTCCCATAATAATGGAAGACAAAAGTCGAGCGGAAACTCCACATGCTATACCTGTTTGTGTGTGTGTATGTGTGTGTGCGTCATACTGGGACGTCTGGTGCAATCGAAACCAATTCATTTGAAGGGATCCCTTTGGACATATGTTCAACATCTCTGTTATGATTGCATCGATCTAAATGACATAAGTCATCGGTCTATTTATGAATATAAGCTCATTTGTGCGAACCTACGCATGCAGTGCGCTATACCATGTAATGTAGCAAAGAACTGCAGTGCGCCGGTGCCTTGATTGGAATCAAAATGAAATGATTGCTGTCTATATCACGGCCCAGCCCAACATCAAATAAATCAGCCAAGTAACATCCGAGGGCCTTTTAACGTGAGCTTCGTGAGGTGAACTGTCTATTTGGTCTTCTAATTCTACACCTCCTCTTCATCTATTTCTCCGTTAATCTCAGCATGTAACAACACGGCCAACTGGCATCATATCAGTTGTATCTGTTTGATTGTTGTTAAATCCATTACGATACGGAATGCTATTTTTAAGCGATATTGTGGAAAACTGTACTAAAGCCGCTGCTTACCTGGTGGCAGACTAGGTAAGATGAATCAAGAATGCGCATCTTAACTTAACTCTTCCTGTAATTACTGTAATAAACTAATCTAATTTTACAGAGCAATGTTTGCAAACTTTCAGTTTAGCCCCAGAGCTAGGTCTTGCGAAGTCACAATGCCGCTCGTAATATTAAAACCTGCATATGCGATGATGAGTGAATCCTGGCTTTGCATGAAGGTGACACATTCATTATTGTTATTCTAACCGATTATTGAGTCTTACATGACATTTTGCTAGGAGTTATATTTACTTTTATGAACTAGCAGTACCATTTGTCCTATGGTTGCTGTATGACCTAACGATCCCTGCAAACTCTCAATTCAAAGTAACATAACTGCTTTTGATCCAACCATAATTCTTGTGGGGTCTCCATTTCATGTATGTTGGCATCGCTATTATGATTACCGCCAGCATATTTTGTCTGATTTGGTACTTGGAATATCCTGTTATGTGGCTTAGGTATTTGGCTATATGTATAACGATTTTCTTTTTGTGGTCAAATCATCCGATAGCTTCCTAACTGTGAGGTACACGCATTGAATACGTCACGTTGCTTGCGCACACATTACATGATTCTATTACTTTGATGTTTAATACCCGACTGCTGTCATAAACCATATGAGTGATGCCACGTTACCAGTGGCAACAGAGTAATCTATTTGCTACATTTGGTTGGCTTCAGGTGTTTTTGTATGCAGCGAGGATAAGATGGGTTAGTTAAAGCTTTTATGTATGTAAGAAGGTTGGTGTAATTGAGATACGGTCATTCAAAGTTTATAGTTTCAGCCATTTGATTGTCGCTGTGCGTGGCAGATTTTAAGCACTGTTGTCTTCAGTTTCATACGTGAAGCATCAGCCTGCCTCCTGTATGTGATATATAAGTCACTTGGTAGGCTTATTTTCCCTCTGTACTAACCAAGCACAATAAAACACGAGAGATATGGAAGTCTTTGCACACGTCACACACACATATATATATATATATAGATATATATATATAGAGATATAGAGATATATATATATATAGAGATATATAGAGATAGACAGATATATATATATATATATATATGTTTTATATATATATTTATATATAGATATAAATATCTACATATTTATATATATATACATATATATAAATAATATATTTTATATATATATATACATATATATATAAATATATATATACATCTCTACTATATATATAAATATATATATACACAAATATATTTATATATATATAAATATACATATATATATATATATATATATTCATGAATATCTTTATTAATATAAACATATATATAATTAGATATACATGTATAGGTACATATTATTACATATATAGAAATATATAAACGTATATATTCATATATATACATAGAACTATGTATATGATGATGCGAGGGCGTAGTCTATCCTACACCAACTCGTGACTTGGTCGCAGCTCTCCACTCTTCCCTGTCCAGCATTAGGGTCCTCACCTTCCCTGTGTCACTGAGGCCAACATCCAGCCGCAAAGTGTCGATGAATATGGCTCGCCGCAGTCCCCATCTGCTAGTTCCCTGATTTGGCTCCCACAAGATGGTGTGATGGGCTGCCAGCTCCGGATGTCGAATGCATTTGCCTGCCAGACCCATCCTCCTCTCCCTGATCTTTAATGAGATACGCGAAACGTCTCCATTCAGGTCAATGTTGTGTACATGGTCTTTCCTGGTAACGTCAAGTGACATGCGCAGCATTCTTATGTAAACACCATCGAAGGAATTCTCTTGTTGTACAGTTAAAATCCATGTTTAAGCGCCGTAGAGCAGTACTGACACGACTGTTGCCACAACGAGTCGCCTCTTGATGTCGTCGCTGAGCTTGGCCATCCACACATTCTTCATTGAGTGTGCCACACTCCATGCCAGAGCCCCCCTGACCTTCAGCTCCTTCTCTGTCGAGGCGATGTAGGCCCTGATTATTTTGGCAGGTGTAGTCCACCTAGGAGACAGAAACTCTGATTTCAAACTCGGGTAGATGGGGGTCGTAGTCGTGGACGGCAGCTTACCTAGGAGAAGGAAAACTCGGACTTCATAATCTGCTCTTGGTCCGCCAGTTGCAGGGCAGGGCATACAGCGACCGATACTTAGGTGATGGCCAAGCCTTACCGGGATGAGCGCAGCAGTATGCCAACCTCAGGCCCCGATGGGAGACCCGGCGACTCCCCATCTGTACCTACCCTTGAATGGACTATGAAACGCAAGCATGAAAAAAATATATATAAAATATATATTCATGTATATATTCATATGTTAATATATATATATTCATGTATATGTGCATATATATATATATTATATATATATATATATATATATATATCTATTTAGATATATATATATATATATATGTATATATTGAGAGGCATCATATATATTTGTATATACATATATATACATATATATATCTTTATATATATATATATATATATATATATATATATATATATAGGCAGACAAAGAATTTTGCTTTTCTGCTAACAATTATATATAAAAAACGAACCAAATAGCGTTTTTGCGTTATTTCACAGATGCTGTCGCTAATCGTGAGGTTTGCATGGAAAAGTCAATGACCGTGAAGCAAATGACCAATCATGGTAATTCGTTGTCTTCGGATGGGATATAGAAATGGAATATAGTGATTTATAGAGCGGTTGAAAAACGGTAATGGCCACTTGTAGTCAGTCAGATATACATACATTAAGTGTGGAATACGCTCTAAACCCGATATCCTTGTCAGGTACAATTATACCATGTAGATATTAATGTTTAGTCGTAATGAAATGTATCTTGATCAATAAGCGACCATAACATTTCCCTTTATAGTAAAGATCCACTTGTAGATCTCAGAGTGAACCAGTCCACAGTCGCTGACAATGCCTGCAGTATTTTTGCCCAGCGCCAATGGATCAAGATGCCTTCTTCGATAAGACACCCTGAATTCCTATCTAGGTTACTGGGTGGCAGTCTTAGAGCAACTATGTGAAGCGCCAGTGAGCATACTGCATGAAACAAGCGCTATATAAATGACAGTTAATTGTTATTATTATTATCATGGCTTATTCTCTACACATTAAGGTGTCTACATGTCAGAAAATAATATATTTATTCTTACATATTTAATCAATTTATATGTATGAAATGCATGGAATATGCATTTAGAAGGCAAATAAAAGTACAAATTGGACTTTGGCACCAGTGTTGTACAATATTGCTATTTTAAAGTCCCACATATTTGGTGTTTTGAATTCCGTCTGTGTATCTGTCATGTAATCATATAGTGAGACGCATTCCTGTTTGGTATATACAGTAGCATCATACATATGTGTTTAGTCCTTGCAAATAGATAACATTTGGGTAGAACCGACACACTGACCCCTAGTATATGGCGGCAACTATTGACACTGTATTATGCCAGCCATGAGCACCAACAATATGATAGTTTAACAAAACTGAGGGGGTGATAGAACTAAAATCATGTTTGGTAGTGAATATTGGAATGACGGAAATCGACCAGTGTAAACTTTTAATGGAATTGGTCTCAGTGGGGCTTGTGTGCTGGATATATAGACAAGAATTGGGCATTGCAGTAAATTCTACTTACACCAACAAATTATTATATCTATACTCAGATGCATCATTTTGACTGCCGATATTATTTAATGACTATTAGTCGAGAAGAACTCAAATCAGAAAGTTATTATATCTTTTTATGAACCTTCTGTTGTTTCATTTACAAACTGCACACAATGAATTCTCTTTACACCAACATATTATCATAACTATAATCAGTTAAATCATTTGTACAGCCGATATTATGTAATAAATTATCAGACAAGGAGTACCCAAGTCAGGAAACTATTGTTTGATGTCATTCCGTGAACCTTCTGTTGTTTAATTTACAAACTGCACACGTTTATGGATAGATTGTAATCAACCGAAAAAGCACATAAGCAGTGTTTATGTCCCTTGGAGTATTTTCCAAGCAATCAGTGCCATTTGACGGAAGAGTTATTGGGGATAATGTAGATTATATGTCCTGAAGTAGATTTAAGTATGATAATGTTGCTCATCCACAATTCGATCTAATTCGATCCCCCCCAAAAAAAAAATAACACATTATGGACCGAATGCACAGTCATCACCTTGCTGCTTTTGGATGGCCGTTGTTTCCATTTTTCCAAGCTGTTATTGTAATTTGGCTAATTCGGTGATTAGATGCATTGTGGCAATGCGTTCACAATATTTATGATAACCATTGTATAATTGTAAAGTGGATTTATATAGAAAGTTAATATAAATCGCTGCATAGATAACTGTTACAGGTAACTGTAACCAGGGCCATCACTCGTTCACTTCACTCATGCACACTTGTCTGTAATGTTGCAATATCTAAGGGTAGCATTACATACCACACTCGTCTCTTGGTCTGCCCAAGATTTATATTTTATGATCCATGAGACAAAGAACCGGAACCCAGCGCCGATGATGGTGCTTTGCAAACGACTAGAAAAATATTCTGTTTAATAACAAAATACTTATATATCTGGTGCAGTGATACGCCGCTTGTCAAAACTATCCATTGAATAAGATATCGATCGTTGCGTAAATCTTTTATCTGCTATTGAGACAGGAATAAAGAATATTCTGAATTAAGTAAAAAAATCCAAGCGTATGCATATGTTGGTACGGTTGGATGTCAAGTATGGACAATATTCTTCTGAAAATTTACCGCATGATATTTTGCAGTTTATTTATATATACATTCAATGCAAGTATTTTAATGACCGTATTATTTAAAAGATTGTCCATTGAGTATTTTCAATACCAATCCTCGGCCGCATTTTTTTCATTGGCAAATATTTATTGGATACTATTTCATTCTTTATGCAATGTATTATTTCTCAGATTTTGCATTGTCTTTGATATAATTATATGCAAATGTTATTAGCGACCGTCTAATGATTTGTTTGTGTCAACTATCACATTGAGAATTTTATTGCAAATGGTTGTACTGAAAAGCTGTCAAGGAAATACTTGTATGGACCGCATTAAAAAAAATATATGAATGAGATTCGATAATCAATTATCCACGCATATATCATTGACCCTTATAGTATTGCTCCGCAAAGACAGCTAGGGACTTAATTGTATGACAAATATATATATTTCTTCAACGCATGTAATCATTCTCAGTTTGGATGCAAATTCATTTAGCAAGAAACTCAGCTTGTGATTCAGAGATACATCAATCATTTACTGTGCATAGCAAAAGCCTCGTGTGACCGAATGTAGAAGACGACTCGATATTTTCTATATAATATTTGAGGGGTAAGCCACTGAGTCAATGGATGATATCTATTCTGCGTCTCACTGATTGAGCTAGACGGCATCTTTAGTTCCACTGCCTGTTGGTCTGATAAGTCAAGACTGACTATTTTTTCCTGATTATATTTTTTTTGTTTAGGACTCTCCGGGCACAGTTTCCTCATCCTGCATATCCTGATATGCGAATATTAGCATGTGAGGCACACTGTTGTTGTACAGTGGCGTTAACTGAATTTTCCTGGTGAATGCGGTTGTGTTACTCGACCGACACGCCAAAATGATAACGATAACTTTAGTATGTTATATAGTTATAACACTTCATAACATAGACAAGTGTCATGTTTAAGACGTGTGTAAATTCCTCTGGGGTTGAACTACTGATGGAGCACACGATTTTGCTCTAGTGCTTTACTGATTACATATACTCAGAATGCATGTTTGAAAAAGACGGATGAAAAACCGCGCGACCCTAGTCAGCGGAATCAACCTCGTTGCTTCAGAAAACACATTTAGAAAGCTAGTACATGGATGCTGCGACTTGGAATGGTCTATGAGTACGATCTGACATGTAGCTTTTGTGCATTAATGGGACCAACCAGACACAGAAAACATCACTTATACTACATTTAATACATAGAAAGACCTTTTGACATTGTAAAATTCTGAAGCATATGTTAGGTACTTTTTGTTTTATCCCCAACGTATCCCAAGAATAGTTCCTCAAGCGATTATTCGACCAGGTTGTTTAACAAGACACATTGAAATGTCACTTATGCAGCACATATATTGAAGAATTCTATAATCGAGTTTTTGTTGTTACATCCCCCAGCGTATCTTGAGCAAGGTTCCTTAAGCTAATATTCACGCATAGATCTTATATTATGCTTTCCGCGGACATGCAATCGAATTTTAACGCCGACATGCACATCACATTTGGAAACCGACGCAGTTATCACCCAATCCTTAGGCTATTTTTAATTCTTTCTTAAAACACCCGTGTTACAGTATCAGTGGTGATTTCGATGCATGATGCACTTTAGACTATGAACAGGTTCTGTATATGCACATTATATTTTGCGCTCGGATCTCGCAATTACTCATAAAATATGATTTACGATTTCCATTTGTGACCAATTTACCCCACAATGCCAAGAATTTGTTATTAAAGGCAAATAGGCAAGTACAATTATAAGGGTTATCACGCATATCCCTCAATCTTACTTCTGCTTTATGATTCCTATTGGGATAAAAACCATTTTGGCTGGTGTACAATCCTTCTCCTAATATCTTATGGCCATTCTAAACGGACGGCTATAAGCACAGAGCTCACTGCAGCTAAGCGAGTAATATTCATCCTGATTGTGTTCTTGTTATGCAGATGTGATATTACTGTTGAACATGAAAGGCATTGAGTTTGGCAAATGCACGAGATCATAACACTGTGATACCAGGCTTTGCATTCGCAGCCAATCACGGAGCGCCTACATTTTGTTTCGTCGGCGTCATACGCCGTCATTTGCACTTCTTCCGATGCTAGATGTAGCAACTTTGCACAATTCTATTTTGGGGCTAAAATAGCTATCGATGCTAGATTCAATATCGATGCCAGATTTAGACCCACACATCGTCTTTAGATCTACCAACGATGTGAAATTCACACCTTTCCCCAAGTCAATACTTTCTTAGATACCCAATCCTGCGCTTGCACATATAAATCAAAGCCTTGTGCTTTTAAGGTTCTAAATTATTATGAGTGTTACTTTCAGGACGGAAAGCTCCCAGAATAATCAAATTGCTTTGTGTCCGTCGTGTATAACTAGGTCTAACCTGTAAGGTGTAAAATCAGCACATAATCTATGTCTTTTCTTAACGCTAAAACTTGATGAAACTATCAAATAATCGTAACAAATATTCCGGGCATACCCAACAAGCACACTTACACAATCAATTTTCTTTTTGGCGCAGTGAAATATGCATACAGAACTTCATGCTAATTAATTAAATGGCAGACAAAGAGAATCTGATCAATCAAGTGTGGACATGTCTCGCAGATCAAGTTTTAGTATTTCTGTCACCAGCATTGTTGCCGTTGGCGCTCTGCAGTAAAATATATTGTGAATACGTATATGAATATGTAAAGAGCACTGTGTTAGTATCGACAAATGACAAGCTCAATGAATTGCATTACCAGATCAATCATTAAAAAACAAAGGTCACTTTATCAGTTGCAAGATGCGGTCAGATGAGAAATATATCGATCCATATATATTCCCAGCAAAATGAAACAACTATCTGCACTTGGTGAAGATGTGGTAGCGTTCAACCAAATAGACGTTGTGTATGTAAATTAATTACTATATATTATTGGACCCAATATGTTATTTAGTCATTAATGACGATGCATAATAGATAACCCATATGCGTCGAATGTTACAGTTTTGTTCTGATTTTGTAACACTGCATATAAAAGTTCAAATCGGACGGCATATGATGCTTGCATTACTTGTCTTTTTGTCTATCCTTACCTCTGACGAGGCTACATCTCCTGACGCATGGTTAGTGTCATCCATATACTTGACAAGATGCACAACATGTGTTGATGTGATCAGATACTGGAAGTCTATTTAACCAAATCCACGGTTTTAACTGCAGCAAAACAGCATCAACGATGGAATGCTGGTCGCAGCAGTTTTTACATGAGGCCACTGCCAAATCATGTCATTGATGAAAAATATCTCATTACTTCGAACCATAAGAAAGGACAAAACAATGTGTCGCTTTGCGGCATCAACTGTCAACTATCCTGTATGTGGAAATGGATAAGAAAAACCATGCGCACAGGTTCCTCTCAAACAAACTGATGAGACGAAGAGCATAGGAAGTAACATAGCAATGAAGTAAATTCCCTACCAGCATCGAAAACGAGTTGCATCGTTTTAGCAATAGCATTTGATCAGACGTTCCCGTATATACATAATTCTAGCGCAAGCTAACAAAACCATTTGGGACGCTCCCGTGCAGTTTTATGTATGCAATCGTTGTTGTAGACCTTCAATATTTTACGTCTCGTTGTTAAAAATATTGCGGCTTTATTTATTCATCATCGTATATTATCGTGATTTTGTATTCTATTTTCTCACCAAGCCACAACAAATTCCTTGAGATCCATTTAATTGTCATTGCAGGCCGATGTCGATCAGTTTTTCCTGACGATCGCATTGTACATTTTGTGTACATACATAGCAATGGTAAGCCGCCGGTTCAATGTCACTTGACATTACGATGTAACTAACATTTTGAGACGATGTTGACACTAACAAGACAATATAGATAATGTCTTTGTTCCAGCGGCGCGGATTTTGCAGCCCGTATCGGAACGGTTTGTGCCAAGTAGGCGCTGGCACTTAGGGTGAGTCCATTCATCATAATCATCCCCATTCACAACCGTCGCGATATCGCCGCATAGTTGAAAGTGACGTAAAACCCCAATATTACCCATGCCGTTTCTGTCATGATATTTCATGTTCGCATTACCGCTATCCAATGACGTCGAGAGTGATCGTTCACACGCAAACCACATTATGGACATTTATGACTACATGCAGCTTCCATTAGCGGTTATATATTTCTCAATATCCATGGATGCATTCAAAAACTGACCTCAAAGCACTATTAAACAGCAGAGAGTCACTGGGGATATGAGAAAAAATCTTAAAATCAAAACATTCAGAAACAATCTACCTTATAGTTGATTACTACAAAAAACCCAGATAATGAGTACTGAGATATTCGTGTTACCTTGATGCATTTGAGTATTTGACATATAGTGAGCTTATTTATTGGGCTTATTCTAATCTGAAGAATGTGCCTACCAATATTGTTCACGCGAATGTATATGTACAAATGTGATTAGCAGTGCACTGTGTTGCCTGTATTTAAAGCGAACAAACAGCACCGGCATGTTTTTCAAATGGTTTCAAACTGTACCAGTACAGCATAAGGGGGTGCGTACTCTATGACTCTCAGCTCTACATGCGCGATTTGTCCAATCTATTTAAGAACACATTATCCTTACTGCGTATAGATTTTTTTCGGATGATATTCTGCACACCATCAGATGTCCATTTGTAGTGTAATTATTCTGTATTAACTCACTGCTCGCATCATATACTCCATGGTATATTCCATTAATATGCTTCCCTGGTTTTGATGGGCAAATAGACTTGTGTTTGATGTCTGACCGAGCTCTGCGCTTGGCATTTACGAGTGTGTTGAAACACGGCTATCATTATTTCCACCGCATTAGCAATATTACTTTCCGTTGGGAATACATTAGTTTTCATTATGAGAGAATAGAAGTCAGTGTAAAATAGTGAAAGAGATCATTCACAGTAGAAGTTATTTGATAACGCAATCGACTGTCATCAATACACCACGTCTGACTTGACCTATAAATCAACTGCAATTGAATGTGGAATACATACATTTCAATGCAGCAAACAAGATATGGTGACGCAGTCTGTATTAAATGACGTACTTCCAGAGCAACGATAAAATGGCATAGGATCGCTGATTAATGTACTTTAAGCTCTAAATGAAGAATGAATGCTTCAATTCCTGCCAGTGTATACTGGCACTTTACTGTCTCCTTTGATAACGTGCTATTACAGAGAAAAGTGTCGAATAGCCAGTGTAGGAATGGCTAAAACGTGTATCGGCTTTAGGGTAAATTGTCCTAAATACTATGATGCAGCATTCACCAAGGAATTCGGTTCAGAATGCCACAATTTTAAATGCTTCATGGTACTATGGTTAAGTGTGCTTACTGTGGCCTCGAAACGGGCAGCTTCAGAGAAGAATATTAGCGATACATATTTACATTAAAAATTCAAATATCATGTCTCATAGTTTTGGTTTCATCGTCTTACACTTATAGTCTGTATCAACCAAATAATTTTCTTCCACAGTCTTTACCAGGTGACCAACAGTCTGTAACAAATACCAATTCCTGCCACTTATTGCTTATTCAGCACTTGATAATATATTTAATATATTTATCACTGAAAAATGATTTAATATGTGCCATGTTAATGCCTACATGACACTACTTAAAGCTATCCCCTCCCACACATACAGTGAAACTGCCCTCTCCCCACATACAGTGATATGTGAGTGATGTTTGCTTTGGTACAATCTTGGTTAATAATCGAGATATTCACACTAGCCGACTGCTTGCCATTTTTACGAATATACGCTGACTGACAGCTTTAAACAAAGCTTTTGTCAGCTCCCTAATATAACAATATTGTGCTTGAAAGCTTTAATGACTTTATGAATTCATAATGCATCATAATAAGTAACAGTTAAACGGTGGCATTGGTCACATTTTCTATGAGATATTTTGTATACACCTGGGCTGAACCATAGGAAGTTTTGACGGCAAATAGATGATGAATTAAAATACCATAAATCCCGGGATATACAACATGCAAATCCCCGTACAAATACTGCTGTTGGCCAGCGCAAGTATTTAATCAAAAGCAGTTGTAACACAATGAATAGATAGGCTATAAGTATCGTTCAATCACACTGCCATCCTTAGGCAAACTACTTATTCACGGCGTATCCATAATTGATATAATCATATTTGATGGAGTAAAATTGTACAATTCAATTAATCTTGAGATCCGAAAGTGCCTACAGCTCAACGTTTTATCGATCAGCTTGGGTCTGTGATTTAACAACAGCCTAGAATGAATTCTATGAATGATTTGATAAGATTAATCACCTGAAATTAGCCTTGCAGTAAATTGATATCGATCATTCAACGTTAAAATTAGAAGATTCACCGCAGAAACGCTACTGTATTCAGATATTAGTGAGCAGAGGCTGTTAAACGAGGGCCCAAATTGCATTTAATTAAGATACCAATGTTCACCTATAACGCACGCGCTTGCCGACGCTTGGCTTAATCATACAGCAACAAGGATAGTTTTTCAACCTCAGGGTGCTGACGCACATTTGACATTTATGTGTCATTAGTAACGAATATCAGTCAAGCCTTGGAATCTGTTAGGGAGCTTTCATCTTTATGCATCATCGTCGTAATAAGGCATTGCGTTTTGATGATATATATATATGGTTTCAATTGAATGCTGTACCACGAAGGACCCACAGTCTCTAATGTAACCAGTCAGTTATACACACCATATGATCAAGGACTTTAGTTATATACCACACAACAGCAACTGATGCCGGTCATAGTCAGAAGGCTAGTGTGAGTACCTGCAATCAGGACGGACATGCTAACAGGATGAACATGCTAGCTTAACAAACATGCTACCATTTGACAACTCAATATTTCCTCAAATATGAAAGTGCACTTTGGAAAAGCAACAAGGTTAGCTCTTAGAACCTATGGCATTAAACATATTTCAAGACCATATGACCTATAGAACTGGAAAAGTCATGGTTGGTACAGCCGTAGGTGTAGAGAAGGGGCGATATGTGACCAGCAATAGTCAGCGACGACATTACCACATAGATTGGCGGTAATGGTACATAAACATCAATTTAACGCTTACGAGTGCAACAAGATTGTAACTAATGCAACGACTGCACTCTATAAAGGCAAACAATTAACTAGCGATTGCGTCGTCATATCAGTCAAACAAAGGCACTATCCACACTGGCAGCTTAAACGGCGATTAGTGACATGAATGCAAGTGATCTCTTGATATCCATTGCAGACAAAGACGCAGATGTTGTCTATATGACTATCTTACGTCAAACGCTGCATCATACCGTCGGTGTTTTGGGGTGTGTTGATCCAATGTGTTTATCACATTCTTTTAGACAGTCAAGTCCAGCACCAAAATCATCTTAATGGCGCTGACCATGGATCTTGACCAGATCAGGCATATGCCCTTAAACCCTCATAAGCGAAATACATGTAATGACATTACTGTTGCTGGGCGTGATACCAAACTGATCTGGTTATTGCATTTATCAAATTTACAGACAGGCGTATTAACGCAGACTTAATTGCAGCCAAAGAGTCCAGGGTTTAACAGGATGACTCCAACGTATATACGCGGTATGCATGTCAGCGGTATACCACGATAACTTTATCTTACAGCATGAGATTTGACCCACCTGAATAACTGCTTAATGATTTGTTTAAGGGATATAGTAAAAAAAAGAATGTGGGGTTATTGATTACATTGAATCCAAAGAGCCTAGAATATGGAATGTGCTGCACCCATTACTTGGTCCCTTCAATGCTCACAGCGGTACGTCATAGTGTATTCATAGACCATTAATAGTCGCTACATCCATGAAGTAGCGTTTTTAATGAATTAATAGCAATGATTATATGAAGTTGCCAGCCAGGAAAGAGAAATAAGGTTTACTTGTAGATCTTCGTAGGAATATAGGCTACCCATTCCTCTTGCACATATCTGAGCATGCAAACGCCCCCAAAACAACATCTTAGTCTTCTTCGAGGCATGTAGCATGTCTTCTTCAACAACAAATTACTTAGTGAACAAGTTCATCTACGTTCAACTGACTCGTCATCGCAATGAATAAACATTTAATAAATAGTTTGAGAAACCTTTGCATGAGTAGTATTTACAGTACTATTATTCCAAGGTCGGCAGCAAATATGGAAGGTATATAAGCTTCCCGAAGTCTTCACGCTACTCAAGAGTCAAAAAGGCCGCACAACCAATCACGTTACAATAAAAGCGATTATGATGAGCGATTTGGATACATGTCGTAAATGTTGTCTTCGTAGGTGCGTGGTCAACATGCGAATACATATCGCGCATTCCCTTTTCTGCCACACCCGGTAACCTACCGGCACATTATACAGTCAAGCACAACCTAAATGTACCCAAATCTCGCATAAGGCAGATTTATATGAGCCATAATTATATCATGTTATGGATGATGGTTTTCGTCATGTTTACATTTACCGTATGAGTGATTACCAATGTCAGGGGAGTGCAAATAGAATTAGCGGTGAAACTAGTGTGTTATCAGAGTGGTATGTTTACTTGATCTGACCTGATCTTCTCCATAGCGAATAAGACAAGTCATTAACATCGACAGCTCATTTTCATAGCTATGTATTGCTATATATATATGTTCCATATTAAGCATAAGCATATTTAATTGACCACAACCTTAATTGACTGTTACTATTTGGAGCTGCTCCCTGAAGCTAACATCGCAAAGGCGTAATATGAAAGAGAATATTTTGCCCATTAAGATCACAATGCGTGCTACATTATCATGATGATAAACGTATTTCCATCGTTGCTCCATAGCAAACTGAAAAATGCGAAACGTGCGATCATGTTAGAAAGGATTGCGATATCCACAATACACAAATTATAACGCAATGATACCGATCGTTTATTGTTAATATAACTGTCGGCTACTAAACCGATTCGTCAATAAGAAAAGATAAAACTGTCACTATGACTTCAATATTTTAGCCCAATCGTTTGTCAGCCGTGAGGCTCCATGGAGTTGCAGTGAATTACTGTCCAGCAGCGAGAATTAAAGCCAATTTGAGCTACGTTAGATGAACAACCATTGTAATATCACCTCTTTGTTGGAAGAAATGTTTCACGCTTATTTGTTTTTCTTTTCTAACCAAAGGTCGGCAAAAACCTCAATGGTTTCGATCAGGCTCAGTTAACCATACTCACGTGATCATCTGTGGTGCGTCAATGACGGTTCCATATGAACATTGCCCATTGTTTCCTGTGTGTTCCATTAGTGCGATTTCATTGGCTGGGCATGAGGCAGGATTCTAGCTGTCATCATGCGAATTCAACATTATCACTGTCTGCTGTCGTCTTATTTGATTCTTTTATTACCTTCGAATGTATAACAAGTGAATCCTTTCAAATCGCACGAAATATCAGAGACTTCACAACAATAGTTATGAAAATGTCAATTGTATATCTAAATAACAATGCTGTGCTTATTGAATGCTATCCTAGTAAGTGAATAATATATGAATGATATGGCTGAAACGAGATTATTGCGGTGCCTATTGCAACGTTGCGTGAGACTGCCGAATAAACGCTTTATTAGGTCAGCACGGCTATCATGAAGTTAACATCTGCGAACATTATTTAGCGGAATCCTACAACTCATTGTTATTTTGCACTTCAATTGGACATCCTAGGGACATTACATCCAATGCTGAATTATTAAAGGGTAATTAAAAAAAATAATAACAGCGATTAAACATCAACGACCATGGTAATTTGTCTTATCAGACTGAAAACCAGTAGCGTCACAAAATAATGGCTTTACCTCTCAAGTACAATCAAGGTTTAACGACTCAAGGCATTTGCTTAAGACATTTGAAATATAACATAATACAAAACAATTACGAATCTAAAGATATAATAGACATAAAAAGTCTACAACAAGTACAATAATAAACTTATTCAATATGCATCAATATTGCGGTGCAGAAATTATACCATGTTTGAATTTGGCATTTATAGGCATTTGATGGAGTTATGAAAAACCAATTTAACTGCGAACCTCAGATCGAGATATAACTAAACTCTGACTTGATTTCAATTTGGTGTCTTTCCAATATAAACGTCCTAACTGTGATCTAGAGGGAATAGTCGCAGTCAATATGAGGGATACAATTACAAGCAAATTATAAAAGGCTCTCGTTATTTTACTAAAAAGCACCTTAAACTCGAAAAACGTACACAATCAGCTTAGAGAGTTGAGGCCCAACACTTAGACTCAAGAAGTAAGAAGTATTCGGAATCCATTTATATGTTGCAAAGCAAGCCAGCACCTGCTCAATTATGCACGCAGTTGTTCTGTGAAATGTTACTTTTTGGACCAAAAGTGATGATACGCGTTAAATATCTTGAATTTATTCCTTATTCGTTCTTTATTTGTAAGTAGCAAGGATCGGGAACACTTTATCTTAAACACCGGGAGCTGGTTGTTGACTGGGGTTTACTACAGTAATACATCTTGCCATGCGTGTTCATAGAATATCTATTACACAAAAAATTTTGATAAATAGCAATTTATATGCCAAAGCCATAGTACTTGGTATTATTTGAATATATTGAGTTGGGATCAGATTAATGCAACGTATTGGATCCTTATATCAGCCGTTGTATGACTAATGGTTCGCAAGTTTGCACAACTATTGCTCTCGGGTATATTTCAAAGGCCTATTATTACAATGATTCACCTCAGTGCAGTAACATCATACTTATCACTACTGTAAAGTTTTGGCTGAGATTCATATTAATATTGCTCTCTGCGTATTGTAGGTCGGCATTGTAAGGAATACGTAAATGTGATTTAAGCTAATACCAACCTAAATAGATTAGGCAGCTCATCGTGGACTTCTTGGCAAGGATCTTATTACATCCGCAGTAATAGCATATTTATCACTATTGTAACGTTATGGCGGAGATTCGTATTAATATTGTTCTCTGTAAGTCGGAATTGTAAAGAAAACGTAAATGTGATTAAAGCTAATGCCAACATAAATTGATTAGGCAACTCATCGTGGTTTTCTTGCAAATATTGGCAAGGATTTCATCACAGCTGTATTACCATATCGCGTGAAAATACACACTGATGTGGAATCAATTCGGTGGCTCTCTCATTCTGACCTTTATCAGCACTTGCAGTGTCAGAAATGGTATAGATTTACAGAGAAGAGCTCAATGAAATGGATTTGAATCAATGATGGCGTCAATGCAATTAACTCCTATCAAACCAGCTAAAGCTAACTGTATTATTTTCCTCTAGTTCCCAAATATTGAATTATAATTTAATTTAGATTATTTATTTGATTTTGATACATGTGAATTTTGGACTTTGTTGACATGGGATACCGGCAGCAATCCATAATACGGGCTGATAGCATAATTACGATTCTGCTATATGCGAAGCGAACTATTTCTTCATCAGGTTGCCTAAATTGAATGCACCGCGTCCCACTACTGGAGTTCGGTAGCCTTTGAACATGTTTAGTACCATGTTTTACATATGTCTACCGCCCGGACAAGCGGCCGATATCTGCAGTTGATTGTCGGAGAACGGCTCGGTGTGACGCCAGCAAAAGTAGCAAAATCGTGCAAAACAAATAAAGCAAGCGAAATCTCTATATGAAAGCGATTTGAGTCAATGAGTGCACCACACTTATGTCGATGAATTTGATGTATCCATGTCTCATTAGTAGGTGTGTTTTATGTTCTGAAGGTAATCAGTAGTGGCAGTACCCTAATATGAAGGTAAAGAAGCGAGCCGTGGTGTCACGGTAGACCACAAATACAGCTGGTATTTACCGTGCCTGTGTAATGGTATAATTACTAACGAAAGCCCACGGGTTCTATATCCTACAGCTGTTCACCGGCGACTGATGCTCCCTTCAGATCCTATCATGGCGCAAAACAGATTCGCCCACGTCACTGCCAGCAAATTATCGAATGTGTTTTAACAAGCCTAAAACCAACCTGGTGTCACTAAGGTGATCAACCGTGTTGGCCGTTCAGACATCATATGCTTATTACTTTGGTATTCGATATGTGCAGAGATAGGGAATGTAATAAACAAAGGATGTCATCGCTTTGCTCAGCGAATATAATGTGAAATCGGTGTTTCAAGGGGTGGGAATGAATGAAGGTGAGGTAGCCCTTTAAACACCATCACCCACTGGCAGCACGGGTTGTCTGACACAATACCAAGGGTCGGTCCAACAGGTGTTGGGCAGCGATTCGTCACCATGATTGACAATAAGTGAAGTCGCACTATGATTGTCAGTACTGGGCTTTATATTGACTATTCCACATCATGCTTTCTGTTAAAACACGTGTAAATGATCTGCAGATCCGTATATTCGCAATTGTTTGTTCATGCAACCCGCTCTATGAGAGCCATTCTGAGCGATTGCCGGTGTAATTTGAACATATGCTGTGTGGTCATTCATCTTTTATCCTTATTCTGGCACCCATTGAATAGTATAGTTAACTTGAGTACAATACTAAAACTCTGGTGGCGCAGCAAATGTGGAAAATATTATGGGCAGGCACAATCAAATATCAAACATCACCATTGTTGTTTACACGATCGATCCGGGGCAGCCTTTAGGACATCATTTGGCAACACAATTAGATTATCTTCTGACACTTACGTCATGCACCTTCCTCAACAAAATATTCAAATAAGAGTCTGGTCGAATGGGGTGATTGGTGGCGAGTAGTTGGTCAATAGATTGCACCAAAGCACAATAGAAATACGATTTACGACCTGAATGTGGCAAAAATAGACATGTCGCTCAAATGAGGAATCCGGATATGATCATAATTTTCGCTATCAAGGTATAAGAGCACGAACCTGACGGCACATCAAATATAGCTGTCAACTGAATACTAAAAGCTAAATCTCACTGCAGGTTTCGTCTTGAGCATCTAGATATGGCAATGTTGTGAGCTGATAAGGGACCGCAGCCGCATTGATTTTTTTCAGGAGGAGCGTACGCGTGTTGCACTTTCACATTTGATGAATAAGAGGATAAAAATCTTACTAAGTCGCTTCTTATACGTTAATAATGAGGTATGGGACGTTAGCTTGCATGGTGATTATCGAATATCGAAAAATGACTGGACTAAAGGAATTTGGACAAGGCTCATAACCAGTCTTACAATGGACGGCCGACACTCGGACGCCATAGTCGTAATAGCTAAATGGTCAGGAATAGCAAGAGCAATGCAAACAGTCACTGACTGATAATATAAGGGCTAGATCTAGATAATGCATAAAATAGCATTTAAATGAATTTTACACTGCGCTCTCATATCTTTCCCATAAGAAGTTTTTGCCACTAATTGGCAAATGAATATAAGCATGCGATGTGTATCGGAAATGCGCTCAGAAAAGATAGATCAAGTACTTGATTCTTACATTCACTTGAGAACACACTCAAAGTACGTAGACTAGCAATGGGCAAAGGAAGTGAACGAGGTAATTAACATCACTTCAATAACAAGGCTTATTTACCACAAGTTATCCTGCAGTAAAAGGGAAATGCCAACTATCATTAAGGATGAGGAAAAATGCAAATTGTATGGCAGTTATGCAAATGCATCTGACCCACACATCAATCACTTGTCAATGTATAGGGAGACGAGAACACAACAAAGCTATCATTATTACGAATAAGGATACTAAACTATTCATGAATAACTTAGGCACATATATTGCAGTTCATATATGAAACAATTTCCAGATGTTTATGAGATATACAATCACATTGAGGAGACAGTGATTACATGCTGAGTTATATACAATGAAGGTGACTTTAGCCAGTCATCCGAACCACTTTCCATATGTGGTCACATTAGGTTAATTAATTTAAATGTTTCCAGACAAGATCCGTGAAATAGACCCTCAAGCAAACTCAATGTACATGTGAGTACCACCAGCGACGTTTCCACATTCTACGACGCCTGGACATACAAATGCTTAATATGTTGCCAGGCTACCAAATGATTAAATACACCAACGATTCATACAGATAAATTGGATGTCTTGGGCTTCTATATAGTCAGACAAATGTAGGCTGATATTGGTTGCCTTGTGCACTGGTTGTCGAGAGTGAGGGTTTCCCTCTTAAGATTAGCAAAAATAGCACCATGAATTCATTTCATCGTCATAATCCGGCCTTCTCTTAGGACAGACTTCTTTCGCATTATAGACAATAGTAATTTCTAGTTTTCAATTGTATCTTGTATCATTATGCGCTATTGTAAAGATATTAGTGGGGAAACATTGCTGATTATCTTGATCCGTAAGCAGTAACCAACGTATAACACGGAATTAAGAATGGCTTTCAATTAAAACTTTACCTGTTTGCAACAATAAATCGTACAATATGCAGATATATATAGATATATATATATATATATATATATATATATATATATATATATATATATAGATATAGAGATATATAGAGATATAGAGATAGATATATATATATATAGATATAGAAATATATATAAATGAACATCTCTATATATATTTTTATATATATATAAATATATATATATATATATATATATATATATATATATATATATATATATATATATATATATATATATATTTTTTTATATATATATATATATATATATATATATATATATATATATATATACATATATAGATATATCTTTATATTTATATGTAATATATATATAGCTTTAGAAAATGATCTGTGTTGTTGTTGCAGAACGGTATCCAAACAATTGTGCTTTAATTGGATAGCAGCCTACTGAAAAAAACTTTCAAAAATGTAGGAAATATTATCACCCGATCATCTTTGAATCTAATAAACATAAAGGTGCAAAACAGAAATAACCTTGAAATCTGCATTTGAATCGGTGACAAGGTTTTAATTAGTTGATCGCGTACCTAATGTTGATATGACTCAGACAATTAATCGTCAAAGATGAACGTATGCATGTGTGAGATGCGCACGAAATACTGATACTCTATGTAAATACAAAGAGGACTAATTACAATGCGTTGAACTTTATGTATAGAGCTAACGATGATATTATTTGTAACAACCTAATACGCCTGCTAGGTAATGTTATGAGAGAGAGAAAGAGGGACTGCAGCGTATTCGGTCTATACAAGTGCAACCCTCCTGTACAGCTACTATATATGCTGCTACTTTGTGTCTCCTAACTTCTTGCTTCCTACGTGAGATAAACTCGAATAAGTGATTTCAGTCTCGATTACATATTCGAGGGTTTAAGTCAGAGATTGATATGAATGGCATTTAGATAGGACAGCAGTTTCCGGCATGAAAAGAGATTGCGCGGGAAGGTTGATTGTTCAAGATGACAGAATCAAAAGGTTGATCTTGTTGTGGAATATATATGCAGCAAGGCGATCGATTTCCGTGAATTGCATATCATTATGGGAGGTAAAATGGCTAATTATGCTCTAACCAGACTTTGGTCAAGAGTTTCCTGGCGTCTTTGCGATGACATCGACATGTATCTATCAATATATAAATATATATATATATATATATATATATATATATATATATATATATATATATATATATATATATATATATATATATATATATATATATATATATATATATATATATATATATATATATGAATATATGCCAGAACACTATGTGTGAGAGTGATATTGAGATCAAAAACGAAGATAAAAAAACTAAATATAAGTTAAGCAAGCAAGCATGTAGAACATTGGAAAGTCTCTATTATATAACCATAACTTATCATACGTCCTGGTGTTGTTCACATCCGCCATGATTGACAATATGAAAGGGAATTTAATATTACTCATTCGTAATTATATGCAGCAACATGACCTAAATGAACGTAGATTTTTTTCGGTAAGTTAATCCTACATTGCCTTACTTTGTAACAATATCCGTATATGCAGCTTCTCTCTCGCTTCATGCTTTCTATGTGTGATGAATGCAATCGAGCAATGTAAGCCTTCCATTCATTATCGATGGTTTTATCGTGCCAGTGATTAACATAAATTACATTTTATTAGAACAGCGAGTTCCTGTAAGAACAGAGACTGTGCGAGGAGGTGCATGAAGCGTTATTAAAAAAGGAGGCTCAAAACAAGGCGACAAACAAAACAAGACAGCTTTTACACATGACATAAAAGCTGTGACTAATCATATGCATAACTCAGGCGAACACTTACTATGTATGTATCCCTGGGGAACATAGATCACATGGACTTACTCGTCAGTCAATCATCTCAGAAAGCAGATATTTTATTTACTGTTGGTCGATTAAAGCAGACTTGCGATCGTAATTGATGCAGCTTTTTTAATACAAAATGGTTGTCTGCGTTATATAATATGCTGCACCATCCTGCTTATTTGTTCAATTGATACTGTTGACAACGAATAACCTCATGTGGTGGTAATTTATCAGATACGATGAATACATTATAAACGTAATCCACGTAATTGATTACGTATATATCCCATATTTGTTTTACCACTTACATCGATATTATTAGTAAGTGGCCGTGATTCACGACTCACTTACTGTTGGTCGATGAAAGCAGACTTGCGTCCTTAATTGATGCAGATTTTCATACAAAATTGTTGCCTACGATATATTACATGCTGCACTAACCTGCCTATTTGTGAAATTGATACTTTTGGCAGAGAATGACTAAATGATTGTGATGGTAATTAATTCATAATTTCTTGTGTCATCTACCTGACCACCACTTTGCTCTGTCCCTTTCGGAAGAAAATTCGACGCCATCTTCTCGATGCTATTTGGCATAATTCGGCTGCAACGGCGACAGGTCCCATGACGTCAAACTGGTTGCTCTGTCTCCAAAAAAATTCGACATCAGGCAGAGAAAAGGCTTTGAGATTATACCATATTATATTTATGAAATTAAGCAACATAGATCATGTTATTAATAAGACTCAAAATAGTCTTGTTTTTTAGTTTTAGTCGCCTCAAAGAAACTAACCTTTAGCAGCAAGCCACACATCAACCCAGTGTCGGATTGTAGGTTGCTCTTCCCTCAAGTGCTTTTTCATCCCCAGATGCCTGTCAGTAGTATTGGTCAAGCCATTCGCAGATAGGGATTTCAGGGCGAGCTTCATACCAGCTAACTCCATAGCATTAGAATTTTTAACTTGGTTGCTCTGAAACAATTAACAGGCAATTGATAGTATAAATGCAACATGACATAACATGCCTATCAAAGATTATCATATCTGAATAAGTTGCCTGTCTAGAACGTTCGACGTCTTTAGTTCCATCAGGGTTCAACTGCCATACTTAGCAGTGTGGTCTATATATATTTGGGTTATCAACATGCCCGAACACATTCAGTGCTCTAACAGCGCTACTGCCATTAGAGGCTATTAATGAATTCCCTGAAGGCATAGCGCCTGTCAAAGGTTGGCTATCCTACATCTTCTACATTCACACACATTTGCTCAAAGCAAGCAAAACTTCCACGTATCTGCTGCACGATGACTCTACAGCTGCCAAAGCACAGGCAGCTTGAGAGCAGCTGGGCTCACAAACAGCTCTCCTACACAATTAATCGAATAAAATTATAGAGTTGCCTCGTGACACTTGCCAAAACATTTGACTGCACCCCAAATGACAAGTGTGAGCACGCTTCAGGATCGGTAGTGCTTGAGTGTGGCTCTGCTTCTAATTCATCACTGTCACTTGCATTACATGCTTTATTTACTGCCTGCATGACGAGAAACAGCTGGACTGATATATTTGCAACTTGGTGATAAATTGATGAACATGTCACTAAATGTAAGCCAAGACTAGACCAAAGGTTCTGCCAGCAGGCAGGTCTCACCTGTTGTCGCTGCCTTTTCTCAGAGTCTCGCCATCGTTAAGTTAGGTTACCAACAATTCCAACATGGCTAAATAGTCGGTATAGCTTCACTCGTCGCCTGGTTTTCTTATCGAAATGATCAAAACATAGAACAGGCAAGAGTGGGCCTCCAGTTTTTACGCTTGCTTTTCATCAGCGATGCTGTTTGCTGACTTTCGGAAACCGAATGGAAATCATGCCCGACTTATTCTTCTGACAACCGAAAGCGCAACAATGAGGCATTACTCACGCCAGAAACGCACCAATCTGTGAAGAAAGAAGAATAAATTTCATAATATCAACAACTCGTGCAGAATGAAAATGGCGGCGCTTATTTATCCTCACGACAATAACATGTGTGACGTCCAGAACTTCATGTATCGTCCCGAGCGGTATCTGAACCGATTTTCACTTATTGATATTTGGAAAAATGGAACCACAAAAATCGTGTTATTTTACCTTAATGAGTTGATCTGCTTCACCTTTGGTCTGAGTAGAAGTTGAGTTGGTATGCATCGTAGTAGGTCTGTGTAGGAGTTGATTTGCGTTGGATTTGAGGTAAGGGTGAGTCGCACTGGTCAAGCAACTTAATATTGGCAAACGCGATGTGAAGGTTTTGGTTCGTGTACAAAACAGAATTTTTTTAGACTGGAAGTTGATGGTTGCTATTTCCTAACAACTTAAATCATGTTTTATTCATGCATATGACTCGTTATAGAAGACGCACCCGACACAGCGCTTACGGGGCAAAAACCCTAATGCCAGCTCCATTCCATTACTCTGCCCCTCTGCCCAGTTATCTCTACCGAATGCGACATTTTCCTCGCCGAACGCTAAATAAGTCATAAAAGAACCTGGATGATCCGAGTTGGGAGAGTTGCTAGCAGATATGTACGGACCCTACAGCGGCGTACTGCAGCAAACAATCTAATACTTATAGTATTTGTTGCGCATTACTTAAGCGAAAAAATCGTTCTCTAATGCACATAATGTTTTCAACAATCGTTAGTAAAACAGCTGTTTATAAGAGAAAATATCATATTGCCTGACGCAAACTCAGTTGGTAATGATTATTAATATAGATTCTCTCTGATGACAATGCAAATCAACTACGAATTGGTGCAACGAAGCCGTCCAATGAATTTCGATAGGAATCAAAACATAGAATACTGAAAGAGA
Organism: Urechis unicinctus; assembly: GCA_034190875.2. Taxonomy (NCBI): domain Eukaryota; kingdom Metazoa; phylum Annelida; class Polychaeta; order Xenopneusta; family Urechidae; genus Urechis; species Urechis unicinctus. The sequence goes on from CM067354.1 coordinate 10,424,626, forward strand.
CGCGTGGATGAACGAGCATCATGAAGTTGTACACGCTGTGGTACGGAATGGCAGGAAATTACTGATATATGGCGTGCTGTACTCATAACAACTTGAAATAGAAGTCTAATCTTCATGCATTGCCTTGATATATATTTTAATGGAGTCTTAATGACGAGAGCAAAATGTGTTAATAATTATGCACGTGACGCTGTCGGTTGGTACACTCCTACTGCCAGCTGTCTGCAGATTCCGTTTCATCCAGAGCTGTAGATTAGCAATATCTTAAATTTCATCATGAATATAAAAAGCCAACTAGGGTGTTTCACAGTAAACTAACACATTGGATCTGTACATACGAATGATTAGGAGGGATATCTATAGATCTATAATGTACCATGAGCAAATGGGTGGTTGGTTACAAAGTGTGGATTGTGTGTTGGCTAATTGAACATCCGCACTGATTTCAGCGTCGTAACAAATATATCATTTAGTTAACCTACATACCCGCAACGCTTATTTCTTGTCTGTCCCTGTAACATATTAATGATGTGCTTTTTCAAGCACAAAATCTAAAAAACCGAAATCTCTGAAAAGTAATTGATGAGTCAAAAACATTTGCCGTATGTGTAGTTAACGTCTGCCATACGGTAGGTAACGTGTGCCATACTAAAGAACTTCACAGCATCTGACAGCTTCCATTTAATCGTTCAAAACTGGTATCATGTATAGATATATTCCGATTGATGGGTTGATGAACGATGCACGTTGAATCAGGCTTTGTGCCGGCTTTCTACAGTATGGTATGCGGAGGGGTGGGTATCGTACCATATGGGCGCCAATCATGGACCATATGCACTAAACTATTTATTCACGTACAAGAATGCTACAAAGCAGGTTGGGAAATACGGCCGAGGTTAGTACGACTTAGAATGAAGAAGCGCAAAATGGCGGTTGTGGTTGCGAATCAAGTAAGTTAGGGTTCAGTCATAGGGATAACTTAAATTAGTATGTAATGGTTAGCATTCTTGCCTACCCGCCTAACTTGGTTAAAGTCAACATACCACGCATACACTTCCCGACAAATGTGGTTGTACTAAAAAAGCTAGACATGCCGCCACACCTAAGGTGGCTATAGTCAGAAAAGCAGCCATGCCCGCCATGCTTAACGTGGTTATACTCAACATGTCAGACATGCTAAACATGGTTACAGTCAGTATACCACACCAGCCCGTCACGCCTTACCGGGTTATTGTGAACAAAGTTAAAGACAAACCAAGCTCAGTTAAATTTTTGCGCACGTCACGATAAATACTTGCACAGTGTACAGGAATAATAATGTATCGGTGATTACCTTGCTCTTATTAAGGTGTTTGAATTTACATATTTTTATGGAACAGATGAATATATAGCACCGCGGTTTTGCTGGATGCCTTAATATTGGAGGAAAAAGAGCCACTTTGACAGGATACAATGGTAAGGTTTTGTTTCAATTTAGAACGATGTTAACAGCTAGAGGGGAGATAATGCATTACTTTTACTTATAGGCCTATTAATAAACTCGAAAATACAATTTTGCTGTACAGACTCTTGCATGATGAGAACAGGTCAGTAAGATTGATTCTAAGCATGTGCAGGAATGAATAAGCGCACTGATATCGTCAATACCCATTGTATACGAACCGGAATTAATAAAAATAACCTCTTCTTACCAATACATGATGGAGGTATATGTGATTATGTAGCAAAAAGACATTTTGGCAATTGCTTTCGAATCCGAAGCATAGCAATCGCTAGTTAGTTTAACCAATACTGTATTGAATATATACACTCGCTATGCCATTGGCTTCAGAGAAGATTGTATTTACTCCTGATAACACCTGCTCCCTTTGCTTGATTCTCATTCAGCATTAGCACAATGGATAATTCTTACTCATGTCAAACGATATATCCGTTATCAGAATAGCTACAGTAACACTTATAAAAAGGAGAGTCTGGCCTCGATGGCAATCTATACAAGTGAGTCTGATATGTCCGGATGCTTCTTTTTGACGAAACTTCAATTATAACTCAAATATGGTATGTAACAGGTGCTACCGGACATCTGAGGCTGAAAACGGGCGGAGTTTGGGCGATAATAGAAGAAAATGATGAAATAGCGCATGCAAAGAGATTTTTGAAAATAAGCAGTTTTAGCAAGTAGCAAATGGGAGCAAATTCAAAATTGAAAATGGCACCCCCCAACAAATGTGTCTTTTATCTATTAACCAGTGCATTTATCGCTATCTCAGCTTATGTGGGATCTGTCACATAAACTCCATTGAATAAATAATGCTTCCCTCATTATAAACGCATGAATCTGCCACGTCCTAAACATCAAAGAAATATCCTTGTGGCTAAAACAATGCGTCGATTGAATTGAGTAATGTGTGACTATTATCAATCCCCTACAACAAATAAACTTTCATGCTGCTCTATTTGGGTATCAGGCATCAATAAACGTGAGAGATATATTGAGCGAAGGTTGGTCATTGGAGACCAAGTGTACACGGACACTATTTCAAGATGTTATAAATGGGATGCGGAGGGGGGAGGGGGGGGGGGGGGGGTGCTGAAATTCTGTTAAAAAGTTAGCCATGCTACTTTGCTTGCTCTTCACTGTAACATTGAGCGGTCTTTTCTTATCACTCACGTATGTGGCGGTAACATAATGGGAAGGTGGCGATTAAACTGGCAATATAATTCATAACTCAAAACACACAAAAGCTTTTTGTTTACTTTATCTCAATTTAATGGATAAGCATCATTATATATAGGACCCATAATGCTTTTGAACACATAGATTGCCCACTGACACGGTCATGAAATAATTTTGTTCATTACGGGAATAATAAGAGCATAAGATTACAATCCTTGCAATTAGCAATTTAACAAAGCTGGTAATTAATCGCTATTAAGAGAAACTGAATAAATAGCCGGAATTGGCGATTCATCGTGATAATTCAGAGACGCATATTTGATTAAGAATGCCAAAACTGCATTCAACATGGTCACATAAATATCAATTAAGTAAGTGTTGTGTGGAGGTGCTATCCACGTAACTATGTGGTGTGGCGCGTATTTGCATGCACGATCACCAGTTAAATTATCTCGAGGATTTATCTTTACATTAGACCAGCCATCCACAAATGATTAACTGCTGAAATAGCTATAAATTACCAAATCTGGTATTAACTGTTCGCCGATTTGCCGCCGAATTTGTTCCCTTGATTTGTTGGCTTAGAATGATCGCAAAATGGGACAATTCGTTACATTGTACGTGCAAGAACTCATTCTGGTTAGTATAATGTCATTCATATATGAACGAATGGTTAAATATGTAATGTTTGTTCGCAGAATTCACGCTGTTCCTCGTGCAAGTGATATAAGTAAATTGCGTTCAGTCGTCCTATACACGTCAATGTGCATCGTAATAACGTCCCATGCGCCTAAAATTGAGTTCCAGATATTGCAGGATTCTTACAGCGACAGACGATAAATACTCTGTTTATGCTATGGCGTCTCCGTAGGACCAATCAAGTAAGCTATTTTGTTTGCTCAGAGTTTACAGTTATATAAAGACCATAGAAATGCGAAATGTTTTTGTGGCGATTTGTAGACGGGGCTCGATAATTTAGGCTATTGGTCGCTTGGCAACATATTAAACAGCTTAATGTCAACACTTAACGTGAAAACGACTTTGATGTTCTTCTCATCCGAATGATGCTAGGCCTTTTTGAGACTTTGATCTGGTTATTGACTTGAAAAACAAATATACGACTAATAGAGCGATAAACTTATTTGTTTAAACCTAGCATTGTCATTCTTTTATTCCACATTTTCTTGAAAAGGCTCGTTGCATTACAGAGACACCAGAGGCATTTATAAATAGCGGTGTTTCATAATGATAATAGCACTGTAACATTCTTATTTTATCAACAAGTGATTGTGCTGACTGATCGGTTCTTGTATATAAACATAGCTTTGTAGTGTCAGTCGTTCTCAGTACAGTACATAAATACCAAGTCTTCCTTACGACAATGAATAATTTGCAAGATATTAACGTTATTTGTCGACATTGGTTATTGTGATTGTACGCCATTGAGAGCCAGCATTTATGGTCTCCAATTACAGTGGATAATGCCCGTACGGTCTATAAATCCTGATATGTGTATTCAAAATGCCTATGCGTACATCAACGTGTGTTATGCTAATACAGCGCCATGATAGAGTGATAAATAAGTCTCATATTAAGCCCCTTTCCAATAATCTTAAACTTACTTGGTGGTGATTTTTATGCCTTTGAATCCTTTCCAGCGATTTAGTCAGATATGTAATACCAATGTGGACGTGCCCATGTGCCGCTCATAGCATCGGCTTATTTCTGTTCTACTGACACACCATGCAGCATGATGAAGGTAATTTTAATCTGCCATGTGCAGCTATATTCTACGCCCTGCATCAAAAGCAATTCCTTTCTTATATTAGCAATGCAGAGAAATTGCACATCTTTTGCAATCAAATTTTATATCTAATATATGTCTTGTTTAATGACATTCTATCGACGGGATATTTAATAAAACATGCACATTTTAATTTCTGCGACGGTATTGCACTGTGTTACAGTATATATAAATAGTCCCTTTAATAATCGAACCAATCAGTCGACTATTATATACCTCATGTATAAGGCACCTCTGTTTACACTCAGGGACTAGCATTATAAAGGCGATCGTCCCATTCCCGTTATGATATGCTACTACAAGAAAGTGTACTTTTAACATATTGCCACTAAACGGGATAATTTCGTTTGCAACTTTTACCAGCTAATGCGTAAGACTGATGTATGTCCATCGTATATAATATATTTCCTCAATAACAATGTCAAACAATACAGGTAATGTTGCGATAACCATTCAAGGCGTTCATGGTACATTGCAAGCTCTGTGGATCAATATTTAGCGAAGACAATTGTTGCATGGAACAAACCACAGCGCATAATACATAAGCAGGTGGTAATCATAATATTATGCTTTTTGACATTTTCATGGCAAAGCTGAAACGTTTAGCATAGACAAGTTGGGCGGCCAAAAGAGATGATGCAGACATTGTTGCGATACACGTGTAATTTAAGTTCATCATGAGGAAGTCGCATGTATAGTTGCAGTTTGCTATTTGTAAAAAGATATAAGAATACTGGTACAAATGCGCTGATCACAGATTTGTTGTTTGCTTACACTATTCAACGTAGCAGACAAAATGGTCACAAATGCTTCCGAGCAGATAATGCATACACGTGCATTGGCTTGTAAATCATCCTGATATAGCGCAGTTCAATAACAGAGAAGTCAGAGAAAGTCATCCTTAATGTAAACCTACAAGGGGGTACTAAATACTATCTTATACCAAAAACTAAAAAGACGCATTTACAATGCACAATTTGCTCCCCAAGGGGAAAAACTGCACCACTTCCGCATAAGGACATTACCTAAGTACGTTTGCTTATATCAAAATGTTATATGCTAACGCTTACATGATAAACGCTTACATGATTATCCATCTTTGCTTAATCCTATCTTTTTGAGAATGATTCTAATGTTGTTATATGACGCATTATGTTTTACATTATGTAAACCCTCTAAGTAATGATATTTTCAATCCGCTTTACCTCCAGTGGTAGCTTGTTACTTAATTTATTGTTCTGCGTCGCATGTGGAGCTGTTTATGGTTCCACTGTCCTGTGCTTCGATAATCCTGTTTCATGCCGCACTCGTGTTTGAGCATTATGATATTGTAGTATCTTGGAACTCTCAAGTAGCCTTTTTCAACGCATGATTTTCAATCGCAAAGGTTGGTGCTATCAGTCACTGCTTTGTTCGATCCTATTAAGATAAAAAGCAGCTTGCAAAAAGCAGCTTATATCATGGCATTTCATTAGAAGCGAATGTAGTAGCTGACGAGTATTGTTTTCCATAACTACAGAAGACCTGCCGTATTGTTTAATCAAAAACGTTACACCAGTATTTTACTTCCATCTCTTCCATCAGCCTCGACTGTTTCCACTTTATGTGCTTAAAGGGGTACCCGTGCTTATTACGCGTATGTTTGAATGAAACAAAACAGCTGTAAAATGATAACCGCACATTATGCAGAACTCCTCAACTAACTAGACACGGGCATCGGGCATCTATCAAACGGGCTAAATGTTGGAAACCTAAGAAAGCATTAACGTCCAGAACATTTTCGATCAGGTATCAATATGCGCCATCATATCTTCTGATGAACTGAAGTGATTAGTATATCACGCGGCTGTCTTGAATCGTCAATGAGCCGTTTGCCTATTATCTCTGTAGATCCTGTATATATGCGCACATATAAAAACAAGACAAGAAAAACACTGCATAAGGGACCCCCTCCTCCCTGTAGTATATTTCACGCACTGGCTTATACTGAGATTAGCTCATAAACCCTATGTCTGTAACACAAATTGGGAAACAAAAAACGATATCAAACACTTTTGTTTGGTGTCGAGAAGGTTCTATCCGACCGTTATTGACGAGAATTCAATGTTTGACCCTCAAGCGCTTGCGATCACTCGTAACAAAATGCCTTCACTACTGTGATGTACACAAGGTCATATGCGTTTCATCCAAACGTTATTCCGTGGATTTGCTTCTTAATGTTCAAAAAGTTATAACTGTGGTGCGGTAAACTTGTATGCAATTTAGGTTTAGCTTCATCTGAACAATGTACATGTGCAAATATGCAGTGTGTGCTTGTCCTGCTCAGGGAAGTTTGCTATGTGACATAAATGCTATACTATTGGCTACAAAAAGGGTTGTCGCTATGCTGCAATCACCATTCTTCTTGCATTATTTTCCTTCGAGTAAAGAATCATTGGCCGAGTAGGGGTATCAATTTAGGCTTTGGCTTTACAACAAAGAAACGATGATAAAATGTTATAGTGCCTAACTAAATATGTTGTTTAATGCGCAAAAATTTTGAGCGTGATTGCCAGGTTATGCAATTATCATTACTCTTCCTCATTTCGATGTAATCGAAGACTATGCGTCTAACCCCATTATAGCTAGTATTGACAACAGTATTCCTGCTAGTATGAGAATGCTCGGTTAATGTGACAAGAAGCAGCAATTCATTGCCGATAATTAGCCAGCGATCGGTTAATTCACAAGTTATCCAACAACTTGATTAAGTGTGAATCGACAATTAAGCGTTCTTCATGATGCTGTGCACTTGTACTAGTAGTCCCTAAATGTGCAGGTGTTTTGGAATCAATGATTTCGACTTATTGTGTATGGGCTCATATTCATCAAAAGGGGAAAATTATGCTAATGTACAGTAGATGTTACAGACCTCAATGATTTTACATATCAATATCATACCCAATAAAGGAAGCAACATAGACGCAGTAAATGCTAATGCCTCTGATAAACCATGATATACAGCTCCAGGCTCCCTTAGCTTCTCAAGAGGTCGCATGTAAGCACAGGTTACATATTCAAGGTTCATAACATTTGAGGCATTATAAAAACCTATGCATATGTAAAGTCACATCTATATAACCTATCCTGGGTATGGGGCGTCTGATGGCTATTCACATCCGGACCGTTATTCATGTGATACACGACTAAATATCATGCAAACACGTCGAGTTAACGAAAAAAGAATCCCTTGTCCGGAAATAGATAAGATATCAGATATAATAGAACCCCAGCGTAATGATAATGTTGGAATATTGAGTTGCGTGCGTGTTATACGATTACAGGTATCTACAATGATCTGATATGATAGCTGAACAAAAGCCAACTGTTTACAAATCTGGCCAATTAGCTCAATGCATACAATTACTTTTTCAGTCACAATTTATTTGTTTGTGTTTCCGCAATAGTGCTTGTACAGAGTGCATGAGCAATCAGCTGCTTAATTAGTTGCTGAGCGACAAGTCAATTCAATTTTGTCATGTTATACCAAGAATGGTACCATTGCCGTATTGCAACGCACTACAACATTCCTCTTTTAACCTGTCCTATTTCTCTATATTTTCCTAGGATGGGCGCCTAAGTTAGGTTTTATTGAAGACTGACTCGATACAGCATCCACCCCAAGCAAACCGTCGTACAAAATATGCCGACAGTAGTGTATCGATATATATATATATATATATATAGAGATATATTTATATATATATATATATATATATATATTATATATATAGATATATATATATATATATAGAGAGGATATGTGTAGATGATATATATATATATATTTAGACCTATATATATATATATGTATTTATATACATATATACATATATATATATAAACATATATATATATATGCATATATATACACACACATATATATATATACATATATATATATATACATATATATATATAATTATATATATACATATATATATATATATATATATATATATATATATATATATATATATATATATATATATATATATATATATATATATATATATATATATATATATATATATATATAACTCTAGACTGTAATTAAGCGAGTTTTCGGCTTGTAGATATTTACAGGTATTTGCCAAATGGACGAAGGGGGTATACAGTTGAGAGCATACCCTGTGCATGATTGCAAAGGTATATTTGTACCTGCTGATTTTATCGATTTTATCTTAAAAAATATTCATGTTTTAATCAGGTGTACATTAACACACACCAGAAAAAACGTTGCGATAACCAACATATGTTAAATACCAGACACACACAGTCTGTTGTAAATATCATATGATCTCTGAGCGTAGTGTAGTTGCTAAAGGCAGATATACCTGACCTGCGCCGCACTGACAAAACATATCTGAGTTGCGTGGTGGCGGTAATAACATTAGATTAAAGATTACAGGGACGGCCATTTTCCAATAGATTGTGCCGCAAATGTATAATTGTTTGGTTAGGGCGTCTTAAAGCAATCCCATACTAAATATATACGAATGGTGCTTATGAGAATAGGGATAGATTGGAGGGAATCCGTCATCGGTTCAACTGGTGCTAATTTGACAATGAATATCGCTGAAGGTGCTCGTAACAGTGGGATATAACGGAACGAAATAAAGGTGTAAGATCGGCGCACCAAAAGTCTCGGCATCAATATAACACCGCATTGGTTCCCGCTCCAAATATCAGAGGAAATGGTTGTCTTTTTGTTTCCGAAGCAACGCAACCCTTTTTGTCAAGATGATCTGTTGTGATGCTGTTCAAAACATGTATTTAGAGCCCATCCTAGTCTTTGATTTCTACAAAAAGTTCATTTTCATATAGCTCTCCCTAACTCAGATGTGTTCAGAGAGGGAAGCTCACAAGTATACAAGTAGTTTTTCCATTGACAATAACTGGAAAAATAAGATTATATTGTTCAAAATCATTGCAATTGATGCTGACAAGAGTATATTATGTGGCTTCTGAAAATATATTTTGATTAAAAGAGAACTGAGAGCTATCGTAGGCATCCCGTGGAGATTATGCTCAATATTGGCTATGCTTAACCAAAGCATATATAACCAGCAACATTAATGTTCGGCGCAGATAAATAATAATAAACTCATGAATTAAATGACGGCTAAACATAATCAGTTCAATCAAGAGCGACCCTTGAGTTTCAATTGTCTACAATACATTACATTGTATTTATGTATATATGTAAGCAAAGGTTGACTACTCAGCCCGTATTGGTAAATGAGTGGCATGAAAAAGGGACTCCTTAGTCACGCTGCACGTTCCTGGTGGTTGTTATGCATAAATTGTACAAAACATTGTAAATGCGTACATATACATGCAAAGCGTTGGTTTTGACAGCTGGAAGTCCAAAACAAAAACGCTTGGAATTTACTACACTAGGCATTGAATTAACATGTTTAATAATTGTCAGACGTAATTTTATGTCAGTGTCTTAATAAGTCATCAACTGAAAATGAACAATTAGCCATTTATGTGCGAAGTATGCATTTAATATAACAGAGCACAAAGTAACTGTTCATACCATTGTCAGCATAGGTCGATCTGTATCACAGCATTTAAGAGACGTCATGTGATTACCCACCTACGTTTGGCATTCTGTGACGAGGCAATATTTGTTGATGCACTGTCAATGTTATCCATATAACCTTGCGAAAGAAAAACTTGTCGTGATGTTATTGGATCCAGAACGACCTTGCTCCCCTCAATGATGCAGTATTGGTATATGTGCATTCCAGCTGCGAGTATCAGCTGAACGCGTGAGATCATTTCCCTCTCCTTTACAACCCATTTGCTGCTCTCGTTGTTACCTCCAAACCCACAACAGTCCAAATCCACAACAAGGCGCTCCGTTGCGACACACCCAAAAGATGTAAGGTCACTGTGCAATTCAATATAAGGCGGGCCACATCTAGTAAACGAGTATTGCATCACTGCTAGCCAGTTTGCGTTAACAAGTTGATTCAAACTGCGGTGTTGATCATGGTTGTCTCACTGCATCCATCCTGGATATATATTTTCCATAACGGTCTAACTACTGGACATACCCACGATGATGTGATCACGCGATCACGCGATGCCAGTATTGTGGATAACCTGTTGCACCTGCTTTGATACCTTCCTGAGTAAACAGGGTTACAGCTAGAAGCGGTGTAACGTTGTCTGCATTTGACATATTAAACCGATATCAGCCAGCTGTTAAAGTGCCTTCTCGAACAATATGTGCTTTACACTCATAATCGGATCGAATACACTGTCTCTACTATGCAAAAGATGTCCCTTGGGCATATATATATATATATATATATATATATATAGATATATATATATATATATATATATATATATATATATATATATATATATAGAGATATATATATAGAGATATATATATATAGATAGATCTATATATATAGATATATATATATATAGAGATAGAGATATATATATATAGATAGATATAGATATATCTATCTAGAGATATATATATAGATATCTCTCTCTATCTATATATAGATCTCTCTCTATATAGATATCTCTCTATATATATATATATATATATATATATATCTATATATATATCTTATCTCTATATATATATATATCTCTATATATCTATATATATATATATATATATATATATATATATATATATGTGTGTGTGTGTGTGTGTGTGTGTGTGTATTGACCCTGACCAAACACCGCACAGCTTGATACAACTGCTTTTTAAAGACATATGCTAGTTGAAACATATTTAGCTGTAACCTGACACCTAGAAAACTGTTTTGGACTTTGCATGCAGAAAAAGCATCAGATGCTAATACGCATAATTGCCTAATAATTAGTGTTTTCATAGCTTGGTAATGCAAGCACGAGATAATTGTGATGTTGATACTGTATTCACTGTGCAATAAAATATGGATTTGTAAGTCACTTAACAGGCATATGGTGTCTAATTGTTGGTTCCATGTACCAAGTATATCATACGATTTGGCTTGTTTTGGTAACCCATGAAAAAAATGCTTTCAACCATTCCCCATACAAAATGATTAATGAAGTATTTTGAGATGGACGTCACAATTCTATTGTCATATTGTCATAGAGCTAGCAATTAAACCTGAATCACGTGCAAACGAATTTGCTGCATGAAAGATGTAATTCAATCGATCTGCCGCGGGACCCAATGCAGCAACCAAGTCCACGTACGCCATGAATACAAGGCACATGCGTTGTGTCAGTCTGATTGGAGATGGGTTGTAGCGTCCCGTGCATCAATTCACTGCGCCCCAGTAATATTATGAAGTTGCCTATTACCGTGCACTGCGTCAGATCAAGGCACACAATGCTGCTCATTCTATTTGACAGGTTTATGTTACAGGAGAGGTGCTCTTAGAATCAGCCGAGCCGCTGTCCTGATGTGCAATGCCATATTGTAAGATCTTTAACCTGTGATATATGGTAATTTGAACCATGTTTAGTACTTACTACCCGTAAAAAGATATGGATTACTTCTAGATTTTACCATGTTGAAATTGATATATAAATGAGTTGTGTTTGCTCCTCTTATATCCCCATCACTTGACATGATCCATCTTAGGGTAATTCTGCAGCCATAATGATGCCGTTATTGCTACAAATACTAGCAAATGGAGACAGCAGCAGTCGGCGTGGAGTGCCACAGCAGTTATTGTCGAATAGCTAGCGCGGGTACAGTAGAATGCACAATCACCGTTATAATCACATTATCATTATGAACATACTAAACACATACCTTCATACGAAAATTGTGATCTCGAGCAAATAATGAGATTCAGGCGGATGTACGCATTGATGATCTGGCAGCGCAATGGATTAGCGGTTCATCTTGTGATGGCTGTACAATAGAGCGGCCTGGGTCTCGTCTCTATTGAAAGCATAATACCCGCTTACTGATTACATTCTATCGCTAGCAGACGCATACTACAGGTTATATAAAGCCTATGTATGTTTCACATAAGTAATCGTCGCAAACAGCGCTGAGGCTGTGATATCCTTCCGACTTAATTCGCGATGCTTGGCTGGTACCCTCAATCAGGTCCAGAACACATTGTTCAAACAGTATGGTGACACATAAACATAAGGGGCGACTACAACAAATCACATGAGATGCATTTTTGCTTAACATAATTAATCATTTGACATGGAACGATCAGCGTTGCACGTGTTTCAATATCAACTTTGTTCACCCCTTGCTCTTAGATGCTGATGTGCAATGCCATAATGCAAGATCTTTAACCTGTGATATATAATAATTTGAACCATGATTAGTACTACCTGTTGAAACATATGGATTACTTCTAGATTTTACCATGTTGAGATTGATATATAAATGAGTTGTGTCTGCTCCTTTTATATAATACACAACGTATACACAGACCAGCATTCAACAAACCTGGACGGTTGATATAATGCAGAGGAGAAGTCAGGGTATAAGCGCCATGTACACCTATAATATCGTTCATTAAACAATCACCCTTACGATTATATTTTATATTTCTTATTTCTCATAACATATCTAAGCATTAGTTATGTTAAGATGCATTCATTCACTGTCATAATAAGATGGGTTCAATTCAAAACAAATCGCTGGCTCTAAAGTCCACATAGAAAAGCCAGACCCATATCTAATGATCTCAATTGATGCACAATCAGACATTCTTTTGCAATTTTCCAGACACCACAGGGCACAGTTAATTTGTCACAAGCCATCGAAATATCAGCCTGCTGCCAGTAAGATGTTCTTAAGCTGTCGAGGAATATTTTGCGTATATCTATATTATGGAACAGAGCCAGTGTCATTGATGACTCTCGCAAAACAGGATATTTACTGTCCCTCAACCACTTATTTGGCTTCTCAAACACTGCACCTGTATTTCTGAATATGTCCTGTTGCTTTTGTAAAACATTAACTTGGCTATAAAGACTTAAGACTCTCACTGGGAATTATAAAACACCCACCTACTCGCTTCCAGGCGATTGCTGATGGGGATCAACAAATACAGTTAAAAAAACTCTATCCTACAGATAATCATTTGGCTTGGTGCCGTTCATTTAATATTCGGAGTAGTCAGCTACTACATCACCGGTAGCTCAGAGTACGAATTGATGCTTGTCGCATGCATGTAGTCTTGAAAGAACAGGAAAAGTGACTCGCAATTTACTAAAAATTGTGAGTGAATCGTTTGCGGAGGCAGCTGTACACAATTTAAAATATTAAATATTGAATGCTGATCATCTTGAATTACCAGCAGCAACCAATGCAGTCGATTTCCTTTGGGTGCGTATGCATACAAATTACTCATACATTTACAAACGTTGATGATGCTTCATCGTAGTGACAAATATCTATATATACAAGTGTACTATTTTCTGGTCTATAAGCCATATATAAATTACTGATAACATTAAAGTGATATGCACTACGCAGTTTAGTAAATGATTATTTGAGGAAACAGTATTTGATAATTCTTGTCCTTGATTTACTACCAATGTTGAACCAATATAAATAGCAGTGCCCAGACGTACTACTTATAAATGTTTTGCAACCAGTGAATGGCATCATAGAATTCAAAACATGTTGAACAGTAACACTGAGAACCTGGTAGTTTATATGGTGCATCGATTTCGTTTATTTGAAATATGTTCACAAACCGCACTAACATTATAATCATATATGGAAATATAAACGCTACATTATTGCTGACCCAATCCTTGATTTCAGAGGTTGCTGACCATACCAATACAGCGCTGATAGGTTAGTTTGCTGGTCTTTCAGCTTTAGATGGGTGCTTCTTCGAATTTATTCGAGAATAAAGATCTGTGTGCTTTGTACAGTTTAACGGATAACTGCCATAGGTTTTATTGCTATTCCAACTATAAATCATTTACAAAGGCTAATTATTTCTCTTAACGGTTAATTGCTGATACCATTAGCCTCATAAATTGTTACTTTTTAAAACAGCAATCGGTTATAATGTCGGACATGAAATCATGGACTATATGTGGAATAGAAACAACTTTTGTAGCCAACTAAGATAATATCTTAGTAATATGTATAGGATCTCGAAATCAATATACTACCAGAGTGTGTAATCAGGGGTCAATATGTTACAGCTATTAACTTTGTCGTTCCTAGACTAGTGAATGTAAATCAAACTTAGCCATTCACATGACGCATATGCAGAGGCCAGGAGTGAATGGCTGGCATTCAGCATTCATCGACAAAAGATGAAGGTATTTTATTATAGTTATTCCTCATTAAACATATTTATTCTTTAGCAACAATTACATGTGCTTAGAGAGATCACACAATATTTTCCGACTTTTATTTAATTTTCTCGCACCGGCATTTGAATTTGTGTGCGACGTACAACGTCTGGAGCTTTTATTGTTAGAATTCTGAATTATTTGACGTTTGTCATATATATATATATATATATATATATATATATATATATATATATATATATATATATATATATATATATATATATATATATATATATATATATATATATATATATATATATATATATATATATATATATATATATATATATATATATATATATATATATATATATATGTATATATTTATATATAGATTGGGCAGAACTTGTGTACTGTGTATTATATGTAAACAGATGTTCAATTATCAATGACTTACACTAGTCTGTATATTACTTATCAATCCGCAACTCTGATTGCAGGAATGCTCCATAAAAACGGCACTACATGGCTATGGAGACTTCTCAATGTCTATAAATCAGCCATGGTATACCGCTGCAGGTCGTAAAAGGGTGCAACCAAGCACATAAAATCCGGCTACTGGTCTGATACTGAAGGCCTTTATGATCCTCATGTACGATGTTAACCATAACGCTTCAATATAGTTCGTTAGGCAGCTTTTCATGTGTGGGTCGTATCTCACGCTGTAAGCAGACGTAATCCGAGTCTTACCCTGCCAAGCATATCACATAAAGAAACCAAAGTCATCATGTGAAAACCCAAGCTACAATAAACACACAATAAAGTACCTGTTCATGCAATTGATCAATATGTCACTTTGTTAGCTGGCTTATATTGCCAGTAACAGTGGTACATATATCACTTGCTAAGGGACATGGGGCGTCTTGATCAGGTCCATACCTTTGGTCAGCACCATTATGTTAATTTGGGGCTGGTTTACAAATTAAGTATGGCATATGTAACCCGCTAAATTCATCAATAACAACATCTGATAATCGTCTCGTAAACGTTAAATGCAATCCTGTGTTTACCAAGATCTCCATTTGTATATTTGCTACCGTACAAAACAATAAACGAAAGTCATGCCACGAATGAATGCATATGGTTTTGTTTTTCATATGTCTTAACCAAAATTCCTCTCGAACTATTGTTGTGGACTTTATGCGAGGGTGTTGCAATCTGACTAAGTACCTTAGGAACCCTGTATCATTTGTGACTTCTAATGACACTAATGAAAAGAGATATTCTCTGTTATAGACCAAGCATAAGCCGGTATTCTAACTTGATGGCACAAGTCATAAAAGATCTCCTGGTTGCTACATGATTAAAAATCAAACCTCCCTAATTAACTGACGTTATGCGCATCAGCTTGCAAAAGTATTGGACAAAGCCGGAATAGGAGGAAAAGAACTTCAGGTTATGTAACGATCCACTTGGGAAACCCATTTCGCCAGCTCCAGAGTGTCATTATCTTATCACAATCCGCAAATGGGTACATTAAACTCATCGACATTGACAGATTTGCATCGTATATCATATCAAGGTATATGAGGTTATTTCGAAAGTAGATAGAAACGGCAATTGTCTGATTTATAATAAAAGGATTGTGCAAATGTTATCAATGACTATCTATTTGTTCTGCAAAACTGTTGAATTAAGCTGTAGTGCTTTCTGAAAGTACATATGAATAAAAATTACTCTATCAAATACTTCTGGCCATTTGGGTAAAACGGATATATCACACTGATTAAAACCCGATAGTTCAGCGATAACAGCTTTATTGATGAATGAACAGTCAATCTATGAACGTCATTGGTGCATCAAAATAACTTTTAGCATTCTGAAGATAGTATAAATTAACAAAAAGTTCAGCACATCCACCAGCGAGATTTAATTTAGAAATGATTTTGAAGATCATCTTATATCTATTTTCCAAACCAACTACCCCTATAACTACAAGTTCCTCTCAACCAAACTTCAATACTAAAAAGGGTCAGTTGAACCACTGTCTTAGGTGAGCTGTCGCAATTGTGTACAAACTGGGCCCTTTGGGACAGTTTATAGCCATGGTTTAAGTGATACGCAAAACATATCCAATTTCACACGTTCCAATTACTTGACCATACAATCTTCACTTCTGAGGTTTCTCGACACATATGTATGCTTACAATAACAAAAGCCGTTCCCAATGTGGTTAGCACCTCAGATATGATAGATTTAGGGCACATATCAGTTTTCAAATATGGATCTGTCTGCTTGTCCCCATTTACTGCATTAAACGTTTCAGCCATTGAATGTTATATTTAGTGTGTCCATCTGTACATTTGAACTGAAATAGTTTCAACTCTGCATTGTTATCCCGATGCTTGACGCGTACTTGATGCCAAATGATCTACTTTTACATAATTGTAATAATATGCACATATCGATTTAATTGATTAAATTATAACACATTTAGCGTGATTCGCCTCAGAGAATAGACATTCTTCATCGTAAAAATGGCATCAAATTATGCAAAAACCATTGAATACGCACACATATATGCCTTGTTGTAACACTGCTATGTTTGATATGTCGCGTTATTACCGTACCATGCAATTATATGTAGCATGTGCTGCGTTACAGGTGGCAAACGAAATGCATTTACACAGAGTGTTTGTCGACTTATTGGGTTATATCAATATGCAGGCAACGCATGATTGACAAGATTTACGAGCAGTTACTCAAATGAATTTGTTAAAGCTCTATGCCTACAGGCACGGTAATGATGGATGTATTGAGATACTGTCGATTTATATTCTTTAAGCGATGCGACATATGCGTTTATTGTCGCTGTGCACAAGAGGAGGGTTTAATAAACATCGTATCTTAGATTGGGTTGGTCGTTGATGCGTTTATGAAGCATAATTGTGGTCTTCAGAATCATACGTCCAGCGTCAATACGTGTCCTTAAGATATATTGTTAGATATATTACGATAACATCCTATTCATATATGAGAAATATACACCGTCCTTTCGTTGAATCCACGCGGTACAATTGTATAGATGAATTGCGTTCCTTATTCGTCAACATGCTCATTGTAATAACGGCGCTGCATGCGTGTTTATACACCTGTAATTATATGGCAAGTATTACTAACGATGAGAGAGAATATATCCACGCGGAAGCCGACGTTAAAAACCAAATAAGTATAATCAAATTATGTTGTGATATGTATGGCAACAAATATTACAAACATTCGACTGAGCGTGTTCTTGTTCTCCAATTTATTTATCAAGAACATTTGATATACTATGGTGCAATTAGAGTTTTAAAAAAGTTATATCACCGCCCCGATTTAATGGTAACAGTTTGCAATAAATGGGCATGCAGTTCATGATATATCACCGTGACATGGGCGGTCACTTCTTATGTGTATTCCGTAGTGTAATGTGTTTTACTTTAGTCAATGCATTGTAAGGCTTTGATGCGATTTTATTGCTTGGAATAACTTAAGTGCATTCATCGAGGAAATAACTACTAGATATCCACCGATGTAGCCCGGTGTTGTATATTTTATAACAATACTATTTTTCTATAATAACAAGAAAATCTTATGATATAGGTGCACAAGACTCTACAATGAACGAGCCCCTTACGACACGAAATTTGACTGTGACAGTCTCAAAAGACAGATTTGCGTTTGCTACCACCACCTCTGTGGTATAACTAACATTACCGTCGATTTGAATCAGGAAGAAACTGACAACTTAGGACATGTAAAGTAAGTTTTATCTAATTAAAAGACAGGTTTGTAGATCCGCGCACTGCCTGGATGTTGCGCTGTGGTTGTATGCATCAATCTAGGTATAAACCAATGAAGAACATCAGAATGCAGGTTATTATGATGACCAGTAATGTGTCAATAAGTATATAATTAATAAAGCAACTTAACGCTAAAATCGAACGGAAAAATAATATTAAAGATTACAAATCATAAAGGTCTGTATAGCGTAACGAGCTGTCCAGCGCCACGTAATGGCAATGCCATTAAAATAAAATCAATGCGTGCACTAGTAGTCTATTACTTTTAATGGCAACCTTTGAACTCGGCAGTGAGGAACAAGAGGCACATGGCATAAGCTATATTATGACCCCTGACACTATGTGCGAGCTACTTGGTCTTCCTCACATCCCGATGAATCTTGCCAAAGTTGTGGGACTGTTTTCTGTGTATTGTCAATAAAAATAAAACTATAACTAATGTAGTCTTCAATGGCACGTCGGGAGCAAGACTACGCATCGTATATCGTATATCCTGCATTGTCATCATTATATATCACATTCTTTGTCGCAATCTGTGTTTATATTCATTGCAGAGCCAGCCACATCCAATAGTTATTGTTAAGGTTTCTGGGGATGCAAAGCTGTCATTCATAACAAGCAATATAATGCTTTAGTTATTCATAAATGGATCCGATCACATAATGGAATTATCAATCAAAACATTAATAGCGATTGTTATATTCCTGTTTCCCCATTTATTTACAAGTGATTTTGCTGATCTTACAGAATTAAAAATTAACATATCTTGCTTTTGGTTGTCGTGCTGGTTGTTCTCAACTTAGTGATAATCAGCATTTACAGAGTTTGGATAATCAGGTCAAAGACGACCGCAGAAGGAAGTATGTACTTCTTTCCCAGTACGGCTCACTTGGTTTGAAGTATGCATACATAAACATTAATTTTCTCAACTGTTTTGCAAATTGTGACATTATTTACTGAGATTTGGTTGGGTAAAATCGTGGAAACCCCTTAGTCACAGCCTCGATTTGGGACCATGCTTTGCGTTGCATGTGTACAAGAAGGCTTTCCTACGCATTTTCAAACTTTAGTATAGCGGCCATTGCGTGTCTTCCTCGAAGACTGATGAGGCAAGAATCATTTTTGTATCTGTTTGGCAAAGTTCAGAACTTACTTTGTGCGGAGCATAGTTTGTCTAGATTATATGAAATATAGTTTAGTGAAAATTGTATGGCATATTTGTGACCTATGGATGATAACATCACACCCTATGTCAATCCATTTGCACACCTGATATTGTTGTACTCCAATCGAAGTACGCCGTACCATGATCGTTTCAAATTTCGCTTGTTGTCCACATGGGTCTGATTGGGAGTGTTCATATACGTGTTCAGTTGTGTTTAAAAATGAATGTTCTTCTCAAATAGAATAACTAAGCAGCCAAGTGTTTGATATTGAACAGATTGCCCCAAAAAACAACACAACAGTAAGTTTTCATACTTTTGTTGGCCTGTTCTGTTCGATTTTTGAAAACTTTTGTTCTTGTTTTAATTTGATGCTAGGTTATTATTTAAGGCTTTACAGATGAAAACGAGCATCATTACATATGTAATGAACATTATCACTTTAGCATACTTAAGGTTTTACAGATATGGAATGGATTCTTTACAAAATCACGGGGCCACCGATCAGGTTGTATTGAAATTTACTATGCTTTATTACAATTACTTCCATAGCAATGTGGACAGTGGTTGTAAGAATATTCTTAATTTGTAAACTTCATGATGGTGTTTATCCTACATGCTGCTAATAATTTAGGTGCTATCGGTTAAATCATATGCCCTTAACAATATACCATGCAGATCCATATTTTGTTAAAGAGTCGAGGAACAGCAATGTTTGGGTTAATTTTATTTTTAGAAATAATTCTCAAGTAACAAATTGTGTTCAAAATCACATATGTAAAATATTCGGTATGACATAATAGGATACCGAGAAATCCCCGAATGCAGGTACACTACAAATCAATTACCAATATTACAATGAGGCAGATACTGAAAACAAGTATAGTAATGTTATGACTGTTTGACAGCTAAAGGTATATGCATGATGTTGATACAATAAGTGAGATACATAACTATGATATATATAAGACAATTTACAACTACTTTAATTGGTCATGACACAGATAGAATTAACTGATATACCTATACATGTACAGACATACATATTACAACAGCGAGTGTTGAATGACAAAATTAGAGGAAAGCATCTATAAAAGTCGGGATGGCATTGAAAACGGAAGGGTGAGAAGGGTTCGGAACAGCAAATCGATGTGATGTCGTTGAAATCTAATTACGAAAGACAAAAAAGCGCTGGTCACCTTATCCTTGTTAGAAATGAGAGGAAGAGAATAATATGCACAAAGTCTTATGAACTTGTTCAGCGGTGTGAGGGCAATATTCGGGTTGAGTATAAAGACGAGAACAATAAAAGATGGGTTTATTGTTCAGACAAGACCTGGTTCACCCATCACAGGCAGAGGTTCTTCATTAAGAGAGTTGAAATCAACTTTCAGTGGCTTGGAAGGCGGCTGCACTGATTCATCACTAACGGCTGAAGGAATGTTCAAGTCTGGATAGATTTCATCCATTTTGTCAATGCATGATTAACAGAACTTAAGAGCAGTTTTTTTATAATGGACAGATTCCCCCCCCCCACCAAATCCAACAGTTTTTCTGGGAACTGTTGATTTCCGGTTTCCAGTTTCTAAACATCCCCATTGTGAATGAAGGCTTTCAGAAGCACACCGTTTGGAATATGGCATGGCCAATAGCTGTTTGATTGTGGAAAAAAAAAAGTAATTCAGACACTGTCTAGTCAAATACATAATATTTAATACACCCTCTAGTCAAGGTCCCCTAGCCTGATGGCTGAGGGCGCTGTTTACATGTTACTGATATTCAATAGTCTCGCCATCAGTCTAGGGAAGGATAGCGTCTTGAACTGGACAAGCATCCCAGATTTGGGATGCTCCAATCACAAGCCGTGTCTCTCGGTCACTCTCGGGTACTTTTGAGTCGTTGTCTCTCATTGGTCAGTTCAACAATTTCCGAAGAACTTGTCCTACCGGACGAGTGGCTTTTATGAGCAGGGCGCACACCCCGATTTGTTGTTTCACGCTGAGTGGCACCGTTAATCACACAGTCGGCGAGAAGAAGCAGACACAAAACTGGTTCTTTTAACTGACTATTACGTAAACATACTATCGTGCAGCTAAGCGATTAAAGCGCTTGTTGTGGTGCCAATTTGAACTATTGGGACGCCCCATAATTCCAGAAGACATTCAATGTTTTCTCATTAGACGCAGACCACAACAATGTACATGACGTCACATAAAGCCGCGGGTGCATATCACAAGCCAGTTTCATGAGGCAGACACGCGCAATTAAGGTCAATCTGGGTCACAACCTTTGCGTTGATTGGTCACGAAGGTTAACGAACGTGTCTAATGGATATTCGGACGCGCCAGTTTAAGACATTGTCTTGTCGTAGACTCTAGGGCGAGAAGCGTAGCGGTACCCCTGGAGTCTGGGACGCAGACTAGTATACTACCGTCAGAGTGGGGCTCACTTCATAAGTACGAGGTTTCAACATTCCAAAACAAATTATCTTATGTAAGAACACCACCAGAAAAGGCTACTTTCGACCTGCGGTTGGGTCGTATGAATCATAAGTGTCATTCTTTTATCTGTATACGATTTACTATCAGACTATGGCACCAATTCAGTAGACCATACTTCGATTTAATTAAGAACGCATCAATACGCCATTGTTTCAGAAAAATCATTCAACAGGGGTGTTATATTATTAGCGATAGCTCATTAATTTGCCATAGAATTTTGAATAACATGTAATGTATAATAAGATGATATACTTGTAAATGAGAAAACAAAGACCTTACCCCTGCCATGTTAATGTGTGTATAAAATTTTAACCATGAACGTCGAAAAACTTGCAGTCGCTATCGAATAATTGAAGTGAAAACTCTTCTAGTAAACGCCCGATATCGCTCACAACAACAGATTTGGTTCCAAATGTAGGCAATAATATATTTGCATAATTAAATCGTTCAAAGCCAATCACATTTCAGAAAAAATGTCATAAAATGCAAAACAGCAGAGGGGGGTGGCACGATTGTCAAGTGTACCTCAATCGAGGTGGGCCGTACTGGGAACGAAGTACGTACTTTGTTTGAGGTACGTACTTCCTTCTGCGGTCAGTCCGCGACCTGATAATGCATGTATTATGGTACAATACAATTTGCATTTTAAACGACAGGAAGGCACACAAAAAGCTCGTTATTCTAAAAGCAGCAATGTACCCCTTGAATACATTGCTGCTCAAGCTTTGCAATTGAATTCGCTAGTTAAATGAATCCATGATCTTAATGATCATATTGTACTAAACTGAACCGGTCACTGTATGCTGCAAACCAAATTGTTGTGCCTGAATAAATAATCGAAGAGTAAAAACGGCCTTGTTCATCGCTGATATTGCATCGAGTATCGCCCCATAACAATGGCAGGCAATTGTCGAGTGGAAATGTGTTTGTGTGTGTATGTGTGTGTGTGTGTGTGGGGGGGGGGGGGGGGTGTGCGTCATACTGGGACGTCTGGTGCGATCCAAACCAATTCATTTATAGTGATCCCTTTGGACATATGTTCAATATCTCATTTATGATTGCATCGTTCTAAATGAGCATCGTCATCGGTCTATTAATGAATATAAGTTAATCTATGCGAACCTACGCATGAAGTTTGCTATACGGTAACAAAGAAGTACAGTCCGGTGCAGTGATTGTAATCAAAATGAAATGATTGCTGTCTATATCACGGCCCAGCCCAACATCAAATAAATCAGCCAAGTAACATCCGAGGGCCTTTTAACCGGAGCTTGGTGAGGCGCACTGTCTATTTGGTCTTCTACTTCTACTCCTCCTCTTCCTTCTCCTCCTCTTCTATGTCTCCGGTAATCTCAGCATGTGGTAACATGGCCAACTGGCATCATAACAATTGTATCTGTGAGATTGTTGTTAAATCCATTACGATAGGGAACGATATTTTTAGGCGATATCTTGGAAAACTGCACTAAAGCCGCTGCTTACCTGTTGGCAGACTAGGTAAGATGAATGCGCATCTTAACCGAATTCCTCCGGTAATTAATATAATAAAGTACAGTTGTAACCTAATTTTACAGAACAATGTTTGCTATTGTTCAGTTCAGCCCAAGAGCTAAGCATCCGTGTATGTCAACAAAGGGCTTTTTCACTTCTATCTTTGGTCTTGACCTAGGTATTTGGCTATAAATATAAATAATTTTCATTTCGTGATTATCTAAGAATCAGCCATTGTTTAGAGCACAAGAGTAGTCGGGAGTGACCGCATGACGTCACTCACATTTCGAATTTGATTTTTTTTGTACCGTTAAGCATCCTGAATAACTTGCCGATCTCGAAGATATTCTTTGTGTGCGAACCACCAAATAGATTTCTTTTCGAGGTTTAAATAATTCGGTTTGTTATAAAGATTTCTACCGATACAAAATCAATTACACAGCGTAAACCAGCGAGAGTGAGACCGAAGCTTGTAACTGACTTCTACGATTGTCTAATTTATCTGTTATAAAACAGCTACCATAATAAATGCCTGCACCTAACAGACTATCACGTAGAAGAGGGCATCTGATCACTTGTTAGGACTCTATGGAATAGTAAATAGCTATGGGTTGAGTTATCAGCACGGCATGTAAACAAGGTCTAATCCATTGACCATACAACCGGCACTTTTGAGGTCTCTCAGCAGATTTATATGCTTACAGCTGCTAACGCAATCAGCGCAGGTGATTCTAGAGTCCATGTAAGTATAGGATTCCGAGATCGAGCTATGTAGCAAAACATCCCATGTTGCTCATGAAGGCGGGAATTTCACTCCCACTTTTATTCACAACAAGTTTAAAGTTACCATAATGGAACAACTTATTTATTTCCCTCTAGATTTTGCAGCTGCTTACAGGCGTTGATCAACTAAGTCATCAAAATCAAACGTATTTCTTATTTCTTTTTTCATAGTTACAGCCATTCGATGATTCCGCCTAAATCAATGCGGATTGCTTGAACTTATGTCGCCTCAAGAATGAGCACACGCTGTATGAACAGATTGATGGAGTTGTATGGATAATCTATATATATATATAACAGAGTATTGAAGCAATAAGTGTGGTACATGTCTTAGGCAACGTAGTCATAAAATGTTCATTTCATTTCGACTGCAGATGTATTTTCAATTTTGACGCAGATGTTCCTCGGGTCATCTAAGGTACTACACGTGGAACACATTATTTCGCATGCAGCTTATGTGCTGCGATGACGCACCCTGCATTGTACCAGTGCATGCTGAGCACCGATGTTATATGTTTATCCCCATTTAATTGACTGCGTTCTCATTAATTTTTTATTTTGCAAATTTTGTTCTCACAGTTGAGCAAAGTTTCTAGTTATGTTCAATAAATACGAAGGTACGTAAGATCTTCGATATCGGATTAATGGCATTTGTCATTTATTAGCGTTCTGAATGATAATAAAATTATAATCAAGGGTAGGATTTATTCTTCATGTAAAGAGAAAGGGGCTTACAAGTCATCGATGGTAAAGAAAACTATTATCTCACATCCTTATCCTAGTCATTCAAAATGGACCAAACACAGACTGTGAAATGAAATGCAAATGTCTGCGTCGTCAGCCACCTATGATTTGTTCTCATTGAGCATCGTCGATATAAGAAATGTTAACGAAGACTCAAGCGAATGAGCTGTCTCTTACTGGGGTGTTCTTCTGATGACTTGCCGGTCACTTAAAAGCCCATTGCTTATCATCGTAAAACACAACTCACAAACCGTATTTTACAATACAGCTACCTATAGATGTTACGTCAAGTTGGGCTGAGCAGCAAATATGCTTAGTGTATTCGGTTATCAATCGTTTGTTAACCAATTTAAATAATGCCGTATTGAATGAGGCACATTTTAAGATGCATATTTGAGCACTAAATGACTAGATCGTCTTTCAAAAGCAAACTGATCCTCACTGCTGGATAAGTCTTCGTCGATAACCATTAGTAATTTTGTTACACCGATTTTTAAACATTACGTGCAAAGTGATGTAAATGAGGAACCCGGTAATTTACATGATGATACATTAGGCACATTTTCAAGGTTGATAAATGCAATTTGACACAGATCGAATCATGCCAATAGTCAGTCATTATTGCTATTGTTAATGCCTATGAATTGATAATTGTAGAAATAACCTCGGTGACTTAAGGCAATCAACAATCTCCAGCTGGCTTCTATGTCAAGTTACAGCTCTGGTATTCATGAGTACAATTTTGTTTGTCTTCTTGTCAAATGATAACTGTGGAAGTATACCATACCATTCCATACAGCATAACTATATTTTGATAAATCTCAATCCCTAGTGCATCATAAATGTCAATTATGCGTCGGTAACTCCTGGCTTTCCCCATCAGCAGCCGCATTTATATAGTAGAAGCATTCTATAGTCAATAACTGATATAAAAGGATAGAGAAGTTGATTGATTTATGTTTAGTAGTTCGGTCATATTATTTTCTGTTTTCCATTAGTTCGCAATTATGTCTGGTGAGTTGTCATACCATCAGTAATCTATAATAACCTGTCAGATAATTCGGCGAATAATGTTATTTCGTCAGGGTTGTATGTTATTTATGATATTGTAAATGTACAGTCGTATACTGTTAAGTGTCGCGATCTCTTTTTCGGCTCTTAAAATCACCTCGATAGGAATATAAATTAAGTAGGCAGAAAAAAACCTGAGCGGCTAACAATCGTAGTCTCATCTATTTAGAAGGTACCCAATGCTGGAGAACTCTGGCTGTCTATTATTAAAATGTCATAGAACATCGTTAAAGCTATTCAAGACCAATTTTGGGTTAGTTCTCTGAACCGGATTAAATATATATTGCTTTAGCACAGACACAAAAGGAAAATACATTTCTGGGTCAGAGAAAATGGAAGTTGCAAAGGCCCTTGCTAGAGCTGTTCTGTGCGTCAGAAAGTTTGTTTTGATTTTGCTTTTTTAATAATATAATAACTACATAAGCTTTGGGCCATCTGTCAGAGCTTGTCCTCACCCAGGCAGGGAGTGAGCTCTGTGGGTCCGAATGATATCAATGGAGGAGAGTTTCTATATATTTACTGCTTTATTTGCTCTTCTTTCTAAAACTTTATATCACACCAGCTAGCTTTTGGTGTATCTCAAATGCATGTACAATAATTGTTGTAGTCTGTTGCAAAGAACTATCAGAGTACAAAAATTATAAATGAACAGTTAGTTCAACGAGCTGTTTATAGCTACGTAATGACCATTAATGAAATTAAATCCTTGTGTACACTACTGGTATGTTACTTTGAGCTGAAACTTTGACCCTCGGCAATAAATACAGATCGGATTACTCGCATAATTATTGAGCACTTTTCATTTTCCTTGATACTTAGTAATTGCGTTTTGAACGTGTTTCTATTACGCCATTATGATATACATTAGGAGAAATAGTTGAACTCACAGCCGATGGAAATAAACATAATTCAAAGATAACGATGGACACTATACATTGGATCATAAGAGTACTGAAATTAAGACCTTATTCAATGTAATCTGCATACACTGGGATTGCAATGTATACAGAATGTATAAGCAGTCTATACAAATTGGAGAAGTCGAAACAATAAAAGATTTCTATTACGAACCGAATAATGTTTCTGCTCGCAGAACTTGGCTTCGTAAGTCGCCGGACAACATATAGGGCAATGCATTGTCCAGAATATTTCACAGATGCGGTCGGTAATCGTGAGGTGTACATGAAAAAGTCAATGATTATGAAGCAAATGACCTATTATGAAAATTCTTGGCCATCGGTTTGGATATACAGATGCAAGCTTTCGGTATTATTTCTCAGGGTCTTCACACTTTCTACCAATACTAACCTGAACAACCGCCCATAGCTTATCGGTATATCAACAAAGCAGTCGCTTTTTAATTCTACCTTTGTATAAATGTCTAGCAAAGTCTTGGTAGCGCACGTAACGTATAAATCGTTCCCAGCAATTCTGGCTGAACAACGTTTTTTTTAGATTGTATCAATCTATACGCGTTGTGGAATACAACATTTACGTCGACAACCGACTGCTGTGCTTAACATTTGACGTGACACATCAATGAAGCACCTCAATTCAAGAATTGTACTATCATTTAAAGTGCTAATTTATTAATTACACTTATTGATAGATCCTCAAAGCGGAAAGTGCGGAATAAGGGCCAAAGAATTTTTCTATATTTTTGACCATACTGAGGCAGCAGTTGCCACGTAAAAGGTCATACACTACAGGACAATAACTGAAATTAATTAAGCGATAAAATAGATGAAAGAAAAGCATATTGATTTGGTCAATAGAATGGATGAACCTGAAAAATACAGCCGAAGATATTTGATCAAAGGCATAATGGAAAGCGAAGAAAACGACATTCATTCTTTTTCAGGAAAGACGTTGTGCAATAAATGACATTAAGACGGAACACAGCATGCAACTTGGTGGTCTATGGGATGTCCTTGTCATATACACACTACACCAAACAAACGAAAAGGGCAATAAATGCAGGTTCAAGCTAAAAGGGCTTTACATGGTTTCTGACATATTATTCATGTATCAAACTCATAATTAGACAAATAGAACACAAAGCAGTTTCTATTACGCCACAGTTTTGATATTGTTCTGTTATTTATTTCAATGTTCATTATATTCGAGAACAACTACGGATAAAAAGAAATTCCATTGTATATCTAATTACTAGCATTTATAATGGATGTAATTTTGTCGTCCTATAATATAATGATATAGATTGGCAGATCCCTGCCACATGTTAAGGCATGGTGTAGAATAATAAATATCAAGCTAACCTATAACACAGTTAGCTATAATAGCTAACTGAATCCACTATTTGTCACGCGAGTGTATTTGCTCCATTATTGCCCGTAGAAAGCAGCGTAAACAGTCTAAACAAATTTGAGAAGTCAAAAGAATATTTTTTTGCAGTTCTGCTAACAAATATATTTCAAAAACGAAACCAAATAGCGTTCTTGCTCGCATCACTTGGCATCGTTAGTCACCAAACAACATATGGGGCAATGCTTTGTCCAAATTATTTCATAGATGCTGTCGCTAATGGTGAGGTGTGCACGGCAAAGTCAATGTCCATGAATCAAATGAGCTAAATGGCAATTCGTTGCCTTCGGTATATAGAGATGATTGCTTCCTGCTGTGCTTTATATTGGACGTGACACATCAATGAAGCCAAAACATTTAAGAGTTGAACTATCATTTAAAGTGTCTAATTTAACAATTACGTTTATTTATTGATCATCAAAGCCTAGAATGCGGAATTAGGGCCACAGAATTTGCCAATATTTTCACCCAAGCTTAAGCTGCAGTTGCCGCATCAAAAGTCATACACTACAGGACAATAACTGAAATGAATTAAGTCATAAAAATATATTTGATCCGAATCAAAGGCATAATAGAAAACGAAGAAAGCGCAAGACGCTGTGCGACTTATGACATAGTGACGTGTTGATAGAAAGTAGAAGGGAATACATGTAAATCATTTGAAGGCACATTTGGTGTTTGCAGACATATTCTACTGATGACTCTGGTTTGTCCCGTCTTTCGAGAGGAAATGTGTTTTCCTCATCAGAATCTACAAATGGAATCCTTTGAGACGACAGCAGTCCTTTGTAACGGTGACTTCGCAACACAGATATTGAAACACCACCTCTTGCAAGTCGTTTGTGATTATGTGCACTGCAACGATAACGAAGGTGTTTTCCCTCACCATGGTTTGAAACAAAGTATAAGAGATAGCGTGACACATCTTTTTCAGGCAGACGATATTGTAACTGAGTTTTCGTCTTATATACGTTTAGGTTTTATAAAAACTGTAACTATGTTATTTATATACTAAAATCATATTTATTACAGTCACTTCCAAGAAATGGTGTTTGTAAGAAGCACACAGCACATACACAAAAAGTTAACTATCGAATGTTTACCATTCCATTAAAAAAGGGTCAATAGATTTTGGATTGAAGAACAACGTCATCGGCACGATGGGTCGATTTCTTGAATACGTAACTGTGTATGATAGATATTGCCATCATTTATAAAATTATGGAATGTAAATTATTATTATAAAGATTTACACCACGTTTGACAATGTTTATGCATCGTGAAATTGAATGCTGTACCACAGTGGGGACAACTTACCTATCAATAAGTCAACTTACCTATCAATAGCCACTGTGCAGCCAGAAAGGAATATTCATACTAACTGCCAGCAATATGGTTCCTCCACTTTAACCATGTGATGCTATTGGGAATACCATTCGCTACTACTGAACTGTATTTGCCAGCTTATAGCATTAGTTATAACAAAATTCTTATGCGTGGGATTTACTGTTGCTATTTATTGTATTTAACTTATAGCGACGTGATAAGGCGGACAACAGTGATCGCTCTCATGGCTACATTTTGCAATAATCGTCACATAAGCACATTGTCTATTTTAATACTATGGTAAACTTGCCATTATAATCATTGTCCAGAAAGTCGATTAAGAGAATCGTTGGAATGTAGATTTGTTTTTGATAAAACGTCTGGCCATACATTACAACAATGTATTTCAGTGGAATAGAATGATGTTTAACTGTAGGAAAGTATTTCTAGTTACTAAGATATAAACGAGTCTCTACCGAGTAATCCATCGGGTGTGCATAAACAATCAACATAGACATTCTATCTTATCATAAGAAAAACACATTTT
Organism: Urechis unicinctus; assembly: GCA_034190875.2. Classification (NCBI taxonomy): domain Eukaryota; kingdom Metazoa; phylum Annelida; class Polychaeta; order Xenopneusta; family Urechidae; genus Urechis; species Urechis unicinctus. Next base: position 10,455,211 of record CM067354.1, read on the forward strand.
CTGACGTTGTACCATTTGCTGCAGCCCTGTTAGTTATGCGTAGATTAGAAATGCCGCGTGAATCCCTCACTTAAAGGTGCTTATGAATTTCCAAGGCAACAATCCATTAGATACAATATTCGCGCTTGCCGAGCATTAACTGCTGCCTTTCCCTGGATTGCACTGGTCAGTTCTTGAGCATTACCGTACCAGAACGCTATCCGACCTCATAATCTCAGAGCTGTAATCAACTGGAGTAAAAAGATGGTGATGATGCATATAGGTTATACGATACACCTCCCAAAAAGTGCCCTGGACGACATACTGAAAGCACTAGTAGCAAGGACCACAATATGGAAACTGCCCTGCAACATAGCTAATGACATAATGTGTATCATGGACGACCACAAATTATCCAACTTTATCCGCATGGATTGATCAGCAACATTGTTCACGGGAACACATCCAAAAGCCCATCCACTAAAGTGTGGTGTGCTTTAGGGTTGAGAATCAGACCCCCCTCAATTTATAGTGTACGTGGCCCCAATGAGAAAGGTTTTGCGTGATCATGGTATGTAATACCATGCAAATGCTATTAACATGCAGTTACTGCTCGCTAACTTACACCATTAACACCAACATAAATCCATTGCGCAATTTGGATTCAAAATCCATTGTGCAATTTGGATTCAAAATCCATTGCACAATTTGGATTCTATCTGGGATAGCGAGATGAATCTTATTAAGATATATGAACAAGTGGAAATCATCATGCATTCACTTGCTAAGCATCAGCAAATAAGACCGTTACTGAATGATAAAGACACCGGAACACTCGTACATGCATTTTGCGAATCTGCTCGGAAAATGGACTATGGTACGGCATATCAAATGTACATATAAACCATCTACAGAAGATACAACCACCAAGGCCTCGCAGGTCATCAAAACAACAACTACTTGCCACCCCAAATACCAAAGTGAAGTCGTTTAGTGATCGTGTTTCTTCCTTAGCAGCACCACCCCAGTAGAACCAATTACAAGTTGACATTCGCTTTGCAGCCTCTTATCAAATACAAAGCTGAAAACACATCTGTTCTTGGAAGTATCAGAGTAACTCATATCAGTTTACTCTATCTACCATTTTTTATAATGTATGCGAATTTTAGAGCACGTCTTGTACGTAAACCACGTTGATTCTTGCGTCGAGCAGTGACCTCGCGGATGGATTACGGATTCCGGCATTTCACTGGTATTTCCGTAAAAGCGGCTTCAAATACGATTGTACAGTGCCGTATATTATCAATAATGGGCGGCTTGAGGCTGTCAGTTCTTAAACTACACTCCACTCAGTGACGATTTTATCAATTTTAAATAACCGTCATACCGACCACGTGCTATTGAATTATGAGTGAACTACATATGATGTCAAAGGGTATGTTTATCTAGTTTATCTTGCGTGTTGATGTTAAAACAAACAAAGATGTCATTACGGTTCATGAGTTTATGCTGTCTGGGTCATTGTAAACCATAGTTTTCATTACAATGTGGCTTGAGAATAACTTGACAAGTGTAACATCAGCTGGATCTATTGTTCCGTACTGTACCTGGTTTTATCAATTTATCGTCTGAGCCACCATAGTAATAGTGTTGCTATCGTAAGCGGTATCTCTCCCTCTCTATCAGCTTTCTCAAATGATATTGCTAATCATCAAATATCATTAAAGGCACATGCCACCTGGATTCTACAACCTAGCCAAAAGAATTTAAGGTTATACAAATAATTGCCTTTCGCGTTCAACTCAGATAAAACCGCGATCCTGCTCCTTGGCTTACACAAACCACTACGCGACGTTCTCCTATTATCCCTTTCAGTTGTAAGGTCGGAGGTTCAGGTTTCTTAGGGGCCAATCATAAATTTTGGGGTCATGTTTGATTTGTCTCATTCAATGACAGCTCAGGTCAACAACATGGCTAAGACAGACATTTTCCACCACGGTAATATCGGCCATGTACGATTTAGACTGACTGTCGAAACTATCATGTGCCAAGTCCTGTTACTATTCATCTCAAGTCTAGACTACTGTAAAATTCATCTGTATAGCTTCTCTCAAGGCTAAGGTGCGTCCATAACATCGCAAAGCATCTCATTTCTCGATCAATGTCTCGAAAGCATATAACAACATTGCTATCGAGCCCACACTGACTAGCTTTTTAGAGCGCGCATCTACTACTAGTTGCTCTTCCTTGTCTACAAAGACTATCATGGACTGGCCTCTGACTACAAATGCCAGCTGCTGAACGAATGCCAGCTGCTGAATGCGTGTCAGCCTCCTATCTGCCTGCGTCCAGCGAGCAAAGAATCCTTTGTAGAGCGAGCCAGTCCACAGTCGCTGTCAATGCCCTCAGTTTTCTTGGCCCAGCGCCAATGGAACATGTTGCCTTCATCGATGAGACACTCTCACTCCCTACCTTCGTTTCTGGATGGCAGACTTAGAGCAACTACGTGAAGCGCCAGTGAGCATACTGCATGGAACAAGCGCTATATAAATGACAGTTAATTGTTATTATTATTATTATTATCATGGCTTTTACTCTTCACATTTAGTTGTCTACATATCAGACAATAATCTATTTATTCTTACATATTTAGTCAATTAATATGCATCAAGCGCATGGAATATCCATTCAGAAGGTAAATGAAAGTACAAATTGGACCTTGGCACCAGTGTTTTACAATATTGCTATTTTAAAGTCCCACATATTTTGTGGTTTGCATTCCGTCTATGTATGTGTCATGTAATCAGATAGTGTGACGCATTCCTGTTTGGTATATATATAGTAGCATCATGTATATGTGTGTTTAGTCCTTGCAAATAAACAACATTCAGGTAGAACAGATGAAAGTTAAATTATGATGTATAGGTGTGTATACGAGGGTCTAGTACAGCATGGCAATTGAAACTTGGTCATATTTTTATTGTTACTCTCAATATCCAACACACTTACCCCTAGTATATGGCGGCAACTATTGACACTGTATTATGCCAGTCAAGAGCACCAACAATATGATAGTTTAACACAACTGAGGGGGCGATAGGACTAAAATCATGTTTTGTAGTGAATATTGGAATCACGGACATCGAGCAGTGTAAACTTTCACCAAGATATTATCATATATATACTCAGATGCAGTATTTTGACAGCCGATATTATTTAATGACTATATGAGAAGTACTCAAATCAGGAAGAAATTATATCTTTCCGTGAACCTTTTGTTGTTTCATTTACAAACTGCACACAATACATTCTTCTTATACCACATATTATCATATCTTTACTCATAAATCTTTAACTTTAAATCATATTTACAGCCGAAAGTATTGAATGATGATCACCAAAGTCAGGAAACTATTGTATTCCATAACCTTCTGTTGTTTAATTTACAAACTGCACCCGTTTATGGATAGATTGTTATCACACGAAGAAGTACATAAGCAGAGAGTTTTTTTTCCCTTGGAGTATTTACCAGGCAATCAGTGTCATTTGACTGAAGATTTATTGGAGATAATGTAGATTAAATGTTCTGAAGTGGTTTTAAGTAAGATAATGTTGCTCATTCACAATTCGATATAATTCGATGCAAACGAAAATAAGGCATTATGGACCAAATGCTCAATCATCACCCAACTGCTTTGGATGACCGTTGTTAGCTTATTTTCGAACTCTTATTGTTATTCAGCCGATTCGGTGGGTGATAAGATGCATTGTGGTTATGCGTTCAACATATTTATGATAACAATTGCATGATTGTAAGAAAGATTTGTATAGAAAGTTAATGTCCATAGTTGAGACTATCGGTTTCATATGTAAGTCGCTGTATAGACACATTTCAATTAACTTTGTTACAGATAACTACAACTGGAGCCCTCATCGCAATTCAAAATAAGAATGCCTGACAAACAGACAGGAAGCAGTTATTTAATCAGGATTATTAACAAAGATTTGTACATAACCAATTGATCCCGTGAGTATGTAGTTTGGTGAGATCTGACGACTATGCAACGACTTGGCTGTCGCCACTATGCTCTCCCTCAAAACGTGCACCTCTATTCCCCTTCAATTTGCAAGTGTCTGGGATGAAGTATTTGCGTGAATGATCGATTATTTATGAATTGGTCAGTTGTTTGGTATGTCGCGGGGATGTAACAGACCTTAATGAATAAACACATCAATATAATACACAGAGTCATAAAACCAAACAGACGTTGTAACTGCTAATGCCCCCAAAACCTCATGCTAACAACATGCTCCATTTCTCTTTTTTGTGTCACAAATATTTTGTATGCTGTTGGAAATCAAGTGTGAGAACGAGAATTGTGTATGTACCTTAATATAGTTATATAAATATCAGGTAAACAGATTTTTGTTCGTTTATGATGCCCCAGTGCATAAGAACTGTGATTGGCAGGAATAGGTATCGCAAATTCCAACATGTACTATCTTGTTGACAACAATATATTTTCAAAAACGACCAGCAAGCATTTGTTTCTATCTAGGTGAAACCTTAAGATAGTTGTGTGCAGCCGAGTGTTTGTCTGTTGGAGCTACATTGGATCAATTGCATCACAAATTTAGTACCAAGAGGCGATAAGTAGCAATGCCGCCGTCGAGTGGTGCTGTTGGAATATAAGTTTGTCATTGGACCCCCTTGCGCAATTAACGACCCACATACTGCACTTGAACAAGTATCAGTCACCGGAATAAATACTATTTGGGGTTTTCTCTCGTACAGACTGACACTGTCATGTGAATTGACGCGGTTCTAGTTTTCGTGCATGTCAGTTCTAATCAGATGAGGCATGATTAAAGATACATTTTGTGGCTTTTTTGTGCAAATTTTATTTGGCTTCCATTTGAGAGTAGTTGCTACAATAACTTATTTATAATTCTTACATGTAACTCAGAACACCAAATCGCTGATAATCAATCGATTGAGGCGCACTGAAAACAGCCTGCAAACTAAATTATTCAAATGAATAACAAGCTGAACTAGTAACTACGTATGGGCAGAACTACCATTTGCTAGTGTTATCACTACTAATCCGCCCCTTTTCAGCATCGGATGTAATGTACCGTGTAACATATATGTGACAAAATTAACGTCCCGTCAAAATATATTACGTCCCGTCAAAAACAAAACAATTGAATTTTTCTGGGCACAGTTTCCTCATCATGCATTCTAATTACGTTGTGAAGATCTATTGTGCATTATCATAATGGCGAACTACGCAGATGCTGCTATTGTGTTCGAAAACAGCGCTTTCCATTTAAGAGCAATGTGGATACTGATCAGGTAATGGCACATTCCAATTATGCAGATGTTACATAGTATGAGCTGAACCCTATCCTCATGATTATCACATTATCACCGATAATGTTGCTTGCAAAATTTGAAGGCGCATCTTCAAGTTTTTGGATGACCAAATAGCTTACCTTCAATACCATTGCATACGGACAATGCAATTTGATGGTATTTGTGTTGCCTACCAATAAGATCGGTTTCATGTTTAATTTTATTCCTTCATACTTAGTTTAGCCGATATACATAGTGAAGTCATACTTAGTAAATGGGTCTTAGCATTGTGACATGTAGAGACACCTTACACAGGAAACGTTCGATTTGTTCAATCCATGGATATAAGTTTGGCTTACATTGACAGGGAGTGCATCAAAACTTAAACATATATCAGCAAAAAGAAGACAACAACCAACGTATGCCACTAACAGTTACCTCAATAAATAATGCCACAAATCTTTAGGAGGGACAAAGCACTGGGTAGCAAGCATGTAATCATAACTGGTTACGCAGAACTTAGAATTTTATTATACTTGATGGTTCAGCTATCGTGGCCTCCAGTCAGTTATCATGATGAAGGCTAGTGAGCCCGAAGTAAAAACATTAGCATTATTTACCTTAATTGAATATGCATGACTGTCACCAATTCTGTCAAGATACTATCGACTTTATCTGCGCATACAATACCTGTTATAATGACAACCAGGTGATGCGGCTGGAAGACTAAACATTGAAGGTGATGTGGGCGACGTTAAGGTTATTGCTCTATCCCTCATGTTTGAAGTTAGGCTGACTGGTGTATCTAATAATGGTTAAGGTAGTACACTATATATTTAAAAGACGAATATGTAACCTATAGCAAGTATGCACAAAACGTTCATTACATACATTCTAACTACTTGTGAAGCAGTTTTCTATCTCATTGATTCAAGAATGCAGCAATACAGAAACAACTAGGTAAATGCAGAGAATGTGTATTTTCCCTGTAAGTATGAGGCGTTAGTCAGTGAAAGTTACGTAAACGACGACGAACAACGCCGAGATACAGTCCCCAGAATAACGCAGGTTATAACATTGTTTCATACAGTCACCGCTATCTTGTTGAGCTTGTTCACTCTGCGGCTCATAGAGTTGTCTGGTGTTACTCAATCGGTACCCAGATACTTAGGACACATTTATACCATTAGGCATAATTCACTCATAAAAGGGGCGTCCACTAACTGGAACCAATGGTCTCAGTCCTCTGTTTTGTTCATATTTACTTATGTACTCACGTTTGTGCTCAGATCAACATCATTTGAGGCATCAACTTTGCAGTTATATTTGCATGCAACAACCATTAATCATCTTACGACATGGCCTTCTATTCAGGGCGATTAAGAAGGGATTCAAGTGTTCTATACGATTTATACTCTGGCGCACTACAGCTGGCTGTTCTGAGAAGCAAACAACAGACATAAATTACCTGATAAAATGTATTGAGCAATTTTTCATTTGGTTTGAAATGCAAATCAAGGCTGTCCCAGTGTAAGATCGCCACTATTTTGCCTCATTGAATATAATGATTTGGTGAGATAATGGAGCACCATAACAGCTTCTGTATAGATCACCGCTCGGATAGCTGGGGATAATAGTTACATAAATAATATACACACATCGTAGCCAATGTACGATTATATTTGCTTAGTCTTAGTGCACCTATGGCTGATTGTAAAATATATTGAATATAGTATCTGTATGTAATCAAATCAATATATAATTAGCCGCAATTAATAAGGCATACTAAATAAATCACTTAGATCAAGCCGATACACAATAAACTAGCGTAAACTGTATCATGGAGCATACATAATTAAATAATATACACAGCAGTCGCTATACTCTTTAGTATTTTCATCGGATGATATGAAAATATTAGCAAGCTGTTGTTGTTACTCGACCAGACAGGCAAAAATGATAACAATATCTTAGTTTGTTATACAGTTATAACACTTCATAATATAGACAGGTGTCATGTTCAAGGCGTGTGTAGAACGCCTGGGGAAGAACTACTAATATAGCAAGCGATTTTGCTCTAGTGCTTTACTGATTGCATTTACTCCTACTGCATGTATGAGAAAGACCGATGAAAAACCGCGCGACCCTAGTCAGCGGAATCAACCTCGTTGCTTCAGAAAACACATTTAGAAAGCTAGTACATGGATGCTGTGACTTGGAATGGTCTATGAAAACGATCTGACATGTAGCTTTTGTGCATTAATGGGACCAACCAGACACAGAAAACGCCACTTATACTACATATAATGCGTGGAAAGACCTTTTGACATTGTAAAATTTAAGAAGCATATGTTAGGTATTTTTTGTTTTATCCCCAACGTATCCTGAGAATAGTTCCTCAAGTGGTTATTCATGCATAAGTCTTATCTTATGCTGTGAGCAACCTTGTCATCACGATTTAACGCTGGTGTGCACATCACATTTGGACACCAGAGCAGTAAACATAAAACGTCTATACTATATTTAAACCTCTCTTAAAGTACCCAGCAGTCAGTTAGATGTGTGTTAAAGATTCAGCAAGTATTGCAGTTTTGTCATTCATCTAGTAACTGGGCATGGCTAACATATTTCATCGCTTGTGTTCTTTGTTACATTGTCAATGGTTGGCGCCAGTATTGTGATCTTGGCTCACTTTAGATGATGAGCAGGGTTGCACATATGCAAAATTTGTCGGCGCTTTTACGGTTAACGATTTCCACCAATTTTCTCTAAAATGCCAACAAAACGTCATTAGGAATACTAGGAATTACAATCAAAGCGATCGTCATCAGTTTCAGTAAAGTGTGGTACGAGATGCGTCGATTGAAGCTGAAATAGTGTGGCCCGGGTAAAATCCTTCTCAATATATCTTATGGCAATCAAAACTGTCGGCTTCAAGCAGAGAGTTCAAAACCGCTAAGCTAGTTTGTATTTGATGCAATATTTACCAATGTTTGCTTTATATGGAGGTAACCGTTGAGCATTATAGCCAACCAGGTTAAACTAGTGAATGAGGAGCCGGTCAGGTTGTTTTAGAAGACCTATTAAAGTGTCACTTATACAGTACATATATTTAAGAATCTTATAAACGGGTCGTTTGTTATTACATCCCTCAGCGTATCTTGAGCCAAGCTCCTTAAGCGTATATTCACGTGCAGATCTTATTTTATGCTTTGAGCGGACATGCAATCGAATTTTAACGCCGACATGCACATCTCATTTGGAAACCGAAGCAGTTATCACCCAACCTCTAGGCTATTTTTCATTCTTTCTCAAAGCACCCGTGTTAAAATATCAGTGGTAGGTTGCAACATGGTGATTTCGATGTGTGATTCACTTGAGAATTACTCTAAAAAAATGGCTTACGATTTCCGTTTTTGACCAATTTACCCCACATTGCCAACAATATGTCATTTAAGAGAAATGGGGAAGTACAATTACTGGGGTTATCACTCATTCTCGTAGCACACATGCCTGGAGCAGACCCCAGTCAAGTGTGCTACGAGATTCCTCAATCTTACTTCTGTTCTATGATTCCTATTGGGCTGAAACTAGTGTGGCTAGGGTACGATCCTTCTCCTAATATCTTATGGCCATTCTAAACGGACGGCTATAAACACGGAGCTCACTGCAGCTAAGCGAGTAATATTCATCATGATTGTGTTCGTTGTATGCCGATGTAATCATCCAGTATTAACGTTGAGCATAATAGGCATTGAGTTTGGCAAACATACGAGATCATAACACTGTGACACCAGGCTTTGCATTCGCTAAAGCAACCAACAGCACAATTATTGACATGACAGTAAAATCCGATTCGGAAACGTTCAAGGTAATTTAAAGTATCAGTTGTGTTTATTTCAACATTTGTCCCCCTCTCAAGCAGAACCTCACTATAGACTAACTTATTATTAACAACAAAGCGGGCAAGTCAAGACCATTTCTCAGATACCCAATACTGCTGCACATATAAACAAAACCCTTGTGCTTTTAGGGTTCTAAATTATTATGAGTGTTACTTTCAGGACGGAAAGCTCCAAGAATAATCTAATTATTTTTTGTCCGTCGTGTCTAACTAGGTTTGACCTGTATGGTGCAAAATCATCGCATAATCTGTCTTTTCTTAACGCTGAAATTGAATTAGAATATCAAATAATTGTAACAAATATCACGGGAATTCAATACCCAACAAGCACACTAACACAATCAACTTTCTTTTTGGCGTAGGGAAGTAATCATACATCCCTCATGCTAATTAATTAAATGGCAGACAAAAAGAATCTATTTAATCAAGAGTGATCATGTCTCGCAGATCAACTTTCAGCATTGCTGCCACCAGCATTGCTGCCGTTGGCGCTCTGCAGTACAATATATTGTGAATACGTATATGTATATGAAACGTTCGAGCACTGTGATAGTATCGACAAATGACAAGCTAAATCAATTGCATTACTAGAACATTCATTAAAAACAATGGTCACTTTTTCAGTTCCAAGATGCTGTCAGATGAGAAATGTATTGATCCATATATATTCCCAGCAAGATGAAACAGCGTTGTGTATGTATATTAATTATCATACATTGTTGGACCCAATATGTTATTTAGTCATTAATGAAGATGCAAAATTAAAAACTCAGATGCGTCGAATGTTTTTCCTGACTTTGTAACACTGCATCTAAAAGTTTAAAACGGACGGCATATGATGCTTGCATTACAATGACGAGGCTACAGCTCCTGGCGCATGGTTAGTGGCATCCATATACCTGACAATATGCACAACATATCTTGATGTGATCAGATCCAGGACGACCCTGTATGCCCTCAATGGTGCATTATGTGTGCGTCCCATCGAGGAATGTTAACCGATCGCTTAAGGATAAATTCTCCACAGCTGACCTGAATGTGCGACATCATTTCCGTTTCTCTAAAATATTTATGAAGCTACCTTGGTTAACTCGCAGACCCTCAGAATCCTACATCTTGCATTATCTCCAAACTCATTACCGAGTTAACCAACACAAAGTGCTTCATTGCAGCACCCAAAAGCATCCATTGTTGGAGGTTAGGTCATCGTTAATCAAATATCAGACATTTCACATCTAATAAATGAGTCACATCGTACTACATCGTGCCTATCTAGTTAGCGCTAACATATTAATGCATGGGTCGCATTGCTTACTGTTTGGATTGGAATGTCCTCGCTTATTGTTATATATTTCCGCATATTTCCGCATAACTGCCCAGCTTAGATTGTGCCCTTGTACATGAACTGTGTCTTTGGCTAAAAAATAGCTGGCTTAGTATAGGCAATCTGCTCGAGAGGTTGAAATGTGTTCGACCATGGCACCCTGGCCCCGACAACACGTAGATATTTACGGTCCTTGTCTCTGTGTATCAGTGTGACGCTTTATTGAAACTTGTAACGGTTATTTTACTTTTATGTAACAATAATTCTATGTGGCCCAAATTTGCAATGCAATAGCTTCTGTGAACACACGACTAAGGTATGTGGTCGCCATTTTTAATATGCTTAACAAAACAATGCACAAGTTATATCAAAGAATTAAACTCTCGCAAGTACTGAAATTGCATTATGAGTCTTGTATTAGTTTGCTATCCCTAGTCAATCTCACTTCCATCCATATTTTAATGCACATGAGGCATCTCTCTCCTTGGTAAAAGTAATGAATATGCGAGATACTTTCCATGATCTGATCAAAAAGCTGTACAAAGATGGAGCAATATTACTGCACTGTCGTAACTGACCACTGCCAACAATTTGCAACAGAACATGCGATTAATGATTAAAGCCCCACTAGTTTTGTTACATTGTGTTTATTGAATAGTATTATAGACTAGATGTTTTGTTTTATTCAGGTGATGATTTCGTATGGATCTAACTTCATGGGTAAGGTTCTTTTCCTAGAATGTCACACATATCTACTGCATCTTTGTCACTATTTAGTTGCTGTATTGTTACGTCTTGTAAAATCAATGACGAAGCAATCACCAGATCAATCACACTGTCTCCATTTTGTTCGCAAACAATATACCTCGGCTCCCCTCATTTGGAAAATTAATAAAACTGTTGCTTCTGGGTAATAAAAAGAAAACAGCAATCACATTAGATCAATGGAAATCTAGCCAGGTACTGGGTGATAGTGTGCGGAGCCATATGAAGTAGCGTGATGCAGGTATGTGATTTGAGGTGTACTCGACTTAAAGAAAAAATTACATTTTATGTGAAATTAGGATACAAGATTAACTAATTTGACTCCCAGAAAATCATAAAAACATTGACTTGCAGTTCAGTCCACATACTGAATGACATCTGAGTCCTTAACTTTGTCAGTCAGGGTTGAAGCGTACGCGTCATCGAAAGACGTGAAGGCACCAGGTAAGGTGATCTCCGAGGAAATCTTAACCCTTCGCAGAAGAGCTGTACCATATTGCACGAGTTGTTTAATGATGACATGTTCGCTACTCGAAAAGCTATACCAACGGCTGACATTCCTATTACATTATTTGACATTATTCATGCGTGTTGCCGCGAAATTTGCCGGAATTCATAAACGTTGCAAGCTATTGTATATTAATAATGCCATTATTGTTAAAATACCAACATAGATGCTCGGATAGGGGTAATTGACTTTTATAATCGTATATCCCAGTAAGAATTATAATGGAGATTGTTCAATTTGCTTACAACTACAAATAATAATAGCACTATACGAATATCTAACCATTGTGACCTGAGCCTTTAATATAATAGTATACGAAATTTACCAAAAAAAGGAATTTGCCTTGAATTTAAAGAACCCGAGGGTTAATACATTTCCCTGTAGAATATCTATACACATCATTAAGTGTCCCTACATGCAATAGAAAATCAGTTTTAGAGCCTGGGTGTCTAGGAATAGCAATCAATAATCAGCAAATTTGACAGACTAAATTCTGAATTTCTTACGGCATTTTTATGATGGTGACTCCTGGAGGCTGAATTAGAGTAATTACATTGCGCAGCAAAAGTGCTCTCAATACATGACCACAGACTTCTCAGTATAGGACCGACAAACGTGCAAAGCAAAGTTTTGATCCAATGTCGCCTCTATTTTATTCATTGCAATGTCATGATTGTTGTCTTGAATCTTTCAAAACCAACAACAACTTAAGTCTTTTACATCAGAGCTTGGAAGAATTAACCACCAATTGTGACACTGTGCTCTATGGATGTCTGTGGCTATTTGGCTCTACGAACATTGACGTGACTAAACTCCAATATGCACCACCATCGCCGGGTACAATGTAATGAAAGCTAGATTGAGATGTTTGTACGACTTCTTGACAATTGAAAACACACCAGTAACGTTATTATGTCTTCAGCTAAACTTAGAGCTTGCTAAGCTTCGGCTGGTTAAATCACGTCATTCATGCATCAATGAAAACAGTTATAACACACACGATATCGTAAGGTTTGTTTGAAATGCATCTTTTCCATCCAACGACAGCTATGGTACGTACTGCTAGTACTTTATGATGATGATTGCTCTTTTTTAACTTTTGTACTATGTAGGCTTTTACTGTGTTATGAATAACATATGGCATATATGCATTAGTTGGGTGGTCTGACCAGACATCGCCGTGGGTTTTTTATATTATGTAAACCGTACGCCAAACAGTTTCTGTTATCATTGCTTAATAACGCTATAGAATAATGCAAGCAACATTGCGCAAGCTCATTTAGATCTATTTAGTCTCCTGAATACTTAATGCACAGACAGACTACTCTTTGTTACTTAACATGTAATTATGTAGCAGGGGTTAATGACATCTTGTAAAATACACAGCTGTATGTGTGTAGCCTAGTTATGGACAGGAAGCAAATAGAAGTAGACGCCATTGGTCATCTTTAAGTGTTTACCGAGGCTTAGCATAGGTGACATTATTTAAGCAAGACAATTATAATTGCTTCTGTCGAGAAAAGACTGAAATGACATATATCAATCAACATACAAAATAACACCTAGGCTCTGACACATACGTACCTACGGCTTATATAGCCAAATGAACGACACATGTGTCTGAGCAATTAGACTGTGATGTGTGCTTGATTTCGTTCGCTCAAACCGGTTGTCATTTAAAAGCTTAAATCGCCCATTTCCTGGAAGTCTACTTAACCAAATCCACGGTTTTAACTGCCGCAAAACAGCATCAACGATGGAATGCTGGTAGCAGCAGTTTTAAATGAAGCCCCTGCCGAATCATGTCATTGGTGGGAAATATCTCATTACATCGAACCATATGAAAGGATAAAACAACGTCTCGCTTTGCGGCATACACGGACAAGACCATGTGCACAGGTTCCTCTCAAACAAACTGATGAGACGAAGAGCATAGGAAGTAACATAGCAATGAAGTACATTCCCTACCTGTAATGAATACGAATTGCATCGTTTTAGCAATAGCATTTGATCAGACGTTCCCGTATATACATAATTCTAGCGCAAGCTAACAAAACACTCTGGCACACACTTTTTGTGCAGTTTTATGGACGCAATCGTTGTTGTAGACCTTCAATCTTTTACGTCTCGTTGTTAAGAATATTGCGGCTTTATTTGTTCATCATCGTATATTACCGTGATTTTGTATTATATTTTCTCACCAAGCCACAACAAATTCCTTGAGAGCCACTTAATTGTCATTACAGGCCGATGTCGATCGGTTTTTCCTGACGATCGCATTGTACATTTTGTGTACATACATAGCAATGGTAAGCCGACGGTACAATGTCACTTGACATTACGATGTAACTAACATTTTGAGACGATGATGACACTAACAAGACATCATTCACAGTAGAAGTTATTTGATAACGCAATCGACTGTCATCAATACACCACGTCTGAATGGACCTATAAATCATCTGCAATTGAATGTGGAATACATATATTTAAATGCAGCAAACAAGATATGGTGACGCAGTCTGTATTGAATGATGTACTTCCAAAGCAACGATTAAATGGCATAGGATCGCTGATTAATGTACGTTAAGCTCTAAATGTAGAAGGAATGCTTCAATTCCCGCCAGTGTATACTGGCACTTTTATTGTCTCCTTTGATAACGTACTATTACAGAGAGAAGTGTCGAATAGCTAATTTAGGAATGGCTAAAACGTGTATCGGCTTTAGGGCAAATTGTCCTAACCTAAATACTATGATGCAACATTCACAAAAGGATTCGGTTCAGAATGCCAAACGTTTAAACGCTACATGGTTCTATGGTTCAGTGTGCTTACTGTGGCCCCGAAACGGGTAGCTGACTATGTTTCAAATGTTTCAGAGAAGAAATTAAAAATTCAAATATCATGTCTCATAGTTTTGGTTTCATCGTCTGACACTAACAGTCTGTATCAACAAAAGAATTCTCTTCCACAGTCGTTACCAGGTGACCAACAGTCCGTAACAAATACCAATTCTTGCCGCTTATTGCTTCTTCAGCACTTGATAATATATTTCATATATTTATAACTGAAAAATGATTTAATATGTGTCATGTTCATGCCTACATGACACTACTTGAAGCTATCCCCCCCCCCAAACATACAGTGAAACTGCCCTTTCCCCACATACAGTGATATGTGAGTGATTTTTGCTTTGGTACAATCTTGGTTAATAATCGAGATATTCAAACTCGCCGACTGCTTGCCATTTTTACGAATATACGCTGACTGACAGCTTCAAACAAAGGTTTTGTCAGCTTCTTAATATAACAATATTGTGCTTAAAAGCTTTAATGACTTTATGAATTCATAATGCATCATAATAAGTAACAGTTTAACAGTGGCATCGGTCATATTTTCTATGAGATCTTTAGCATACATCTGGGCTGAGCCATAGGAAGTTTTGACGGCAAATATACAGCATGCCAATTCCAATACAAAAACTGCTGTTGGCTAGCGCAAGTATTTAATCGCAAACAGTTATAATACAATGAATAGATAGGCTATTAGTATCGTTCAATCACACTGCCATCTTTAGGCAAACTACTTATTCACGGCGTATCTATAATTGATATAATCATATTTGATGAAGTGAAATTGTACAATTCAATTCATCTTGAGATCCGAAAGTGCCTACAGCGCAACGTTTTATCGATCAGCTTGGATCAGTGCTTTAACAAAAGCCTAGAATGAACTCCATGAATGATTTGATAAGTTCAATCACCTAAAATTAGCCTGACAGTAAATTGCTATCGATCATCTAATGTTCAAATTAGAAGATTCACCACAGAAACGCTACTGTATTCAGATATTAGTGAAGAGAGACTGCTAGAAGAGGGCCTAGCAGCGGCGGCAATGGTACATTGCAGGCGCATGTAGCAACCTAGATTGTTTTCAAACCTTAATAAGCAAGAAAATAAACATCAATGGAAATCTTTTACGCATTAACGCCGACTTTATTGTGGCCAAAGAGGCCAGGGTTGAACAGGATGTGAGATACCACGATAACGTCAGCCTACAGCATGAGATAAGATCCACACATGAATAGCTGCTTAATGATTTGTTTAAGGGTTAGGGTAGAATAAGGATTTGGAGTTATTGAGAACTCTGAATCCAAATGGCCTAAAATATGTAATGAGCTGCACTTATGGCCCATTATAGTGGTTAAAGCGTTTACTTTGCCCCTACAATGCTCACAGAGGGCAGTCAGAGTGAATTTATAGACTATAAGTATCTCTGCATCCATGAAGTAGCGTTTATATCTAATAATATCAATGGTTATTTGAAGTAGGTAGCTAAGAAAGAGAAATAAGGTAAACTTGATCTTCTTGGGAATATAAGCTACATAACGTTAGACCTCTTGCACATACCTGAGCATGCAAACGCCCCCCAAAACAACATTCTGGTCTATGTCGAGGTACGGTACCATGTCTTCTTCAACCACAAAATACCTCGAGCACATGGATATCCTTTAACAAATTCATTTACGTTCAACTGGCTTGTCATTGCAATAATTGAGATAGTTTGAGAAACTTTTGCACGAGTAGTATTTACAGTATTTTTATTCCGAGGTGGACGGCAAATATGATAAGAACATAAGCTTCCCAAACGCTTTAATCTACTCAAGAGTCAAAAAGGCCGCACAACCAATTACGTTACAATGAGAGCGATTATAATTAGCTATTTGGATACATGTCGTAAATAATGTCCTGGTAGATGCGTGGTCAACACGCGATTATCATATCGCGTATTCCCTATGCTGCCACACCCGGTACCGACTAGCACATTATACAGCCAAGTGCAACCTAAATGGGCCCAAAAATCGCATAAAGCAGATTTATATGAGCCATAATTACATCATGTTACGGACGTACGATGAGTGGTTACCAATGTCAGGGGAATACAATTAGCGGTTTAACCAGGGTGCTACCATAGTGGTATGTTTACTTGATCTGACCTGATATTCTTCATAGCGAATAAAACAAGTCATTAACATCGTTAGCTCAGTTTCAAGGCTCTGTATTGCTATTTTATATAAACAAAAATGGCTTGTGGAATCCGTATAAATTGGCTATGGGCTACCTCTTGTTGTTGCGCTGCCTGTAAAAATGGTGAGAGTTAATAGAGCGAGTAACAAAAAAAGGACGTAAAGCCCCCTAATGCAATACAGGTTTCATATACGCTAGCTCTATTGTCGGCGCCACTGTTGTTACTACCGCCAGTGTTGCAACTGTTTTCGCAATTTGTTTGGTCATGTTAACAAAGGCTGCGAAAGCGTTTGATCGGGTTGATTATGGACGATTGCTAGGCCTATAAGCAAGGCATGAGATGTGTCCTATGAGCGTTCAAGTTATAGGACACATTGAAAGAGTCAAATTGAGCAACGTTTCACTGACCATCTTTATTTTACTCATTAAGTCAAACAAGGGGCTGTTTGGCACTCATTTATTCTTTGTGTATACCGACGAGCTACTGTCACAACTCTCCAAAAAGAGATTGATTGTCATGTTGGTCATCGTTATGCCTGGGGTACAAGGCACAGTGTTATATTGAAAGTATGACAACGCAAGTTGATGCTCTTTAATTGTGAGATTTGCTGTGTAGATTGAATAGTTGAATTGTGTTTCAATTCGATTGAACATAACACCGCTATCCGTAGAAGATTGTCATCATAACATTTCGATTGTTTTGAAAATAATCTTCAATGCGATTCATAATCCCTACTTCCGGCTGTTGATGAGTACCATCAAAATGTTTTTATTGCTATGGTAAACACACATTTACTCGGTGCTCTTTGTAATAATCGACATAAAGACTAAATGTCTTGTGATTTATTGCAGCAATATAAGTTTCACAATCGTATGGTTCTGGAGGAGCACGTGAACATGAACAACAAGACATACCAGTGATTCTCTTAGTCAACCAAACCTTTAACAAAAGAAAGTAATAAACCCTAGGGGAACCGACCACATTGGTTCAAACGACCATTCATATTTATGATAGAATCTACTATAAATAATCCGTGACATACCGCTATCAACACCAAAGTGACCACCATAACATCACTTAGGTCACTGCTATCGGTTGCTGTATGAAGCATATAAATATTATATATATATATATATATATATATATATATATATATATATATATATATATATATATATATATATATATATATATATATATATATATATATATATATATATATATATATATATATATATATATATATATATATATATATATATATATATATATATACATAAAGCGAAATTAAATTTTAACTAACCATTCGTTGACATTACCTGATAACCTTCATATCTTCCTTACAACCATATATTCGTTTGCCCAAATGGTCACGATAAGGTTTAAACATGAGCGTAGAATATGTTTATTTGAAGTTTTTAAAGATTTGAGAATTTTTGTAATTATAATACCAAAAAATGTATTTTTTCTATTTATTCGTCTATCTACAGTTTTGAATAAGCTAGCAAAATGCTTCCAATGGTTTATGATGATCATATCTACAACAAATATTATAATTCTTATCCTTGATGACGGAAAATGATTTCAAAATCTCTGTACTCCACAAACATAAGCAAGTACATATGTGCTCCAAAGGTTGGATTTATACGTATAAATTAGAATCTAGACCATTCGACGACGACCTTTAAAGGACTAAGAGTATATTCCGTGATTATATACTGTCAAAAAGATTTTAAAATGCATTACACGTTTTCATTATATCATGTGAGTCATGCCGAATTAATAATTAAAAAATAATGATAGTAAAAATGTATATGAAATAAATTTCAACGAAAGGTTGGGGGCGACGAAGGGTTGTAGTCGTCTATATATACATATATATATATATATAGAGATATATATATATATATATATATATATATATATATATATATATATATAGATATATATATATATATATATATATATATATATATATATATATATATATATATATATATATATATATATATATATATATATATATATATATATATATATATATATATATATATATATATATATATATATATATATAATAAATGTATATGCATTGAGGCGTCGTTTTTAGCCTTGCAGCGGGTGGGGGGCTTGTCACTAGTGACAATCCAATTATCTGATATAGCCTCTACTAAGGCTATTCCTACACTAATGGTAATTAGTTAAGCACATCCAGAATGATACACAACATTCAGTTTGCACTAAGAAAGCCTAGCTTAGTATACCGGCAGACATGACGTCTATGGTGATACCTTGTCACCAAACACTAGCCTACTCAACAACACAATTGCGAATTTGGGTATGTACGTATATGCCATTATTAGGGCGCATGTCAGGATGACACTGAGTATCGAAGCAATATCGTTATATTGCTCAATCAGAATGAGCATATGAAGAAAGAAACGAAGATGAATTAATTCTGGTTCTGCACGAAGGTCACACAATAATATTATTGTGATACAAAGTGATTAATGAGCTCGCGGTGGACGCTTTGACTTTGTGTTGGTATCAATGGTCTTGATTAGTGTATAAGATATTTATCCTATGACGGCCGAATGATCGAACGGTCCCAATGTTATTACTGCTTTTGATTAGTCTTGCGCCAGCCACAAAACAACCCCGTTGGGTCCTCTTTTCGTACATGGATCGTATAAAAAAAATGTTGTAGCTAGTGGTGATGTCTTGATTATTACCAGCATGTATTATCGGCGATAGTACTTCCTTAAATATCGTTCTGTTTGGCCAAGGATTCCGGCTATTTGTATAGCATTCTTTGTTAGCGATTAAGTCATCATGCTTTCTACATATTTATCAGTGGTTTGCCACAACGTGATCGTAACTTACTTCATAAAACGTAGTTCATCACATTTATTGGAGCCGCAGAAGGCATGGTTGAAGATTTATCTGGGGTTGGCAATGCGCGTATATCCATGGCAATTCACAAGCATGAAAATAAGACTAAAATCTGACACTTAGGCAAAAAAAAGTTTGTTATACAAATGGGTAGTCAATCCAGGAAGTTTACTTGTACATTTGTTGAGGTGCTTGAACCTTGTGATTGATTCATAAGATGATCTTATGCTTATTTTCCACACAATACGAATCACAAATACTGCTGGTGTCGCTAAACGTATTCTATTGAAGGAAATTACTAGATAAAGTAAGTATATTTATATAATGTACAAACCACTCTTCTGAGGTCGTTTGGCAGATCAGTATGCTTATATATGGTGCGGCAAAGCCATTCCTAACATTTCAAATTTATATTCCATTTAAATATCGGTTCGCACGCCTAATATCTCCTGTCATTTTTAAAAGTGGCGATGTCACAGTAAAAGCATGTAGCCTGTTATACACGAGACGACGGAAAAATGCCAGACCGACTCAACGTCTCCCCGTTATTTATACTGCTACTTGCTTGAGTAGATCGGCATATTCACATATTTACATTTATTCCTGATGGCTGTTTCCCTGTTGCTTCCGATCAATTGTATATGCAGCTTGCTTGACACCATTACCCATCCTTAGCTATAGATCATCAGCACTCACTCACGGAATATGTTGTTGCGTCGTAAACTTTGTCATCGGAATTTCTGATGTCATCTTCAGCAAGACAGGATGTTTAGATGCTGCAGTTTATGCCTCTTGCTAAACTTTGCAAAGGCTGGCTTGATGTCTAAATATATCGTGCATTGAAAGAAGTGTTCGTTCACGGGGCAAGACGGTGACTGATATATTGTGGAATCTAATTCGTCTTATTATTAATCTAAATTTGGCATATTAATTATACAAACGCATTTGCTTTGTTTTGAATATCAATATGCTATCCCAGCGATGCATTATCATGTGTATTGTGTTCTATAATGTGAGCGTATGATTATCATCTTATCCATTATAAGACAAAACAAGTAAAAACATACCAATGCTAGGCTTATTGGCAGTATTTAATTAATGGCACCAATGATTTGACATGCAATAAGCGGGGAAGAAGGATGATTACTGTCAGGCAAATTGCTCAACCAATGTTGTGTTTTAATAACGACAGTTTGCAATATTAAATGATACACAAGTGCTTACTTTGCAATCGACATGTGAATAGTTTTTATTTCAGAGGCACTTTTTTATTTTATTATATAACTATTTTGATTTCGTATATAGCAGTAATTCAGAATCAACTGATATAAAGGTTCTTACATTGTAACAATCAATGAAGGCCTTCAATTTCCTGGTGGATTGCGAATTGCAAAGGAAAGGGCTTTAGATTTTACCCTAAGAATTCATGACAACTCGAGACGAAGCACAGGTTGTATGGACCGATGGAGAGAAAAATGTACATGGCCTGTAGATTTTTCATCGCAAAGGGGCATAAATTACTGTACATCTCCACACACGAGGGCCATCAAACGTTTGTCGAACTCGAGTGATCAGTGGATCCAACGTATAAATTCCCTCAGATACGTAAATAAACAACACATAAATAGACATGCAGATAAAAGCATATTCTCGTCTAGATGAGTGAGTTGCTTATAGGTTCCTGTTGTCATTGTTGATGGTGCCCTACGACTGTAATAGCGAGTACCATTCTTTAGTCCATGAGCAGTTGGCCAGAAAGCTTCAGATTGCTCCAAAGCGAATATGCAGTTGGGACACTAGGTATTCCGGCTGTGGCATCATATGGTTTAAACTGTTTCTATTTTGAGAGTGTTGTATGTATCTGACTGAATTTTACACCTTCGATGCACGGATAACTTGCATTCGACAAACATTTGAAGGCGCTAGTATTTCTGGTATACACATTCGCAAGCAGAGGAAGGGATGCAGATTTATTTTTCAGATTTCTTTGTCAAAATTATCTTACTTTTTGGCCTTTTTCAAGTGCAAAATTTGGTGTGACTTATTGTGCTATATATTTTCCTCCCAGTGATTCCCCCCCCCCCTCATTTACCATTTGACCTCCCGTGAAGATTGATAAACCATTATTACCTGACTATTGTTCAGAAGACCATCGTGAACCCAGATCACGCATTGCCCTCATTGAATGATTCATAAAGAATATTTTGGGCGAGTATTACTTGACCAAGCGCGACATGCATGGTACAGGAAATCACCTATAAACTGTCTGGTTAAAGCGGTGATTCGGATTTCAACGGAATATTCACTAGATGAACTATATCAAAGCTACAATTTGCGACTGCTGTCTAGCGCTTTTCAAAGGGGACAGTATGGGTCATATACAGTGCAACTTAAATATTTAGTGTGCTTTACATGCGACACATACAGTTTTATATGTGGGGTAGGTCAGTGTTCGGGCCACCCGTGACATGTCAAAGCTTATCTATGGCCCATTAGCATTCACTCCTCCCTAGAAGTTAAATTGTTATGGTCTATTTAAGTTAAATAATTGAGGTATGGTACTAGACCATAGATTGCAACAGATGTTTCCCTCAAAATCACCAAGGTCAAGTAAAACACAAGCATCTCTAAAAATTAGGACCCCATATCGGTAACTATAGACATTCACATTTAAATAGGTACTTGTAAAGATATAGGGCGGATTAAATTAGATTTTATCACACCTCCAGCGCCAGTTACATATCTTGCTACCGTTCTTTAGGCATCTGTCTGATGCTAGCTCTACTGTTTTAATATAGACGATAGCATATAAATACAAAGGTAATCGTAGACTAAGTTATCTGAAGACCTTTATTGAATGATGTAGCTACGTTTTGAAAGGCGATCCGGATTTGGTGAAACAAATGGACATTAAACTTTCCAATACGTGGCAAGAAAATAGCATTTTACAATGTGCCACATCCTGAAATATTTCACTCATCACACTATTATTAGCAATATTCCAAATTCGATCAAATATCCTGGTGATTATCACGACAGCTGCGCCTGATAAAATGCCTACACACACGAGCCATTTAAGTAACAGAAACTCCACAGATCTCTTTGTTGTCTTGCGGAAGACTTGAATCAAAAGCAGTTATAATACTATGAAAAGAGAGAGACCGAACTGTTCGATATTCAGCCGTCATTGGATAAATAACTTACACTCGGAAAAAAACCATTGATGCCAATGAGGGGAGCTCATTAATCAATTGGTATCACAATGCTGTCATTGTGTGACCTTCCTGCACAACCAGTATTCATTCAACTTCGTTTCTTTCTTCATATGCTCGTTCTGATTGAGTAAGCAATAAAACGATATTGCTAAGCACATTTAGGGACATCCTTAACAACGGCATACCAAGCTAATTTGATAGGAAACAGCATTTATGCACCAGACAAGTACTGACCAAATTGCGTATCTTATGTGAGCGCCTACAGATGCAAGGCCCACACGACTACGTTGAGGTTGAAATTTCCCTACTGATTCTCTTGTGTTTCATGTATGTGACAAAGCTATCCATATAATTATACTTGATGGCTTTCAACAGGCCATACCCTTATACCTGATAGCGCCCTTGGCTTTCCGCATTATTAACGCTTTGGTCGGTGCACCAGCAGCTGTCAATATCACAAGTGACTGACACGCATATTCCCTCTACTATGTTTAATTCTTGCAAATACCCAACTTGCATACACTAATTGTACAAATTGTAGCCTTCCCAACAATTTCAACCCATATATTTTTCACAATCTAAACCATATTGTATCAAATAGTTTCGTCTCTGCCAGGCTGCATTGACCACAGTACACTTTTATGTGATAATGACTGCATCCGAACAATAGGTGGCTAAATGTGTAGCTAAAGTGTGTTCGGGTGAGTGGTATATTTCCGTAATCAGTCGCTATTTCCCACCTGCCAAAGGTATCTTGAAGCGATTTAAATTATTCTTATGTTCTGCGCCCTAATTTCGTATGTTGAACAATGAAAGAGGCTCCCACAACAAGATGGGAAGATTATGGTGATTTGTCGTCGTTGTAGATGTCAGGCAGCAATGTCCAACCGTTGAGACAACCGAGATACTACGTAATATAACTCCCAATAGAATATTTGCAGCGTGCAATTTATTGCTGAGCTTGCTCAGTATTAACTAAATGTTGTGTCTCATTTAGGGTATGCTCAACATTTTACCGTCAGTCTAGGTCTGGCGGTGCAGTTAGAGTACAGGAGCCTCTATCAAATAATTTAATGTTAAAGAAACAAGATAGAACATTTTTGTGACTGATATATTCATGGCACATACGCATAGAGCAACATTGCTGTTTTTAGGTATCACTGAGCAGGCAATTATTACTTGTATAACTCAATCACGTGAATAAACTTATAACGCTGAAGCAAAATTGCATTTGACTAAGTTCCCGCATGAACAAAATACATTTTCTTACCATGCTCACCAATCAGAATGTTAAGTTTTGTAATATGATCATCGGCTAGGTACTATGCTGTGGTCAGCTAAAGCGGCGTTTGAAGTAGACTGTTGGCTGACGCGGTACGCTAAATCTTCATGCCGACCCTGATTTCCTAATGTGGTATGCTTGGCAGCGTGAAACCCTGATAACGTTTTCCTCAAGCATCAGATACGACCCATTAGTGAATAGCTGCTTAATGAACCATATTCAAAGTATGTTTTAGGGTTATCGTAAAAACGAATATGAGCTTTACAAATACACTGGATCTAAATAGCCATTTATGAGCTATTTGCTGCATATGTGAGCATATAGTTGTGTCCTATGTACTTGATTGATCCCTTTAATGTCCACAGCGGTATGTCAGAACATCAATAGACTATGAGTATCATATAGCCTTGTAGTATTCTCGTTATAGAGACATATCAACGGTCGTTCGAAACGAAGTGTTCGGTTCTTCTGACATTGGTTACTACGTCCTTTTGTTGATATCTATCTCTTGTGTGAGTTTTGGTTGAATAAGTCATCTCTAGTTTGAAGTTTTTAAAAACATTCATCCATAAATTGTGTATCATCGATTGTTGCACCTAATCACAT
This sequence comes from Urechis unicinctus, assembly GCA_034190875.2. NCBI lineage: Eukaryota > Metazoa > Annelida > Polychaeta > Xenopneusta > Urechidae > Urechis > Urechis unicinctus. Next base: position 10,480,070 of record CM067354.1, read on the forward strand.
GACTGTAAGAATAAGTCGAATATTTCAAAAATGCTGAGTCATTATATATTCAGATGAAACTCGTACATCATGAAGTATCACAGCAAATACGTCACATGGGAAGCAGTATCACTATCAAGAACAAACAGAAATACGTCAGGCTAATCGCCAAAAGACTGAGGCAGAGTTTATGATGATTCTCGTCTAGTTTGCCTCTATGTAAACAATGGCTTTGTGCACTCGTAGGAGCCATTGTCGCTTTTGATATAACATGAGAATCTTACTCAAAATAGTGATGAAAATTTAATCATTCGTTGTTCAATTATAGAGTAATCTACTAAATTTAAACTTTAATGGGAATGATCCAATTTCTTGAAGTTTGAATCATTGCTTAGCATGCACGCCATTTAATAGATAGTACGTCACAATAAAATATTTACCCAATATTAGGGAATATATTCGACGTTCGATTTAATTGGAAACATGGGGTCATCGATCACATCCTATTTTATAACATGTCGACGTCTACAAACCCTAAAGGTAATGAAGTGGCATTAAACCATCCTGTGTACGATTTGGATTATAGTAATTGCTTTGTTTTGTTCTGAATAATTGTGGGCTCCAATATGGGCAGCGTGTTTACTGACATCGTTTCTAACACCATTAAAATATAAATCTACATCGCGCATCAAATAAAGAGCTTAAAAAACCACGGTATACATCTGTAAACTTTCCATATGTTTTGAGCACAGGTTTGTATCCCCCCCCCTGGTCCGGGGTACAATATGCCCCTCTTACCTCCAGCATGTCATTAGATGCGACTTAATTGAGAGCAACCTGTTGGCCGAGGGTTGTACTCATATCATGAAATCATAAATGGTTTTAATTATCATTTTGTTCCCATATCTTATATTCCCCCACATATGAGGGCACCATTTGGCTATTAAATTAAGTGAAATAACAAAGGTTTTAGTTTCCATTTACTTCTTCATTTGTTCTGATTTGCTCAAACATTTGTAGGCAAATATGACACACTAGTGTTGTCGTTTGACCCTATACTTACCTTGCATTAGATTTGGCAGCTACAAAGGAAGTAGCAACGGATGATGCATCATCAGCGCAGCCCGTGGCAACTTAGAAACCAATTCTCTTTTATGAGAGTTGTGACTATAACAGCCCCTTATTATACTGTTACTCTGAATGTCTAATATTTGCTGCCTAAACATGTTCGGTTGGAGGTCAGCATTCATAAGACAAATATCACACTTCGGTAATAAGCCCGGCAATCGTGTAATCAACCCGATCGAACGCTTTCAAATCGTTTTAAACGTGTCGTACAAGGCTAAGCAGATCGCGATATGCCATGTAGCTACACATAGAACACTGGCGGTAATAACAACTGCAGTGCAGACAATAACGATTGCTAATATAAAACCCGTATTACATAAGGGCCTCTATCGTGTTTTTGTTTGCTAGCTCTCCAATTTAATCAAAACGCAGCTATAATGTTATGTATTGAAATGATACCTAGACCGTTTGATCATATAGCGGGATGAACCATTTATATTCGGAATGCCTGGACCATTAATGTGTACAAAAAGCCTGGCGGGAAGTCATTAATCGTTCACAGTCACAGTCTTATTATCTTGTGACCTTGGCGAAAATCAGAATTTGTTCCATTTTATTTGCATTTACATCAGCGGGTTCTGGTAACGTTAGCAACATGGAGGGTCATCGATTTGCCGAGTCAGTCAAACGTGGCACTTTCGGCAACATCATTGCCAGGACAGTCAAATACTAAAGTGGGCGAGAACACTTTTTTGCAAACATATATTGACTGCTTCAATTTGAGCAAGCCTTGTATTTTTCATTCCTTGTGACTACCTTGCTTCAATGAATTAGTTGTGTTATGCTCGTCGGAAGTACTCTTATAAATAGCCTTATTTGGACCAGCAACTGTGACTTCACAAGGCATGTAAGTGAGCAAATGATGCTCACAATTACCTTATTCGCATTTATGAATGAAGATGTTGAGCCGGCAAGCTTTCTATCATTGATTTTGTTGGCACAGTACAGCTTTGATGTGTACTAAACATATTATTGTAACAAACCAATTAAATGTAAATGTTGATAAGATCGTGTTATTACTTTATGTCTTGTTCAAATCGGGATATATGTAGGTCCATCTAAATTTTTCCGGTAGCGATATTGCAGATGCATCTTGAATGTTCGTCGGTTTGAGATTATTTTTAAGTACGCCATTGAGAACAATTTATTGAATATATTTGAATTAGAAGATCACTAACATGTTTAGTGTCCTTAATAAAATATTTGACCATCACGGGATGATCAGGTATATAATTCAATGTATTGTGCTAATAGATAGAAGATACTTGTGTTTGCATTTTGACAATAAAATCAATTATGATATCAAGCAATTTGTTTGTGTCTACCATGCGGCATATATGGGTTGAGATTCATATCTCGTAAACAAATAAGTAACCAAACTTTATTGTAGTAACTATATTATGAAACGTGATATATAACCTACATTGCCGTTACTACATAGTATCACGACAAATTATACTACATGATCCGCTTATAGGTTTCTACATAATCAAATAAAGCACCAATGCAGCCATCAATAGTGGATTATATCGGAACGTCGTGAATTGATTAAGCTTGTAATCGAGCAACTTAGTAAACTGTTGGTTGCTCAAGTAGTGCATGTCCGTCAGAATTACTGGGCGTTACGATGTAGATTACATCGAGTGATGAGCTTGGAAAGAGCGCAGGGTGTAGAATGCCGAGGGCCCACGTGGCTACCGCAAAATATACTGAACAAAGGAAAATGGTGTCACAAATTCATCTGTGGTCGGTTACGATGTTATGCGCTGACAGTCGATGAACCGACCATGTTCAGTCGATGTTCTCAACGTGTATACTTTTAGTAAGGTATAATTTCATGCTAGAAGAAAACAAAATTGTTTTCAGATTTTACTAGTATCGTTGTATTTTTTATTGTTATTGAAAGCCTGCACCAGATGGGAGCATTAGCAGCACATATTGATGGATAGTCAATAGGGTATTGTTGGTGGGCAATGACAACCATATTACTTGTTTGTATAATTCCCGCATCTTTCTATTGTGGGGTGCTACTTATAATGGTGTGGGGGGTAAAAATTGCAATGACCGCAATTGGAAAGTCAATTTGAAAAGGAGACAGCATCCTGAATATACTGGGACAAAATGACCTCCAATATGTCATGAATTGTTTATGTAACTGTAATTGCGTATTATATCCTAACGTTGTCCCTTTAATGCCAACGTGCTGTATTTTGGATCATATATTTTGCCAATGTAGTCACTACAACCAATCATATTTGTTTTTATTTCCTGAATTTGGTTACAGTTTTTATCTGATAAACCCAGTTCGGCCGAATAAAAGAACCTATGGCAATTTGTGATCATTTTGACAACAGTTTCCTTTTATTTAGTTTTCATGATTAGTCAGCCCCATTATCCACTATGAGATCAAACCCATAGCATATTGCACATTTAATTAAACTATAGATGCATTCGGAGATGTTAAATGATGCCAATTTCCTACAACTTAAAGACGACTGTTTTATCGCTACTGAGTAAGCAGCGGGTTGACATATAAAGCTTCAACGAAGCCAGTTAAATTTCATAAAATTCTTTGACGATTCGTTAGTTGATAAATGTTGCACCAGCAGAGTCTGCATAAAGGTTGGTAAGTTAGTGCGTTCATTGCCTAGTTAACATCTGATATTGAACAATCCGAGTGTGTTTAGGCTCATATCACAGTATTTAAACGCACCCAGGAACATTTAGAAATACTAATCAGCTTAGAAAAAAGAGATTAACATTAGATTATATATATAAATGTATATATATGTATATACACTGATATACATATATAAAAATATATATATATATATATATATATATATATATATATATATATATATAAATATATATATATAGACTTCAACCATTCGTGGACAATTTTTTTAAGTACATTTTAACTATAATTATTTTTTAATTATTAATTCGGCATACCTTTAATAATATAATATTAAAGTTTAATGCAAATAAAATCTTTTTGCCGCTTGATATTCCTCGTATGTACTTTTAGTCCTCCAAAGGTCGTCCACGAATGGTCAAGATACTAATTTATACGAATAAATCGAGCCTTGCGTGCACATGTATATTTGCGAATAATTGTGGAATACAGAAATTTTAAAATAATTTTCCGTCATTATGGATTAGAATTATAATATTTGATTTAGATATCATCATAATGAGCCATTGGCAGCGTTTTGCGAACTTATTGAAAGTTGTAAATAGACGAATAATGATAAAAAATAGTTTTTCATTGTCAAAATTTAAAAAAAAATTCATAACTTGAAAAACTTAAAATTAACATATTCTACGTTCATTTTAAAACATTATTTTGACCATATGGGCCAAAGTATATATGGTTTTAAGTGAGATATTGAGGTTATCGGGTAATGTCAACGAATGGTTAGTGTTTAAATTTGGATTTCGCTATTATATTAAAAATTTTAAGAATTCATTCCAAAAAGATTTATTACGTTATAAAGACTAGGCTACCATAATAAAATGTTCAAACCAAAATATTTGGAAAATATGTGCAAATATGGGCAAATATATATATATATATAGAGGGATATATATAGATACATATAAAGAGATATATATATATATATAGAGAGATAGGATATGGAGAGATAGAGATATAAATATAGAATATATATAGAGAGAGAGACTTATAGAGAGAGAGAGAGAGAGATATATAGATTTATATATATATATGAGGGAAAAATAGAGAGAGACAGATCTATATCTATAGAGAGAGAGAGAAATATGTATCTCTATATATATAAATCTCTCTCTAGAGGGATATTTATATCCCTATCTATATCTCTCTCTATTTCTATCTCTGGATATATATCTCTCTTTAGATATCTCTTTCGAGAGAGAGATCTAGAGAGAGAGATAGAGAGATCTATCTCTCTCTCTATCTCTATCTCTATATCTATAGATATATATATATATATATATATCTATATATATATATCTCTATATATATCTATATATATATATATATATATATATATATATGGACCGGTACCAAACAACACCAAGCTCAATCAATAGCATTATTTAAATAAGCAATACGACGTGTTAATATAATCATTATTTTTTGTTTTACTAACCTTATGAAAACTGCCATTTTCCGTCGATACACTTAAAACAAGTGCCTTTCTTGATTTGTCATTGAGCCGTTGCAAGGCATAGTAAGCAACAAATGCTGACCCTGTTTGACGGTTATTTCAGAGATTATACACCTTTTATACTACCCTACTTTCGACTATGCAATTAAAATTTGTACTTTTAATTGTTCACAACCATGGTGCGGATAAGTTTGGTCCAATCATCACAAAGAGCAACCAAGTCACACTAATGTCTCTGGCCTTAGTACACATTTGAACATAGCATAAGTGAATATTCCAGAGGACAACATTTTCACTTACCTGCGCAAAGTGAAGATAGAACTAGGCGGAATAAAATCTCTTGCAATATCAACGCAGCTCAATGTGACACATTAGAGATGCTGTCAAGGGCGAGAAAATTGTAATTTGCTGTTAGGCCGCATTGAAAATTTTTGGCAATGTATAGCAATCGTTAGGCATTCTTAAAAATGTGAGGGAATATTTCTTCACGATTGCAATCTTAGTTTCTACTAATCTATGTCTACCGGTATTTCGTACTTTGCACTTGAAAATAGTATGTCCAAACCAGGTTTTTTCCAGTCATCACTCTTATAAAACAAGGACTTAGGGTTTGCTGAAAGCAAAATATTTGCTTGATCTACATTACAAATATTTCATCGGAACTGCGTCATCATAATGTGTATACTGGTCTAAATGACCGTAGTTCTGATCAACAATATTGCATAAATTAATGTGTCTCCTTTAAGTACACTTGCTGTTTGAAGTGATTAGCCTCTTTACCCTGTCATTTCCTGTTGTCTGTTAAGCTTCGTATTAATATAGCGATATTGAGTGTTTATGGCACGTCGATAAATAATCACTGATGGGAATACAGCTTCCCTCAATCAGGGAACATTTACATATCAAGTATGTGTTGGAATGGAACTAATCAGGGCGAATGTCATAGAATCGCTGATAATCTGCTAATAAACCCAAAGCTTCTAAACACATTGCACAAAGAAGGATTCGGGTTATTGATTTGCTAATGGCGCGCTACGTTATACATGGAATGTGAATGAATTATGATGCTTGACTGTGTAATGGTCTGCCGACCGGCTATCATCAGAGCCAAGGTGGGGCGTTTCATATTCCATAGAAGAAACAATTCAATGACCCGGATGATACCGGATGATGTCATTGCTGAGCAGGAATATGAGACAGAGCAGTAGCTTTCACGAGCGCAACATTGCCTTACGATGATAAGGTAGAGGGAATGTATTAGCTGAATGCAACACTGATGACATACTCGGCCTTGAAATCATGACACAAAACTAATACTTCTCCTTTTCCTCCTTCGAGCCTCGTTGCCTTTGATAACGGAATGTATGGAAGGTCTTAGTTAGCGACAGTGGTTATACTGTTGACAACTCAGTTAGCACCAGTGGTTGTGCCGCTGTAGTCTCATGTAGCACCACTTTATATGTTCCCTTCGTCTCAGGTGAAGCCGATGATTACGCTATTGTCATCTCAAGGTAGCGCCATTTGGCATGCAGTCGTCGCCCCAGGTAGCGCCAGTGGATATGCTGTTGTCTTCTCAGATAGAGAGCGTTTGTCAGCTGCTTACATTTAAGGATACACCTGCTTGGATGCCGACACAATTGGAGTTTAGTATTTGTAGTCAGTTGTAAACTATTTGCAAATGTAACGGACCGATTATAGTTAATTCAGCCACGGGTATTTTAAGTCAGTCAGCGTACCGTCCGTGTGGTTTTGTTGCTTACCAGACCGTGTGTATCATTTATCGAAGCATGTTCCATATTGAGCATAAGCATATTTGACTGACTACAACCATAATTGTCTATTACTATATGGAGCTGCTCCCTAAAGCTAATATCCCAAAGGCATACTTTGAATGAGAATATTTGCCCAATGCGCGCTACGCTATCAGGATGATGAACGTATTTTCATCGTCGCTCTATAGCAAACATAAAAATGTGAAGCATGCGATCATTTTCGAAATAATTGCAATATCCACAATACACTTTAAATTACACAATGACACCGATCAATTACTGTTAATATAATTGTCGGCTACTAAACCGATGTGTCAATAAGAAAAGATAAAACTATCACTATAACTACATAATGTTAGCCCAATCGTTTGTTAGCCGTAAGGCTCCATGGTTTTGCGTTGGATTACAGTTCAGCAGCGAGGCTTAAAACCAGTGTGTGCTGTTTTGTGCATGTTAAACAAAACTTCCATTGCAATATCACCGCTTTGATGGAAGAGATGTTTCACGCTTATATGTTTCTCTTTTTTAACTAAGGGTCGGAAAACTCTGTTTGCTTTCGTTCTGGTTCAGTTAACCATAATCACGTGATCAGCTGTGGTGCTTCAATGACCCTACATATGAACATTATCCATTGTTTCCTGCGTGTAAGAGAAGAGCGATTTGATTGACTCGACATGCGGCAGGATTCTAGCTGTCATCTTGCGAATTCAACATTATCACTATCTACTGTCATCTTATTTGATTCTATCATAACCTTCGGACGCATAACAAGTTAATCTTTTCCAATCGCACAAATAATCAGTGACATCACGAGAATTGTTTTGAAAATGCTAATTGTATATCAAAATGATAACGCTGTGCTTATAGAATACTGTCCCAGTATGTAAATGATGTATGAAAGATATGGCAGAACGAGATTGTGACAGTGCCTTTTGCAACGTAGTGTGAGACTGCCGAATAAACGCTTTAGTGAGTCATCACGGCTATCAAGAAGTTAACATCTGAGAACATTATTAAACGGAATCCTACAACCCATTGCTATTTCGCACTTACGTTGGACATCAAGGGACATTGGAACCAATGCTGAATGATTACAGAGTAATCGTTCGATACTAAACATCAACAACCATGGTAATTTGTCGTATCAGAATGACAACCAATAGCCTCACAAAATAGGGGCTGTCGTACCGTTGCTTTACCTCTCAAGCACAAACAGGATTTAACGCCTTCAAGCATTTGCTTCAGACACTTAAAATATAACATAATTCAAAACAATTACGAATCACAGGTCGACAAATATAATAGCAATAAAAATCCTACCACAAGTAGAATAATAAATTTATTTAATATGCATTAATATTGCGGTGCTGAATTGATACCAAGTTAGAATTGGGCATTTATAGGCATTTGATAGAGTCATGAAAAAACAATTTAAATGCAAACGTCCGAACGAGATATCACAAAACTCTGACTTGATTTCGAGATGGAGTTTTTTCCAAAATGAACGTCCTTATTGTGATATAGTGGGAATAGTCGCGGTAAATAAGAAAGATAGAATTGCAATCAAATTATCAAAGACTAAATAAATTGTTATATTACTGCTGCGTACGATGTGTCTCTCGTTAATTTACTTAAAAACCTTATAATCCAAGAAAGTTTGAGGGTATACAATCAGCTATGAAAGTTGAAGCCTAAGACTAAGACTCAGGCAGTTCAAGATGTCCCACAATAATGACAAGGGTGCATTGGTGTAATTCAGACATCCCATATTATATAACCAAACACGGAGGAAATGTTGTGATCATACTGCGTTTAACTGATACGGTGTGATGAAAGTATTACGGAATCCATTTATTTGTTGCAAAGCAAGTCAGCACCTGCTCATTATGCATGCAGTTGTTCTGTGAAATACTATGAACCGAAGGTGGTGATGCGCGTTGAATATCTTGAATTTATCCTTTATTCGTTCGTCATTTATAAGTAGCAATAATAACGAACACTTTATCTGAAACGCCGAGCGCTGGTCGTTGAACGGGGTTTACTATAATTATTCATCTTTCCACGCGGTGTTCATAGAATATCTATGATGGTTTGATGGAACAAATCATATGAACCAGACAAACACATCAGCAATCATCTTACCGATTGCTTCAGTAAGAAAGCCTCAATTTTCAGATCTCACCCCAGTTATATCATTTGCTTACAAAACCTTGGCAATAGCTAGTCCGATGAATAACTTAATCAATTACTTAACACCGTGTATAATAACTACATGACACTACATGCATCGCATTTTGATTTTGATGGCAATATATATGCCAAAGCCATAGTGTTTGATATTATTTGAATTTATTGAGTTGGGATCAGATTAACGCGACATATTGGATCCTTATATCAGCCATTGTGTGACCAATGTATGGCGCAATTCTGCTCAACAATTGTTCTCGGGTATATTTCAAAGGCCTATTATTACAATAATTCACCACAGTGCAGTAGCTGCATATTTATCACTACTGTAAAGTTTTAGCTGAGATTGGTATTATTATTGTTCTCTGTGTATTGAATGTCGGCATTGTAAAGAATACGTAAATGTGATTAAAGCTAATTCCAAGATAAATGGATAAGGCAACTCATCGTGGTTTTCTTGTGAATATTGGCAAGAATCTCATCACAGCTGTATTACCATATCGCGTGAAAATACACACGGATGTGAAATTAATTTGGTGGCTTTCTCCTTCTGACCTTTATCGGCACTTGCAGTGCCAGTATTTGTATATTTACAGAGGACATCTCATTGAAATTGAATCGAATCAACCATAGCGTCATTGCTATATACTTTGTTCAAACCAGCTAAAGCCAACTATAATGTTTTTTCCCTAAGGCCCAAATATTGAATTATAATTTAGTTTAAATTATTTATTTGATATTTGTGAATTTTGGACTTTGTTGACATGGTTTACCACCAACAATCCATAATATGGGCTGATAGTTTGATTGTAATTCTGCTTTATGAGAAGAAAACTATTTCAGTCTACCGCCCGGTCAAGCTGGCGATATCTGCAGTTCATTGTCGCAGAACGTCTATTGTGACGCCAGCAAAACAAGCAAAATCGTGCAAAACAAATAAAGCAAGCGAAATCTCTATATGATAACGATTTGAGTCAATGTGTGCACTACACTTATGTTGATGAATTTTATATATCCATGTCTCATTAAAAGGTCTGTTTTATTTTCTGAAGGTAATCATGCGAGTCGTGGTGCCACGATGAACCACAAATACAGCTGGCATTTGCCATGCTTGCGTTTTGTTATAACAACCAACGAAGCCCCCCATAAAACTACAACATCAATTGATTACCAAAGAACTAAGCGGCTGTAACGAACAGCAATATTTCTTATACAAGAAATATATTTTCGTCATCAATTATACTTTTATGTAGTGCATGAAAAGTGAACCGTGCAGACTCCGACCCTTACTCCTGGAACGCATCACATCGCAAGCAGAAACGTGGGAAAAAACATTTGCAAGAGGTTGTGAAACTCCATGCTAAAATATTGAATGCCTCATTAGCCATTGGCAGCTGTTGATTTAGTTTTGTGAGAATTGCATGGCGTCATTTAATAGCTGAGCTCCACCGAGACAACGTTGGACATAACCTACTAAATATTAATCAACATTGAATAACATTATTGAGTAAGGTCCCAAAATAGTAACAAAACACCAACCATGCACTTCATTAGTTAATTGGTTCAATGTTACAAGAAATTCAGTTAAACCGACCCCGATAAATGCAGTGGTCAATCTGGGCGTCTAATCTGGGTTCTATGTCCTACAGCTGTTCACTGGCCAACGATGCTCTCTCTAGATACTATCATAACGCAAAACGGGTTCGTCAACGTCACTGCCAGCAAAATATTGGAATGTGTTTTCACAAGCCTAAAACTAACCTGAAATAATGCTGTAATCATATCAAACTATTGACGCTAAGGTGATCAACCATGAGGGCCGTGCCTATTATTTTGATGTTCGATAAATGAACAGATATGCACTGAAATAAACAAAAGAAGTCATCGCTTTGCTCAGTGAATATGATGTGAAATCGGTGTTTCAAGGGGTCGGATGAATGAGAGTGAGGTAGCCCTTTAAACACCACCACTTACCGGCAGCACGGGTTGTCTGACACAATACGAAGGGTCAGTCCAACGGGTGTTCGGTAGCGATTCATCACCATGATTGACAATAAGTGAAGTCGCACTATGATTATTCCACATTATGCTCTCTGTTCAAACACATGTGAATGATCTGCCGATCCGTATATATGCAATTGTTTCTTCACGCAAACCGCTTCATGACAGCCATTCTGAGCGATTGCCTGCGTAATTGGAAACAATACCCGTGAAATTGCCGCTCAAGCAAAATCAATGTAAATGCAGGGACCACCAGCGATGTTTCCTCATCCAACGACACCTGGACATTCAAAAGATTATATGTTGCCAGGCCACCAAATAATTAAATATACGACTTAAACAGATAGATTAGATGTCTTGGGCCTCAATATAGTCAGACAAATGTAGGCTGATATTGTTTACCGTATGCACTTGTTGCCGAGAGTGAATTTTTCCATTTT